>JAOQMS010000003.1:22301254-22321587 GCA_027563885.1 Erythroxylum longipes
TATTTGTATATATTTCTATATAAATAAATTATTTTTAAATATAAATCATATATAATAAAATAAAAATATAATATAATATAATAAAATTAAATAATTAATAACAATATTTTTATATAATTAATAATAAAATAATAAACTTTTTACAATAACCATTTTAATATAAGGGGTATAATAGTGATTTGTTATATATTACATTCCATTTCATCCATCATCCAAACAACATTTCATTATATTACATTATGAACCTTTCCATTCCTCCCAAACAACGTATCACTATGTTATATTCCATTCTATTATAAACCGTTCTCTTCCGTTTCATTAATTAACATCCAACCAAACACAGCCCTTACAGATTAGACAATCAAATAATGGGCATCAAATCACATGTTCCACTAATGGTTTTCCTTTTTTGTTCTACGACTAATTCAATGACGTTTTAATAAAACCCAAGGGTCTCGGCTTTCCTCTCGCCTAATCCAGGCCGATGCCCCTCGTTTGATTTTGCTTCCCGCCTTTGTTGATGATGCTTGATTGGACCTAATTCTTCTCTCTTTTGCTTATGTTCTTATAGTTCTTCTTCTTTTAGTGCTGGAAAACTAATTGTTAGATGTGGTTGTTTAATGCAAGTCCATCAAAGAGCTCCAGAGCATACGTAGTAGCTCCAAAGGTCAGGACTTTCAGTGGCATATCAATAACATCGAGACCCCTGCGTTGATGGGTTCGTCGGTAAGGCCTTGAACAGTAGGGTGAAAACTTCGATCAAGTCTAGGATTGTGAATGTTGCTTAAGTTACTCCTTAAGTCCTTTATAACATGTTTGAAAATTTTGACCCATCCCTATTGCTAGATGACTCTCGCATGTGTTTTTTCATATTTATTAGGCTGTGTTCATTTCACTTCCTTTGTTTGTTTAACCATGGGCGAATTTAGTTTGTGTGTATCGGACAAGTGCTGTGTTTGTTGAATTGCTTCTTCCTCTTATGCTTGCCCGAGCTATATCGGAACTTGACTAATTTTCTTATGAAGAATAGCTATGTTAGAGCTTTATTAACCTGTAGCTTTGGAAGAATATACGGTGTTTTAATTGTTACTTTCAGGTGATATGAGTCCCATTCCATTTAGCCATCTTGTTTTAGATATTCTAACTACTAAATCGTTCAAACTAGCCATCCTCTCTTTTCTAGATGTGGTAGGGTTTTGATATTTTGAATGGCTTTTAGGGAATTTTGGGATACCAACGATGTGAAGTTGCCAAAATGATGCCATCTTCTTTTTCTACGTATATAAACAAAAGGGATGAGGAGGGTTAGGACATTCGCGTGTTTAGCAAAGTAAATGGAGGTAAAGAAAAGGAAGGAAACGATAGTTAGAAGGCAGCAATGGTTGAATTAGAGGTAAGATCTGTCGAACTTATCCTTCTTCTTCTTTCTTTGTTCTAGTCTTACTTCAGCACCCTCTTCCCAGATCTGGTTTACTTCTTTCTTACGAGGAACTGTTCTTCTTTTCATTACTTTCTTCAAAATCTCCATTAGCCATTTCTGATGTTGTTTTGAAATTTATCAAGAGCTCCCTCTTGTTGGTTCAAACTAGTTTATCAATATTTAGTTGGAAGTTTCTATGTTAATGAGTAATTTTCCATAGATGTGGCATTGCATTTTATATGTTAGATGGGATCTGCAAAATTTCAGATTATGTGTGGCTGATACTATCTTGATTTTTACATCTGGGTATCTTCTGTTTTTCAATGATACGCTTCTCTATCCCTACCCTCTTTTAACTCCTCATGAGCTATTCACCTTTTTTGTACATTCAAAGATGCTCCTTTTTTGTTTTGGTTCTCTTACTAGACTTTATGGTTCGGTATCACAAGTAAATTTGCTAGATGTAGTAATAATCCTCTTTGATCAATTATGATCATCCACCAACATGCTTTCTCTTGTCATTTTCAGGTAAACATAATTCCAACAATATGATTAACAATAATAAATTTTGTCTAAATTCTATACACCTAGCTCATATTTATTAAGTCCTCATTAAGAGTAAGGTAGCATTCTTCTCGATTTATATAGTATCCTAATCTATAATCTGTTGTACAAAAGATTAAATCAAACTTTGGTAATTGACTATGAAATTGATTAGTGTAATCTTTTTTTCTTTCTTGTGAAGAATTTCACAATAAAGGAATAAACTAGAGGTCGGTAGTGGACAAAAACTAGTGTAATCGACCAAGTTATGGAAACAAATCTACTATAAGTTACGTTAGGGAATTTTTAACAAGAAATGACAAAGTATGGAAAATGAAAGCAACTCAAATGATAAAGGGAACTGAACTCGTAGTTACCTTCATATTTGTTGCCTGTTGTTTTACCAGCAAAAACTATAAGAAACAACGACAAAAGGAAAAATGGAGAGCTGAATTTTTTTTGCCACTTGACTTGGACAACTCTTTTACTCGATAATCTACATTTTTTGCTTATAGATTACATTGAAACATATGAAATCATCTTATATTATTAGAAGTTTTGATTCTGAATCACTTTGCAAATGCAATTTGTTTTATTGGAGCTGCAGTCTCTAATTTCTCTTCCTATTGTCTGTTTGCTATCCATTTTAAACTGTGTCAGAAACAATTTGACCAAAATACAAATGTCTCTATACCATTATGTTCACTATTGTGTATAAAGTTCAAGAAATTGGTTTATTAGATAGCAGAAATAAGCAATCTAGTTGTCTTTGTAAGATAACTAAGAAAAGCTCCTCTTATGAAACTGAAAGATGAAATGATATTTTATATTATTGGTTTTAAGATTTGGAGGTGCTCTTCTACTTGAGAAACTGATACATTGTTAAACTGTACACGGTAGTTAGCAAAATGATGCTTCGTCCCTGCATTGTTTGGGTATGCTAAAAATGATGATTTTATTCAACCCCATCACTTAGACCAAATATATGAAGCTTACCTGGTACATTTTTTCTTCGTGTTGGTTATTAAATCTTAAGTACTAGTTCTTAAATTGAGATTTACCATTTAACCAACTTGGTCTTTTTTTGAAGATGTTTACCAAAAAGCTTATATTATTAATGGTCTTCTGAAATTATTTTTTGGATTGTTTGTGGGTGCGGTAGGGTGGTTGGTGTTAGGAGCTTTGATTCCGTGATTTTATGCTTCAACATAAATATGAATTTTAGATCTTATTTTGATTGGTGCAATATGCAAAAACCTGGTAAGTACTGATTGTCTTACCTTCAGGATAATAGGTGCAATGTGTAAAAACCTGGCTACAGTTATGAATCTTTGATTTCAGGTAAAACCATGACTCTTATATCATCTATATTAATTTTCAGTGCCAATTTCCACCTAATCTTTTTGTCACTTACCATTTCTTTATTCTCCTATGTCAATTATAGCTGCAGAATTAGCAACAAGCAGCAGTGTAGATTCCTTGAAACAAATCCATCCGAAAAGGCCAATGAGTCGGATGGAGGTGAATTACCATCTTTGATTTCTTTTAGAATATCTGGCCTGCATTTACAATCAGAAGTTACAATCACATGTCTTTATTAACATAGATGTCTGAAAGTAGAGAAGTATTTATTTTGATTGGAATTTGTCAAATGATGAGTTTTCTTGCCTGTGGGAATGCATACACAATGCGTTAATACAAGAGATACAAATAAATTAACTAATGATAACTGGATGTATCAATACAAAATGATGTTAACAATATGTTTGACCTGAGGAATCGTCAAATGCAATCCATAGTTTATGTGCAAGTTCTATTGTAACAAGCTTCATGTTAATATGTGTATGGGGTTGCTATTAATCGGTTATTTATCTTTGTTCAGGTACCTTATGATCTTCCTTCTAAACTTGATTATGAAGACGAGGTATTATTTTCTTTTCTGGTTTAGAAAATATAGTGTGTCAGTAGATCTAGCTGCAGGATTGCACCTGGTAGTTGAGGTAAACATACCTAACATGTATGGTGTTTTCCTACAGGATAAGGATAGTGATGACAACTCACCATCTTCATCCAAGATGATTAACTTTGAATTATCCAGTGGCTACCCACATGGACCACATGTTCCCCCAATAATGGATGATGATCAGTATGTTGAATAACAACTAGATGACTTAGCAAGTTTTCTGTGCAGCGTAGAGGAGGAAGAGAGGGTAAGTCATTTATGCTAATTGTACAAAAAGATGTTTACTTTCTTGAGACTCAACTCACTGTTTGCATTTTAGATTGTATTTTGAAGATGCTGAAAATCGTGGATGCTAGAATACAAGGTAATGGATCAGCTGTCCAACACTCGAATGCGAGCTCCAATGTTAGATTACAAGGTGAAGAGATGGTTCAATATTAAAGTGTTATAACGGATCACTTGAACCAAAATGGGATTGAACCAAAAAGCAATGAAAGAATTCCAAAACAGATCATTGAGGCATAAAAACCTTGATGTCCATTACTTAATCCTAGAGGTGAGCTTATGGCCCTTAATTGTGCAAGATTCCGTTTTCATTAGCACGTAACCTTATTAATTGCTATTATGGTGGCAACACAAATGTATAATTAGGCTTCTGTTGTTTTGGAAGTTCTAAGTTAGAATTGCTATTCTTTTATGTATTTTTATTGATGAAAATGCAGAAATCTTGATTTATGACTCCTCGAACTCTTAATTTTTTCAAGACAACCCGTAAGAGAAAGATATTAATCAGGGCACTCTTGTTATATTTGGCCAGGATTCTACAATCTCAAATGATAGACTTTATAAGATTTTTGGTATCTTTGGAGAGATCATGGAGGTAAGGTTGTTAATTGAAAATAAACTGAATTTGAATAATTCGTGAGTAAAGTGTGAATCTATGTTGTACTTGTTTGTGCAGATTCGTGAAGCAAGCTCCAAACAGAAATGATTACAAGTTAATTGAATTTTATGATAGAAGAGTTACAGAGGCTGTTTGTTTTCTTCCTGACGAAGGTGCTCATTTTTCCATATGCAACTAGTTCAACTTCTTGGTTCTCTTTGCTCTCTTTGGTGCATATTCAAGGAAATTAGAGTTAAAGCCAATACGTGTATTAGAATTGTTTAGCTCATAAATCCAGAGATCCTTTTTAGTGATTATGCTTGTAGACTGTGATTTATTTTTAAAACTGACTAGTTTTGTTTTGTTTTCAAGAATGCTATTTTCAAGATTGTGACCTATGCAAACACACTTATATACAACTTGGTTTTTTTCCCATTCCACCATAAGTTTCTCACAGCTTCATTTATATTATAACTTCATTTATATTTTCGCTTTTGCTAATATTTTCACCCATAATATCATCCCCGAAAAAATTAGAAGTTCAGTGCTTGTTCTTTTTGTCCATACCATTGTTAGAAGTTTGATGAAAATCTCAAAAATTAAACAATTCATACATTGGCACACAAATATTTTTTTTTAACATAAGGATTCATCTTTTATAGACAATAAATAATAATGAGTATATAAAAAATTACATAATAATGAGAGTATAAGAAAGAAATTGCCATTTCTTAGTAGGAAATAAAACATGCACCTTGTCAATAAAGTTGCAAAAATTAACTTAAAACACTCTACTTGTTTTTTACTTTGTATTTATAAAACATGGATCCTGCACATAGAACTAAATAATCACAAGTTTCAATGAAACAACCTATATCTGCACTATTGTAGTTAACATTACTGATTGTCATTAGTTATTTATCATCACATTGCTCACACCATGTGGTTGTTGTACTTATAAGAATCGTTAAAAAAACAATTAATTGGTAAATTGTAAATAAGTCACTAAATAGAATGTCATTATTAATAATATTTTGGAAAAAGATAAATACCAATTAGGAATTGGTCATGTCCATAGAAAATTGAGCATCATCAATAGAATTTGTTTGACTTGAATTGGCTAACACAACCTATCAGCAAGAATGTTAAAGAGCATATAATCAAAATACTTAGACTTATTGTTAAAATATTGAATTTTTTTATTAAAAAGTACACATGTATCTGGAGAAATTGTTTAGACAAATAATACGATTGGTGAATTTGAATCATATTTAAGTTATCGACACAAATCTTAGTTCCCTGCATTTGATTTGCATAATAAAAGGCAAAGAAAAAATTAATGAAAAATTAAATAACACATGATTGGTGTAGTTTAAAATACCAATCAAACCTCAGCTTGATTGTCTCTTTAATAGGGAATTGTATATTTAGTCGAAGTAGTTTGAAATTTGTCTCTCAAACTTTGTCTCACCCAAAAAAAAAGGAAAAACATTGCATTATATAAGGGAAATTCAAGAACATAAAAATAATTTTAATTAAGCCTCAAGATTAAATGGTAGTGTTAGTGCTGAGGTTGTGACATTTGTTGGAGCAATTTAAACATTTTCTGTTGTACCCTATCTCACCTATAAAATGAGAAAAACAAATTAATAGCATTATATAAGGGACATGGATTTCAAGAATTAAAAAAATTACAAATAAAACCTTAAGATTAAATGGTAATGTTGGTGCTGCAATTGTAAGATTTGCTAGAGGTTGAACTTTTTAGTTGATTTCCTTTTTTTTCAAAGCCTTCTTCAAGTCACCCCTCAATCTTTTACTTGAAACAGTTTTCTTATTGATTTTGATTCGTTTAATTCCAATATTGTTCTTTTCATAAATTTCAATCCCATTTTGGTTAAATTGATCTAATATAAAACTTGAATATTGAACCATCTCTTCACCTTGTAATCTAACATTGGAGCTCACAATCAAGTGTTGGACAGTTGATCCATTACTTTGTATTCTAGCATTCGTTAGTTCAAAAATCTTCAAAATACAATCTTTAACAAATTTGTTAGTCTCTTCACTCTCAGATATTTTAGTAACTAATTGAACATATAGCCCATACAATTCTTTATACTGCTTACTTTGACATATCTTGGGATCCAAATTGCTTATGCTGATTCCTAAATTTTCAGCTCTTACGAATCCAAGTTTCGATTTAGTGTCCACCTTTTCGATATGCACTATGTGAAGGAAATCATTCATTCTCCATAAACCCTTAAGACAAGTCATCATTTGAAGAACAACAATTGGGGATTTTTGGACAGAAGTATGCATGTGTGAGAAGTGAAGAAGACGTTCTAGAGAGTTTGAAAAAGAAGAAGGAAAAAAGACTTCTGACTCAATGAAGAAAACGCAAAGCATAAGAGGTAAAGGCATAAGTCATACATGTAAGTAGCACATGGTAAGAAAATGCAAAGCATAAGCAAAAATGCATCATTTCATTAAAACCGAAAAGGGATGGTCTGATGGACGTGAGTTAAAGGAGAACAGATTCATAAGCCAAAATAAACAAAGGCATAGGCGTAAACTCAAAACAGAAGGTAGATACTCTCTTCACCAGTATAAATACATGTACTCACAACTCAATATACACAACACAATCAATATACGCATATAATCTTCTGATTCAAAAGAGGATAAATAAGAGAGAGTGCTAGAGTATATATTAAGTGTACTGGGGAGTTTGTGAGGGAACTCTTGTAGATGTTTTTCAAGAAAACGCCCAATCTCTTGTATTCATCCTTTCTTTGAAGTTAGTGGAACCATAATGTGAGATTGACCCTTGGTTGTAGATAGCTTTAAGCTATCGAACCAAGTAAAAATTCTTGTGTCTTCTTTACATTTCTGCAACTCTTCTTTTCTGCAAAACAAGTTCAAGCAACAAATATCACCAATTTTTGTGATAAAGATAGCAGAAGCATACTACAAATCCTAACACATTAACTTGGGATCTCCATAATATTTTTCATAGTAAAAACTTTCAAAACATGAGAATATAAAATTCTAGCAAACTAGAATTTTCTACAACTACAATCAACCTTTCCATTTGATGAATCATAAGTAACTGTATGGCAACAGCTCTTATTACGAGGGGTAATTTGATATTTTGTGATTGATCCAATCTCACCGAAACTATCAATACAAGAATTATGAGACTTACACCACTCATTTTGAAAGCATTTGAACACCTTAAGAGTATAAACTCTTGCTGCATGTTTCAAAGTTTTAATTGGATACAACAATTAGGGAATACTTGTACGTGATTTAAAATTAGCCTTTAACTCTTCATATCTACGATTTTCAAGGAGTTTTTTTAAAGTGATGAAAAAACTCCAAGAATTTGTGATGATAAGTGACATACCTCTTTACAACACTATTTATGCTCTCACTTCTTTGTGTTGTCGTCATGTCTGCACAAAACATTTGTCTTCCATACACTAAAGCTTATTTTTCCTTTATCCTAAACATGCGTCTCAACCAATCATTGTCTTGAAGTCCGTATTTGCGCAACATCTCATTCCCTGCATTTACAAAATATTTCGCTTCTTCAAAATCATATGTGCATAAGCTAAAATCTCTAGCAAAATCTTTGAATTGAGAGAAAACACCACTTAAATGGATGGCAGCATTTTGATAAATGTGCCAAATATAAAAACGATGATGAGTTTCAAGCCATCTTAGTTATAGAGCCTTTGCCATTACTGCATCTTAGTATCTAAGAATAGTTTTAGATCTTTTATCATACATAGCTTTCGCAAAAGTATTAAATAACCATTCAAACATGAGGAATGTCTCATCATATAACAATGCAACACCAAAGACTGTCGTTTGCTTGTGATGATTTACACCAATAAGTTATGCAAGGGGACGACTTTCATTGTTCTTCCTGTAAGTTGTGTTAAAGCAAACCACTTCATCAAAATTTGAGTAATCTGCTCTCATCTTTGCATCTAACCAGAAGATGTTGGTTATTAATCATCTTCATCAACTTGGATAGTGCAAAAAAAAGATCATTAAATTGCATTTTATGCAAATATTCGAGAACACCTCCTGTATCCCTCTTTTCGCATCTCTCATTCTTTTAGACTATAAGTAATTTCAGTAGTCATCTAGTATGAAACCTAAATTTTCTCGACCCCCTACTTGCCTAACCATGACATCATGACATGCCCTTAGTGGGATTCCTACATCATTTTCCATTTCAATTTGCATTGTTGTAGATAAACTTATCTTTTGGTGATATCTGTCTGAGTGCATCTTGTTTGGACTCGAGAGATAGTGATTATGCTCCTTAATAAACTAAACTACACAAGGTTTTCAGCTTCTTTGATAGCTGATTCTCATTTTAGCTTCACAACCAAACCTTGTTTCAGGGCGTCTTGCTCTTATATAAATATCTTGTTTGTATTTTCCTCGTTTACCTTTATCACTGCAACAAAACATTATATCAATGAAGTTTCCAGATTTATTTTTATGGTTTCTGCTTCTCCTTATCCTAAATCTAACTTCTTTAGCATAGGACAAATAGAATTGGTAAGCATCTTCTTCTGTCTCAAACTCCATTCCCATTTCGATATTAGTTCTTTAGATATAAATGAGTAGGTAGCTTGCAAATCCTAATTACCGTTTAAACTTATGATAGCTATAAGTTCATCTTCACCTTCACTCCTGCAACTTCATTAACATCTTCAAAATTTAACCGATGACAAGAAAAAGATACATCATCCATAGAATTATTAACTTTGATCCTGAAGCAAAAACCCAAAAAATAAATGAAAAAATTGAAAATGGATACTTCACTTTTATGATATAAAGAAACACGAAGTGTTGAATTCACAATTTAATTAAGAAGTAAAAATGAATCCTTTAACATTAAACTTAAATAAATATCTAACAACTGGTGCTAAAAAAATTCTTTAAACATGTTTGGTTTTCTTTTTGGTGTTCCCGCGTGTTGGTAAACTAGAAGCAAAAAAGAAAGGAAAAGAAAAAGGCATCAGCTTCATTGAAGCTAGAAAAGAGTCGATTGATATATAATAGAATTGGATTTTATTAAAATGACATTGTATTGTCGCGAAATAGGATTGGAACATATTTATTAAAATAGAGGATATGAACTATCACTCACAAGCACTGGAACAATTTATTTCTTTTAAAGAATTAAAATAAAAGCTACTTCCTTTTTTCATCGCAATCAATTAAGTTTATTGTATGAAAATCAAGTTTGAATTTGATATGGAAGAGATGTCACTTAACACATATGAATTTACATGAAAAACTTAACTCATCTCATTAAAGTATTAGAATATACAATATAAGGTCTATTTGTTATAGAAAAACATGTACTTTGGCTTGGTTGTTAAACTAAAATTAGATTAAAATATATGGAATATAACTATGTTCATGAGCAATGGATAATGGTAGCAGTGTAGGCTTGGCTTGTAGCATCAATGTCTATGCTCATAAAACCACACCCTATTCTTACTAAGCTCCATAGAGTTACAAAATAATTGATAAAAAGGATCTGAACTTGTCTCAAGAACCTCAAGCCTATTCATAAAAGAACACTTGTCCCACTCCACCAAGAAAATCCATTATGTAGATGTGAATTGTAATTTGAAGACAATCTGATACCACCAAATGTTAAAGGGTTGATTCCTTTTGACAACTGAAACACACCAAAGATTGAACGAACCACCAAAAAATGCCAACACACACTGCGATTATGAGTAACCTTCACAGTTTTTTATCCTATAGCGTGGGGACTGAAAACTGAATTGGGTGCTCAAACCTATTAACTATTAAAAAACAAAACTAAATTGACTCAGATGAAACTCTCAAGTAACCAGATTAATGAAGTAGCTTATGTCATGAAAATGAAAAACGAAATAGATTAGCATATCCCAAGTTTCCTTTTCAATTGTTTAGGTTTGGGTTTAAAAATATTATGATAAAATCACATAATAATCTGTTAAAACTATGATTGAAATAGAGACATTCTTAAAGCACTGGACGAAATATTGATTACTCGATCCCAAAAAACCGAAATGGTAATTATGACTGCAATTTTTTTTTGGTTCAAGTTCAAACGTGAAGAGGTAAAAATTCAAGCATGGGAAAATCGTCAAAAAGCAAAAACAAGAGGTAGAGATGAGAAAGATTAAGGTACTCTAAATTGTTGTCACCAACTGTCCACTGGTATAATGTTAAGTATCTCGATAGAGATTGTATTGCTGATAGTATATTGATAGTAATGTAGGAAATAACAACTGGAGCAAGCTCCCCCTCCTGGACTATCCAGGCCAACTTTCACTAACAATGATGATGGTAAAATCGTTGTTAGTCATTCTTACTAGACAGCTCTCTATATTCCCCTCCCTCATTCTCTCTCCATAACAACTTTCTAACAAACTTACCTACATGGCAGTCACTCCCCCCTCTCCTAGTTTGTTTCTACGAGTATAAGTTTTGGTGGGATTAGTTGGTATGGGCTGGGGAGAGGATGGATTGTTATCAATTCCCTCCTCCTCAATAAGCACTTTGTCCTCAAGGTGAATAGAAAGAAATTGCTCTTTAAAGAAGTCTGCATTCTTCTAAGTTGCTTCCTTTGCTGGTTTGTCTTTCCAACGAACAAGCCACTGGAAAATACTTCCGCCTTTGGATTTAGACATGTGGGAAGCTAGTATTGCTTCTGGTGTGGTCAATTCCGTATGATCCATCTCTAATCCTTGAGGAAGATCATGCTCAATAGGATGATCATGATCCCTTTTAGGTGGCAGCCCTCTGGACTCTTGAAAAACTGATTCAAACCTGAATGGAACAGCCCGCAACTCGACTTGTTTTACTGTATTCAAGGTTTCCATCTCTTCAGATAAAGACCTATTGATTCCCATAGACCACAGCAACCCTTCTACATCCACATCCCGATCCTGTAGAATCTGTTGCAAAGCATGAGGAGAGGAGGCTTGCATGTTCATTCCTTGCAAGGTAACCTCTACACCCCTCTGGGTAAATGACATGTACATCTTCTTCCAGTCAACCCTCACCTCACCTAAAGTTTCCAGCCAAGCCACCCCTAGGATTAAATCGAGTCCCCCAGTGTCAAAGACATATGCATTTACACTAAACCCTTCTCCATTTAGCTCCAACTTAATCTCCTTGCAAATTCCTTTTGAGAAGGATCGATGTCCATCTCCCAACCTTACTCCAAATGTCTTAATAGGAGTAATGGAAATGCGCATAGTTTGAACCAACTTGCTGGACACAAGGTTATGGCTAGCTCCACTATCAACCAAAATAACAATAGGCATTTCATTAAGTTTACCTATCAACACCATGGACTTCGTGGATGAGGTTTGGTCCATCCCAATTTCCCTTAATTCTAGCGAATTACACACCAGCTCCCAACCTTCTTGTTGCCCTTCGTCCATTGTTGTTCCATTAATATTCGCCCCACTGTCTTCTTCGTCAACCTCCCACACAATTAACTTATATTCCTTATCTGGACATCGATGGAGTGGACCATAAGTTTGTCCACACTTAAAACACAAACCCTTGGCCCTTCTTTCCATAAGTTGCTCGTAAGATAGATTTCTTTTCCCTCTCCATTTCGAATCTCTTGGGCGATTACCATCTGTCATGGTATGTCGGAATTTATTAGGTGACTCCCTTGCATCACTCTTCGAACTTCCAGTTGTATTGTTAAGCTGAACTGGTCGTTGGTTATTATAAGTTTCCAACCGGGACCCATAACTAGCATGAAAAATTCCAGGCTTAGCCTTCACTTCTGCAGGTCGTATGACCCCTTCCCCGACTAATTCCCTCTCCACTCTTCGTGCGATAGAGACGAGCCGGGCTCTAGTAGGGGGTTCATGAGTGCGTACTCTATTCCTTATTTCCTCGCGAAGCCCACTCAAGAAACAACTCTTATACCACTCTTCGGGAAAATGAGCTATTTGCGATGCTACCCTCTCAAACTCGTCAATATACTTGTCCACAGAACCCAGTTGACTTATCGCCTTCAGTTGTTCTATCGGATTCCCCTCATCCTTCCCACCATAACGATCAAACAACGAGCACTTGAACCTCTCCCAGGTCATGCATGGGTCGAGCTCACGCAACGTCATGAACTAGTACAACGTCGTCCCTTCCATACAAATTTGAACCATTGGCAAACGTAGTTCAGATGGGATCTCATGAATCATGAAGTATTATTCAGCTCGCATGACCCACGCGAATGGGTCTTCTCCGTGGAACGCCGGGAGGTCGACCCGACGAGCTGCGTTCCTGTACTCCTCCCATGCATGTTCGGTAGCAGCTGAGGAAACATGATCCTCTTGTCGTCGGAACCCTGCCCCTTGCTGGACGCTTGTAGGTCTGTCGCCGCCAGTAGAAGTTGATGCGTAGTGCGTCGGTCTCTCGCCGCCCGCAGAAGAAGACGCGTGTTGAGTGAACACCGGTGGTCCTTCGCCGTCACCGCCCCCCACACTCTGTTTCTGCGAGTTTTTCGCCATCAAGGTTTGGAACCCATCTCGCACTTCCGACTGCAACAGGTTCTGAGACTTGGCCAAGGTTTCGACGCTGGCCATTAAGGAGTTGATCTGTGTGCGCAGGTGCTTCAAGGTTGTGTCATGCGATTTAACCATCCCCTCTTGGGCTGAGAGGGATGATTCCTGTCTCCTAAGAGACGCCTCCACTGCAGAAACTCTAGCCTCCATTCTAGTTTGCATACAATCTCTACCCAACTAGCCTCTCAATGAAAGCACCAATTGTTAGGTATCTCGATAGAGATTGTATTGCTGATAGTATATTGATAGTAATGTAGGAAATAACAACTGGAGCAAGCTCCCCCTCCTGGACTATCCAGGCCAACTTTCACTAACAATGATGATGGTAAAATCGTTGTTAGTCATTCTTACTAGACAGCTCTCTATATTCCCCTCCCTCATTCTCTCTCCATAACAACTTTCTAACAAACTTACCTACATGGCAGTCACTCCCCCCTCTCCTAGTTTGTTTCTACGAGTATAAGTTTTGATGGGCTTAGTTCGTATGAGCTGGGGAGAGGATGGATTATTATCAACAAGGCAGCCCTAAGCATGGCATACAATCCAGTCCACCATGAGAGAACAAAGCATTTTGAAGTTGATCGACATTTTATCAAGGAAAAAATGGAAGATGGGACAATATGCCTAAAGTATGTACCAACGAAGGAGACAGCAGATGTATTTACCAAAGGACTTCAAAGACAAGTGTTTGAAGAATGTATTGGCAAGTTAGACATGATTGATTTCTATGATCCAACTTGAGGGGGAGCATGGTTAATGTACGGTATTATCACATAATATTGTGATAATCTTATTGTAATCAGATTATATAGATTAGATAGCATTATCTTAGGGATAAACATTATCTTAGGATTATCTTCTGTATTTGTATAGATCCTCTATCCTATTCGGTATTCATATACATGTATATATGTACTAAATTCTCTAAGAAATAAGATATAGAGCAAAACAACTCTTATTCACGTAAATAAATCCTTTTTTTTAATTACTCCTCTACTTGTCTCTTCAACTCTTCATTCTCAATAGGATTCAAGCGATAGGTTGGAAGATTTGGTAGAGTGGTTCTAGTTACCAAGTCAATAGCATGCTGAATATCTCTTAGAGGTGGTAGTTCACCTAGTAGATTATTCGGTGTAAGGTCTTAAAAATTAGCTAACAATTCTACCACTTCTTTTGGTAAGATAAAGGGTGTTTCATGTGCTATTAATTCCCTTATTACCATTGCAAAAACAATCTCTTTTTCCTTGCTAATAGCTTCAAATTCTCTCTCCTTAAGAATATTAACAGGCTTTTTCTTTGTATTTATGGTTGTCTTAATACTTCCTCTTTGTTTTTCTACCTTGTCTACTTTCATCCATGAAATATAAATGGTAAGTATTAGCTTTTTCGAAGTGCTGCACATCTCAATCGTAAAGCTACAGTCACTCAAGTAAATGTGAGATACCTTCATTGACATTATGCCAAATAGAGTCCTCATACATTCCTAATTTGAAAGACACTAAGCACCTTCGAGCAACTGGTATTGTTCCGCTCTTAAAGCCAATTGATATCCATCTTCAAGGTTGTAAATCCTTTGCATTATTAGCTCCTTGCAAATTTTTTCCCTTAAGTCATTTTTGTAGTGAGATATAAGTTGTCATTCTGGCTCCATTCCTTCACATCGGGTGGAAAGTTCACCAAATTTTTCCATGTACTCAATTACTAACATAATCCCTCCCTTTTCTAAGGCTTGTGAGTTGATCTTCGAGATCTTCCTGATAATAAAATGGCAAGTATTTTTTTGATAACTTTAGCTTTACCTCTTCCCAATCAACAATTGGTGGCTAGCCTATTTTTCAAAGTCTATCCTCTACTGATCTCCACCAAATTTGAGCATGTCCAACTAGTTTCATCTTTGCGAATCATTTTTGATCTTCTGACATGTGGTACTAATCAAAGAAATCTTCCATTGTTGTTTTCAAGTCTAAGAATAGGCGTGGATCCATCTTTTCTACAAAATCAGGGGTTTCAACGCGAACTTTCTTAGTAATGTCATTGAGTTTGTTGTGTGTTTCAACTCTATCATGGCCTCTAAAGGCTCCCGTGCGCTCTTCATATGCTGCTGCTTTGTCTTGGATCTCTCGGTAAGCGTTGATTTCCTAACCCCTTTAGCTGTTGATTAGTATCAGCCTCTTTGTCTTGGATTTCACTTTCTTCGGCCTCACCATCAATTGTAGTTTATTGTCTGATATTGTTTTCTAGACTAGTTCTTGGCACTCCTTGTGATTGAGGATAATTAAGGTTCAATCTTTCTATAACTCTTAGAAGTATTTCATCTTGCTCCTGGTCACTGAATATTTCTCTGTATGCCCTTCCGCTACTTGTTGCCATCATTAACGAAAACTCTGATAGCAAATTGTTGTAGGACAAATAGAAAAATCATTAATTAGTAGCTAAAAGAACAAAATTAGAAAATATGGCTGATATTAGGCTGCTAGAATATCAATTTTTAGGGTTGAATTTTGGCTAAGAATGGTGAATTTTTAGATTTTGCATAGCTGAAATTTTAAGGTTTGATTGCTGGAAATTTAGGCTTAGGATATTAAGGTTTAATATGGCTAGAATTTAGGTTTGAGATGGCTGAAATTTAGGTTAGGTTTGTTGGAATCTAGTGAAAAATACAAAGGATGGGTAGGAAACTAGGAATCACTCCTAGGATCTAAGAATCACTCTTAGAAGAAAGCATCATACCTTCTAGTTGAAAACTCAAGTTTGTAAAAAAAAATCAGATTGCTTGTTATTATTGAAGGGTTGAGTACACACATATATAAAGTTCTTAGAACCCTTATTCTAGTACGAAAATCCTATTCTAATAAAAAATTTATAAGTTCTAAATCATTAGGATAACATATGTAAAATAGAATAACATATTTAACTTATTACTACTTCCTATCTAATAAGGAATCCTAACATGATCTAAATTTCAACCCTTATTTTTTTTGTCTCTTTTATTTCTTCTATATACTTTAAATTCTTTTGCATTAGAATCCTTAGTTGTTATAGAAAATTCCTTCCAATAGGTTTTTTTTTTTGTAGAATGTTGGTCCCATTTATGATAACAGGGTAGCTGTTGATTATATTTATCCATGGATTAGATTATTGGTATCTAGGCGTAATTTCTTGTTCCCTAATCTATTCCTAAACAGGATTTAGAGCCTTGACTGGCTGGACAAATTCCGAGTTTAGAGAGTCTTCAGTGATTCAACAAACACAATGGAGTGTTCTTTATGCCCCCATCTCCAGTTTAGAAATATACTCATAATAGAACTCTGATAGAGAGTTTTAATGTTCCATGTGCCTTGCAAAATTTACTGAGTAATTATAACTGTTACTTGTTGAAACCGAGTATTTGAAATGAGCTATGTGAACTTTTTACTGTGTTCACTGACAAGTTGCTGTGCTCTTAAAACTTAGGGGCAAGAGAGCTGACTGGTGCTGTTGATCTTATAAGTCACTTCAAGTTGTTACCTCACCATGAGTTTTTCTGCAAGCGCTCACTTCCTATATCTATTTCGGACTCGCATTATCTTTGCAATGTTGTGGGAAGCACTGACATCAGAAAAGGAGAAGGAATGCAATTGGATCAAATTATTCAGAACACTTATCAAGATAGTAGTACGAGAATACAGTCATTTGCCGTAGAAGTACTTAGAGAGGCCTTCCAACTGAAGGAAACAAAGCCCATAGATTTGCCACTTGTAAGACAAGTATTGCTAGGAATTTGTTCTTGATGATGTTTTTCTTTAGTTTGTCACTTTGATTTTGAGCTAACCATTCCTTATTCAACTTTTACCTTTAGATTGATGCATATCATGCCACCTTTGGTCTTCATTTTCTGTAGGCAGAGATGGGGACACCTACAGTTGCTGGAAATTCAAATAGTGAATCCAAGGAAAAGGCGAGAAAGCACAAAAAGTGCAAGGATAGAGATAAGGAGAAGGATAAAGAG
Organism: Erythroxylum longipes; assembly: GCA_027563885.1. Classification (NCBI taxonomy): domain Eukaryota; kingdom Viridiplantae; phylum Streptophyta; class Magnoliopsida; order Malpighiales; family Erythroxylaceae; genus Erythroxylum; species Erythroxylum longipes. Next base: position 22,318,667 of record JAOQMS010000003.1, read on the forward strand.
CATAAGAAGCACAAACATCGTCTTAAAGACAAGGACCGGAATAAAGACAAAGATAGGAAGAAGGATAGAAATGGGCACCATGAGTCTGGTGATGATCACTCAAAAAAACATCATGAAAAGGTTGAAAATCATTATTCTATTTGAGACATTGTTTGAGTGCATTGAAAACTTAGATAAGAGAAAAAATGGTGAAATATTTTTTCATTTTTATTAAGTAAATATTACTGCATTATCAATGTGTTGTTGAAGTGGAGATTTATACTTTTTTTCCAGAAAAGGAAGCATGATGGGAATGAAGATCTAAATGACATCCACAGGCACAAAAAAATGAGGTAATAGAGTATGATCGTTTTTTTTTTTTTTTGGGTGATTATTCGCTGTTTCTTATCAAACTTTTATGTTAAAAGACTTTGGAGAGCTAGTATTTTACATGTGTCATGTTTATTATTTCAAGAAGTATTTGGCTTGCATATTATCTGTCATTTTTTTTCTTTTTTGGCAGCATAAGAACTCAAAAGTTGATGAAAGTGGTGCCATAAAGGTAGCAGGCTAAAATATTTGGCGTACTGTTATTGGTTGTAGTCTACAATGGGTATGTTAAAGTGTTTGGAGATTCATCACTTCTAGTTGTCAAGAGACTTTGAGGTAAACCCCGTTTCTATTAGTCTGCTTAATCTTTTTGGAAGTCATGGAACACTGTCATCTGAATGGAAAAATGTCATCTTTCTTCTATAGTAAATAAGGAAAGTAGGCTTCGGCTGTAAAAATTATTTTATTGTAACTTGATTTGTTGGGTGCATTATCAAAATTCTACTGGTTGTTTGGTTAGTGTCGGTGTCTGAGTCTGGGTGATTATGTGTTTCTTTACCTTGTGACATTCTGTACAGGGATCTACCTAGAGATTGTTCTTGTCTATCTTATTTTGTATCTGTTCTAGATCTGCTTTGTGAAGATCTGTTTGTCATCTATTGAAGCCATCTAGCGACGGTGCAGGCTTCATTTGAGGCCTTGTTGAAACTGCATAACATCCCAGGCCTAACTTATCCAGTTTCTTAGCAATTCTCAGTTATCATTCTAAACCTATAATATTTCTTAATGATTCGCGCCTCCTGTGGATTTTGATCAAATAGAATTTTGTCGCCTGATCTGTCATCATTGGTGCTCCTTAATTATTGTCGATAACACTCTGACACTGTCTCTTTTTTGTGTGGAGAGCAGGTTCTAAAACTGACTGAAAATGTGACGACGGTGAATTCACCTAACAAAAAGATGCGTGGATGAGGGTAAGATATGCTAGAATGAACTTTGTATTATAACAATGGTCTGATATAATTGCGAGCGATAGTCAAAAAGTTGATACTTTTTTTCTTCCTCAGTTTTTTGGAGCATTGGATATTTCAACTTGCACACGTTATTGTAATCATTTGTGGGTTCTAGAGTAGTGCAAGCTTAGTAGCATAATCAGTTTCAATCAGAATTTGCGGCTTTGAGTGTTAAGAAGAAAGGCGTTTCAGAAGGGCTGTGTATATTTTAAGTCATTTCCTCACCAGTGCTTAACCAAAGCAATTTTAGTGTCCCAAGTTCATTGTAATTTAAGGGCCAGAAGTTTTGTTGTCACCATAAGAATGCTTTACTTTGTGTGGAAGAAGGATATTCTCTTGTAATGGCAACTAAGAGTCAATGATTGGAGAACTGAGGCTGTCTTTTTTACTATGAATCACTTATACCAGGCAAACAAAGTCAAATATTTATTTTGTATGTACAATAACTCGTCATGCGGTGATTATAATATTATATTATTTGAAAGTTAAAAAAAAAATCCATGTAGTGTTCCTCCTTTTTTTGTTTAATGTTAAAGCAATCGTGGAATATGGTTCGGAATTAGTTCAAACTGAAGTTCCTGGAGGAGCGACAGCTAAGCTAAGTTTGAAACAGTACAATATCTTGAAGCTTGTAACAAGTAGCTGGGCGGACAAGGGCAACATGGAAGTTTCAGTGATCGAAAGCGGTCGTGGAGGTTGCTTGCAGTTAAGAAAAATCATGGTAGGAACAATTGAAGTTTACATTTTATTATTTATTTACACTTTTTCTCTTTCTAGCAAATAAGTAACCAAAAAAGACGTTTGTAATTTCCCGAAAACTTAAATCACGTAGGTGATGGGTGGTTTTAAGAATCGGAATTTATTAGAATAATTTTATTCATTGACGTGCCTGTGATCCAGAGAGCGAGACTCTTCACGCCAAGGAATTCCATCACATGATGCAATGGGACAAATGGTTGAATAGAGACACGGCTTTGATCCCAGCCATATAATCAATTGTTTCCTTTCTATTTCTCCATTTATAGCTTATCAAGCGCTTTCTTTTTACCACATTCTTATTCTCTTATGGGCTGTTTGGTTGACCCTTCTATTCTTACCTATTACTTATTTTCTTGTTTGGTTTATTTTATGACCCAATGAATAACATTCGTAAAGATTACCTATTTTTTACATTAAGGAATAGTTAAAGACAACGCCCTCTTTCTTTTGGATAATTTATACCCCTCAATAATAATAATTATTATTACAAATAATAATAACAATAATAATATAAATAAAATAAATTAAAATAATAATAATAATAATAATAATAATAATAATAATAATAGTTGTTAGTAGAAAATTAATAATAATAATAATAATTATTATTATTAATAACTTTAAATATAAGAATAATAATAAGTACAAAATTAATAAGAATAATAAATTTAATTATAATAAGAAGAAAATTAATAATAATAAGGAATTTAATAATAATAGTTAATATAATTAATAATAAGAAGAAGAAAATAATAATAATAATATAAATAAAATTAATAATAATAATAATAGTTGTTAGTAGAAAATTAATAATAATAATAAGTAATAATAATAAGAATA
>JAOQMS010000003.1:22323751-22342598 GCA_027563885.1 Erythroxylum longipes
ATATATTATTCATAAAATTTTTAGATGGTTATAATCTAAATATAATGGAAATATATATTTAAAAAAATTAATAAAAATGTACCGACAGAAATATACACAATGTCCGTCGGTAATTGCCTATATAATATACCGACGGAAAATACTTTCCGTCGGTAATAGATCAAAATTTACCGACGGACAAGACGTTACCATCGGTAACTTTATCGACCGTATTAGAAACATTCCGATGCTAAAGTTACATGCGGGTGATCAACTTACTGTCGCTAAATTTTGCGACGGAAAATGCCTGACAGTCGGTAACTTTTCAGTTGAAAGTACCGACAGTTTATTTTTATTCTATCGGTAATTTTACCGACAGTAAGCAAACGTTCCATCGGTAAGTTTAGCTACGGCCAAATCCCCGATGTTTTTGGCCGTCGGTTTATTCCGTCGGTAATGTTAGATACCGATAAAATATTTTTCATTTCCGTCGGTATTTTCCGTCCCTAATTCACTATTTTCTTGTAGTGAAGGGATTTTTACTTGTTAATTCTATATTCATCATTGGTATAAAATTGATTTTATCACATGTTAATTTTAATTGTTTTAGTTATGTGATTCAGCTTTTGATTTAAAGCTTGGCGTAATCAAATTACATGGTTTTTTTAAGTAACTTGATTTCTAGGCAATATTTTCATTTTTAAAAAATTTTAGGTTAACTTATGAATATAATTGAAAGTTGAGTTAAGAATTCATATTAAGGAAACTTTAAACTAAAAAGATAAAAGAAATGAAAAAAGAGCTAGTATGTTTTAGCTTTCATTAAACCAAGCAAACCATTTACTTAGTACGTTTCTTTTAGCTTAGTCTCTCTTTTTTCAAAATAATATACTAATCAAATAGGCCTTAGATATCAATATGAAGACATCACATTAGACATTTTGTTTTTGAGATTTAGATAAAAAAACAAAATCTTGAGCATTCAACTACATATTTTTTTAATTCTTCAAAAAATTTTAATTCATTCCCAAATAAATCATTTAGAATGTATGAGCTTTTTTTAACATAATTGAGGGTTACTATGAGATTTAAGAGGCTAGAGAGAGTACTTGAATGAATGAGTATATTGCATAAGTTTTAGTTCATTAGAATGAGTAGTAGATATAGATTTTAAGTTATATGATTATGCAATTATTTCAACAACAACAACAATAATAACAACATTTCAGTAGGAATCCTATTGAGATACTAGGTTTGGAGAGTTCTAAAAGTAAGAAACCTTACCCTTAGTTAATACAGAGGTTGTTTCTAAAAGTTTTAAGGAGAAAAATGTTTTTGAAAAAATGATTAAAAGAAAACAATGTCCACACACATAAACAAATATCTACATAAATATTAAAAATCAACAAAAATAATAATAAAAACAATGATAAAATAAGTAAATAAATAAACAAAAAATAAATAAAAAGATAATTAAATAAAATAAATAAGTAATTAAAAACAAAAGAAAGAATAAATGCATAAAGCAACTAAAGGAGTAAGTGCTACAAACAAAAGTATTGAGGTTAATTAAAATACATAATAATTAAAGGAATCGAAGGAAAAGTTTCAAGGTTGTACAATTATTTCAATTGGATAACTTGCTTAAGGTGCATATTGCGATGGTTTTTCTAGATCTTGAGCAAGATTTATAAATTTTTCCTCTTTACATATGTTAAAATAAGATGAATGTAAAAATTCCTTTGCACATGAAAAAATGTTATACAGGATTCCTCTTCATCCATTAAAGGAAGAAGATAGTGAATTTGCAAGCAAAAAATGAGGAGTGGACGTAGATCAAGAGTTGTTTAGCCGAATCACCATAAATAAGATTTATCTTTCTTTTCGTATTCTCTTTTATTATTATTGTGTTTGTTTTGTAATTGCCTTGTGTGAATTTTTTAAAATCATTTATTAGAGTAGGTAATATATTTATTATTTTTTAAATAAGGAGAAAAGTGAACGTACATACTTAACCCTCCTCTCTTGTGCTTTCTAAAGACCAATAATATGTTTTCATAATTATGTCTCAAACTTGGAGTCCTAGGTGTCATTCTTATGTATGTATGTACAAAGTCGTTATTTCTCTTATAGATCATTTGGTTTCACTTTTATTTTTTTATAATTTCTATTTTGTTTATTGATTTTGTTTTCTATTTTAAGAAAATAAAAATTATCTTTATATCAAACTCCCTTATCTTTATATTAATGGAGTTAATACTTTTAATATTAGTATAAATAGAAGTTAGAGATAAATTAATTTATAAAATAATTAAGTAAGTAATTTTAATCTCTTACATATTATTAGTAATAAATATTACTAACAAGTTAATTATATTTTATTAAAATAATTAATTAAATAAATAAACATTACATAAAATTTTATTTATAAACTAATATTTGTTATTTATTAAAACTAATATTGTTACAATCAAATCAATTTTTACAAATTTAATAAATTATGAATTCAGAAAGAAATGAAAACCAAAAATTCAACAAAAGAAGTTTATTTAGTAAATGTGAAAAAAAGGGGAGCTGAACATGCCTATAAGTATTAACCATATATGTAATGCATGAAATGTTCTACTTTAGATGTATATGATGATGTTTTACCATTCTTACATAGGAATGCACTTAACCATTGGTTAGCTTATAAAAGGTTTCATATTCATGCATATGTTTTTAGTTGACAAACGATTATCTTACCACTAGATGAACTATACTTTTGTATATATTTTATTCCAATCACTTAGATTCTTGTGTTTACTCAACAAGGTGTGTAATTTTTGTTCTTTTGTTAAACTTCTCAAAGGATGCTCTCAGATCCATAATATATTTTCTAAGTGTCTTGTTCTCATGCATTATACTACTATCTTTAGTATTATCCAATGATGCTTATGCTTTGACCTAACTCAATTTTCAATCTCTTGTTTTCTTTTATGCATACCTAACACATTTTGATTGTTTCAAAGTGCTAGATGCTAACAAACTCATCATATGCACATAATCATTATTATTAACATCATAAAAGTTACTTCATTATTATTTAGTATATAACACATTGTCACCGCTCCATGCCTAAATTCTTCTTCAAAATTACTTTTGTTATCCCATGTAGCTTCCAAGACTTCTCTACTTTCATATTTTCTTTTAATATGTTTCGTTAAGTTTAGGAATTTAAAGTTCACATGTTATGGTTTCATATATTGATAAAAATAATATTAGTTTTATGCTTTAAAATAAAATTTACCTTTGCCTTGGATGTCTCTTCTTTTGATGAGCTCTTTTTTTTTTAGTTCTTGAAATCATTTGTAATTTATATAATGCTATCATTATCACCTTCATTAGATGAATTTCCTCTTCTTCTTCACTTTCATGTTTTCTTTTAAAAGAAGAAAGGTAATAAATTAAGATCCCAAAAGAGAAAACATTTTACAATAAAATCAGTAGCCAAGAGGGGCTATTGGGTCCTCATTGAGAATAAACCAAGTTATTAGAAGGCTTTGGAAAGATAACTAAATGTTTTGAGCTAAAACTAAACAATAATTATTTTAAAGGCCTACACCTCGAATTAGAATGGGGGAGAACTTGAACTTAAGTTTTCTATTTGATGTATCACTATGGAATTAGAAAGTTTTAAAGCAAACCTAAAATTATTTTTCAATCTGGCATCTTTTTATTATAGATAAATGATAGTAATATCTACACCAATATTATAATATATTTCTTTCTCTATAATGATCTTTCTAATTCAGTTGAACATTTTCTATAAAAGATTTGAATGTCCTGGACTTCAATTTAGAAGACCCTTAGGCTTATTTCCTTCCATATCACATTGATACTATAAATTAAAGCAAGTTTGAATATATTTAAATCTCCTTTATGCTTATATTTGACATGCTCAGCCCATTTCGCTATCTTTAACTAGTTAATTTTGATACATTGAGTCTTATAAAGTCATAAATTTTGATTTTAAAAAGTATTTAAATCAAAACAGTTTAAAAAAAAGGTGGTTCAAAGGTTTCTGGAACCTGGTTACATAACTTGCAATTGATTTTGCCAGGGAAGTTACCTTTAAACTTATCCATTGTTATAAGCCCTTGTATAATCACTAGCCACAAAGGTAAATGAAGCTTTACCTAAATTTTTGCTAAACTTGGCTGGCTTCCTTTATGGATCTATTTACATTGGCGCTTTTAAGATTTATATACAAGTTTTATTTGAAAAGGATTGAGACATATATCTTTTCCATATAATTTTATCTTCAACCTCTTGATTAGGTCTGTTAGAAGGGATGCAAGCCATGATTGAAGAAAATGCCCTGTATTTATATTATTACTCATCACTTGAGATGATCACTTGCACTTTTTCCTATAAAAGGGATATACGTTTGAGGTTCTCAAATTTAAGAATTCTATAAAGAGTTCCTCAATCATTCTAATTGTCAAATCAAAACTAAGTTGATTTTCCATTATTAGTAATGGTTTTCATGTCTTAGAAAATTTTCTCTCATTTTAACGTTTGATTGAGACTCTAAAAGTTGTTTAGCTTAGTTTTATTACCCTGAAAGTTCATCCCTTTATAATGCAAGTGTGGATCCATTTGACTCAAATTGACTCCTAAAATGTAAAAAGTTTCTATATCCTCTTCAATATTAACATCTTTATGTTGTTCTTTATAGAGTTAATGCCTAGGCTACCCTTTTCGTTAAGAGTACAAAACTCAAACCGTTTAATTTTAGTCGTAGATAAGTTATCTCCAACAACCTCAAATTGTAATATTCTAATAACACAATTAAAAAAGTTACGCTCCACTAAAAATAAAAGTGTCATTTTCAATTTGAATATGAATTAATGAAAATTACGTGACAAAACGCATAAAGATTTGTTTGACTTTAAATCCATATGATGATATAATAAGGAAAATGATTTACATTGTAACATACCACTCCAATAGAGCATATTCCCGAAGATACCGGAAGATAATCAAGAAAATACTCTACGGAAATGATAAATTAGGAAAATAAAATTTAACTTACTCTTAGACATCAAACAATCATAAGCATTCAAAATATTTATTTAACAGAGTTTATTCTAAAATTTCCATCTATGTTGACCTTTCACCTGTGAAAAAAAAATATTTGAAGGAAAATGAGAACAAATATCTTAACAAGGTTATATATGGAAACCAGTTAATTGTCCATACATCATTTCTTCTCATTTCTTACATATGCATAAAAGGTCATATATGTCATTATAATTTAAAATCCAACATACACATCACACATCAGTTTAGAGTTTAATCTTAGTACAAAAATGTGTATCATGATATGGGATGCTAATGCAAAAGACTCTAACTAGACTCTGCAAATTCAGTTGATAAGACCTTTGAGCCATTTTTGTCCCTAAAATGTAAATACTAAACTTTTATTATATCGTTTTGGTAGCTAGAACTCCCCTGAACTTAAAAAAAAATAAAGTTACAATTTTGATGAGTTTGCGAATTCTATGAGTGAATCATCATCGATGCACTCACACAAGTCATATCATAAAACAAGTTATATCACAATTTATTACACTTCAACAAGTATATCATATAAGCCAGTGTTGCATATCACATCATATTCTCCATTGACTTCAGATGTATTTCACTATTTCAAATCAGTTCATTTAATCATTTCAATTCAATCTTGTTATGTATGTAGGGAAGCAAATGTAAATGCACATGTTTTTTCATTCTCATTTTGTTTTGTTATCATCAAGTGCCCATTAATGGAATCTGCTGTCCTGTACCCCTTGTGGGTATTGAGTCTATGGTTAGCCCGTACCTGTAACATCTCGTTTCCATATTAAAGGTTAGGATTTAGGATCCTAACCCAAGATTCATGAGAACCATTATTGAGAAATTATAAGATGCACTTCATGCTCATGCATAATAGTAGCATACACACACACACACACGTGAATTTGATTTTTTGTACACGTTATAATGATTGTTCATGCACTCATTTGATATTTTCCGATTAAAAATGATTCTAATATGATTATGATGTGAATTATGATTATTGTTTCTTGAATTATGGTTAATAACTGATAATTGCTGATATAGGAATTGAATTGTTAAATTGAGAGATTTCTAAAATTTTGTGTATTTTTGGACTAGGAAAAATATCAAGTGGTAAGAAAATTGATAAATGGTAGTAGAATTGAGTGTCAAATTGTAGTAGAAATTATTGATAAGTGACATTAAGATTTAATGACAAGTATTATTGAAAATTAGGAGACAATTGGATTAGAAATTGGGGGATAAATGGACTAGCTATTTAAAAGACCAAGTGGAGACCGTAAGGTGGTGACATGTGGCAAGTGACAAGTGTCACTTCCCTTGCCACACACCTCAATTACGTATGGCATTGAAAGACAATTATTCTAGTCTTTCATTTTCACTTCTTTGGTTAAATGCTCTCTCTTCATTGTTCTTCATCTTCTTCATTTCTTCTTCTCCATTTACGACTCCTTCAACTCTCACTATTGTGGCCTTTGTTCTCATCCATCACTTGTTACTTCCATTTTCATTGACTTCATCATCTTGTTACTATAATCTATTTTTATTTCATTTTCATTTCCTTTCTAGTCTTTTTATCTACTTTGTCAAACAAAGCTATGAAGCAATTGTAATGTTCACCTACTTTTAAAGTATAAGATTTAACAAAACCCATTCTAGAGTGTATGGCTTTAGTTTTGGCTTAGAATCTATAGTTAAAACACTAAAGTGCCATAATTGATATCCAACTGAAATTTTGCAAGTTCTCAATGGAAAAAAAAGTTAAAAGATCTAGTGACCAGGAAGTTTGTGAAAATTTTAATTCAAATATAATCCATAAATGATAAAGAATGCTCTTTTCTTTCATAAATCTTAGCATTCGTTGAAGCACTTGGTTATTAATGTTGTGTTTGAGTACTAACAAAACATTTCTCACTTTAGTGCCAAAGATTCCTAATCCTAGCATTTTGAAGGACTTCAAGCCTATATCTTCGACCAATGTAATTTATATGATAATTACAAAAATCCTTGTTTCTAGGCTCAAAGGAGTGCTTCAACCATTGATTAGCCTTGCTCAAATTGCCTTTATGTCAAGAAGATCATTGGGTGATAATGTGTTATTAACTCAATAATTTTTTAAAAGATATAATAGGAAGCATTCCTTCAGGATTTACGCTATCAAAATGGACTCTAACAAAGCCTTTGACTACACTGATTGGAGATTTATTATTAATACTATTCATGCTTTTGGTTTTCCTCTAAGGTTTATTTATTATATTTCCTAATGCATTTCCGCTGTATCTTATAATGTATTGGTTAATGATAAACCTATTAGATTCTTTAATAGTGTTAAAAGCTCAAGCAAGGTGATTTTCTATCTCCTTACTTGTTCACACTTGGTATGGAAGTCTTAGCAAGGCTTATAAATCATATTATGGAACAATAAAGAAGCTTTAAATATCATTTCAATTTAAAATTTATACCCATTTTTGTTGATGACTTACTACTTCTATATGGATCATATGCTAACTTGTATCAATGCCTTGAGATGCTTTAAAGAGTTGTATAGAATATAAATGAAAAAGGACAAAAGTTGCTTCTTTATATCTATAAAAGATAAATTTTGCTTCTTTATATCCTTATCTAATACAAATTATTCTCCTTGGATTACTTCTCTGATAGAAATACAACTAAAACAACTTGCATTTACCTATTTTAGATTTCCTATTTTAAACATAAGGCCATCAAATGGGTTAATTCTTGTCAATTCTTGTCACCTATAAAGAAAATTTAAAAGAGGATTAGTAGTTATTGCAATAAAAGCCTTACTTATATTAGTAGGGTTCAATTGGTTAATTCAATGTTAAATTAATTGCATGTATACTGGTATTCACATTTTATGTTCCCTAAAAGTTTGATAAAGACCATTCAAAGGTTGTTTAAGACCTTTTTATGGGTTGGTCAAGCAGTTGGAATCTACAAAGCTAAGGATAAATAAGGGGTTAATTATTTGCTTAAGGATTAAGGTGGTCTTAGGATAGCCTCGATAAAATTAAGCAACAAAATCCATATAGTTAAGAGGTTATAAAGGATCCTAGAGAACAAAGAGTCCTTTTGGGTAGAATAGGTGCATTTGTATTATTTAAAATTAAATAGCTTTTAATCAATTTCTCCAAAAAGAAACTCATCTTTGACTACGCTTAACATCTTGAAGCTTAGGGAATTGATGGAAATTCACACAATAACAAGGTAAGGTAATGAAGCTTTTACTAGCTTTTGACATGATAATTAGAATTCTTTAGGCCTTATAATCAATTATACTTAATATTTTAATTTGAGGAGCATAATACCAAACATTGCTATTGTTATAGAGGATTTATATGACAATTCCTATAATTAATCCCTACATTATAGATGGATTACTTTAACTTGGACCTCCTTTTCTTCCCAATTATGCAGTTGCTGATAAGACTGTTTAGTTGGGACATTCGTCAAGTTCTTTCACCTGTAAATCATTCAAGAATCTTTTTAGATCTAGGGCCTCTAAACTTTTATGGTATAAACTTGTGTAGAGTAGAGAAACCTCTCAAAGAGTCTCCTTTATTATATATATGACTATTAGTGGTAAGTTACACATTAAAAATAGAATTTATGATACAACTTCTAATTTTACCATGCATTATTTTGTCAACAGGAACTAGGAACTATTAACCATTTATTCTTCTAATGTAAGTTAACAAAATTAATTTGGTAAACTATATTGAAGATTAATAACCTCTCATACTAGGTGAGCAATTAGAATGATATTATAAGTTATAGTTTTGGTTTGAATTGGACATGTAACGAGGAGGATATCAAACATATAATCTCTTTCGGGGTTGCCATTTACTACATTTGGAAAGAAAAGAACTTGAAAGAATTACAAGGCAAATTGAGGTCTAAGTAGCAATTTTTACATGAGATGATAAGTTACATTACTAAGCAAATATTAGTTGCTTCTAATTCTTCTTACCCCCTTAGTGTCTTAGGTTGGTTGCACTTTTACTAGGCTACTATTTTAGCGACAAATTATTTTTGCTAGACTACTTATGATCTTTTTGTTTTGTCTAGAGATTTACTATTTGCAACTCTCATTAATAATTCATTTCCTTTCCTTTCTTAAAAAAAAAGAATTAAGAAAAGGAAATTATTGAGTTTGAATTTTAAAATTCAATTATGAATGAAAAAAAGTGGAGTATCATAAGAAAACTGAATTAATTAGCGACTTATTGTTGTAAAAGAAGAAATGGGACATACTTTGTAATCCCTTATCAAACTCAATAAAATATATAACATAACTACTACTAAAGAAAAAGAAAATTCAGCTTATCATTTTTCAAGAAATTTATCTTCCAAGAAAGCCTTGTTTTTAAAAGAAATGAGACACAAATGCTTATATATCTGTAGACACTCCTTTAAAACTTCCATTTATTCCACCTTCTTATCTTCTCTCTCTCTTTTTATTTCTATAATATTCCTTAAAATCTAAATTTTACGGACAAATGTGATCAAAAGACTCTGACTGACCAATGAGATAAATGAAGATGAAGCTAAAATTAAAAGTTTTGTGAGGCAGTCAAAGAGAAGAAAAATAAAATGAAGGTTCAATTGAAGATAAATTGTGCTTTCTGTTTTAGTAACCTGGCGCCATAAAATATGAATACGGAAAATTTATGTTTTTATGATGATTATGATTATTTTTATTTTTGAAAATAGGATATGAAAGTATTTCCAACCAAACATGTTTTTGGTACATTAACTTTTTGTTTAAAAATCAAAACAAAAATTTACAACTCACAATAAAACCAATTAGCTTTTGATTCTGTTGATTTTTTAAGAGTTGTCACCTAAAAAGATTAGAAAGCCATCATGAAATATGATAAAAAATTCACTTTAAATTTTTAAAAAGACATTATTATTTTTAAGTAATTTTAATAAATGTTTGAAATTTCTTAATTTAATTTAAATATATAATTTGATAAATTGTTGTGATCTTTTTAAAATATTATCAAACATTAAGTCGTACTTTTTTTTGCAAAGGCTATAAATATTAAACCTGATTGACCAGTACACGTCATATCAATTGAATATTGATACTAAATTATTTGGTATCATATCATATTATTGTATCACATTGCATGAGAATTTTATATCAGGAAGTTGTAATATTAAAAAAAATAATGAGTTAAATTTGTAAATTAAAAAATTAAATATTTTGAAAAAAATATTTTTATGTGTTAGAAATTTTTAAATATAAAAATATATTCCGTTAAATCAATTTGTGAAAGCATGATTTGATCCCCTTCAACTATAAATTAAGGCTTTTTAGAAGAGAAGATAGTAATTCATAACATTGTAATGAATGTTATATATTAATACTAAAAGAATTAATCTTATGTTGACTTTATAATTACGGATCTTTATTTATAATACTAAAACGTTTAGGATATTTTTTTGTGTGTTTGAGAGTATCACTTCACATTATTAATATTGAAATATTTAATTTTTTGTTTACTTAATACTGTTAATAGTTTTAGTTAAATAATTCTAAAAATAATTACTATATTTAAAATAGAATATTTTATACTAATTTTAATAAATAAAATTATTAAATTAGAATTTAATATTTTTAATTTAATTATAACAAGAGACTAAATTTTAATTAAATTATTTAAAATAGCATTTAAAATTAATGGAGATCGAATGGTAGCACCTTCATGGCCGTGTAACACAGGATTCAGAACAATGCTTTTTACCAACATTTAGGCTATTTAATAATGAAAATTGATGAAATGTAATTTTATTCAATCATTCTAAAGGTTGGTTTATAATAGAATAAAATAAGATAAAAGATAAGAATTTTATATTATATCTCATTTTATTTTAAACAATAAAAATAAAATACTTAATTTAGAATAAAATATAAAATAATAAAATTTTTACACTATATTATATTATAAACTTTTCATTTAAATAATATTTCAATATACTACATTTTAATTTCTTTTATCCTTTCTAAATAATAATTTTTTAATATTATATTTACTTATTTTTTACTTTTTTATAAACTATTCAATTACATTTTATTCTATTCTATTTCTAAAACGTAGCTAATTAAACATAGCATTACGGTATTAGGTTAAATAATAAAAAAAGACTGAAGATAAGAAACACGAGAACAGGACAGTTGTCTCTTTCATCCTTCTTCTTTGAGAAATACAACGAAAGTGACGACAGGTACAGGCCTCAGGCAACTCGCGCCACATTCGGCCGTTGAACTGAATTTCGAGCCCGATCGTCCGGTCATAATTCTCCTTGCTGCTATCCTTTATAAACTAACCTCGCTTGTGTTTGGGCTACTGTCCTTTGTTGCTTTTGTCTTGATTATACTTGCTACTTTCTTATGTTCGAGAACTTCCTCATATCATGTTTTGGGGAGGCGTTAAATCTTCTGTAAAAGAAATTTCTGTAGCTGAATCGTTGCTTTTTCTGACTTGCATGATTTTTCTGACCAAGGAATTAAAATTTGGAAACCCGCGGTTGCTAGAATTTTTGCTGATTACCTATAATTTTTAAACCTAGACTGCCATTTGTGTGGATGGATTAGTTGACCCAACAGATTCTGCCCAGGTTACTCAGATTGTGCAAATGCTTATGCTATACAGTATATGGCATATAAAATTGCACCGTTGGCAGACTTAACAAAATGATCTGACTTGTAGAATCGGCTAAATAATTTGACCATATAGTTGGGCCGCACGCAGAATCACTTTAAACAAATTTCCAAGTTCAAAATTTCAAGTTTATGACTAGTCTTACACTTATTGTTCTGCTATACTTAGCTGCAGTTACTTAAATTATTCGTATTTGGTTTCCCTTTTAATATGTTTGTCTTTTCCTTCATTTGCTTTATTTTCATGAGAACTAACCAAACTAAATTTGTGATTGGCAGTTTTATCTACACTCAATTGTTAAGCTTGCCTCATTCTCCTTTACCCTTTTTTTTAAAATTAAAACTGGACAGGTATCTCAGCCCTCCCTTTTGGTAGTCATTGTGTAGCTAACTATGTCTTTGGACTCTCACATTGAGAAAGTCCTATGGACGGAGTCCCAGATCTCTGATCGAGTCAATGAGCTAGCCTCCGAGATCACCAGTGACTTCAATTCTGTGTCTCCACCTCTTGTTTTAGTGGGGGTGGCCACTGGTGCATTCTTGTTCTTTGCTGACTTGGTTAGGAAAATTCGTTTGCCTATCTTTGTTGATCTCATTCGTGCTGAATCCTATGGCTCATCCACCCAGTCTAATGAGGCTCCCCGCATTTCACTGGACACAAAACTAGATATCCAGGGAAGACATATTCTTCTGGTATCACTACGTAAACATACTAATCATCATATGTCTGTGCCTTTTCACTTTATATTTGGTTAGCACTGATAGATAGACAGAGAGACAGATATCTGTGCACAAACATACTCACATACACAAACAGGGAACAGATGGGAGCTTAATAATTTAATAAATTGCTTCATAGGCTAACTCGTTGTCAAGAAAAAGAGGAACAGGTTGCCAAGGTCAGAAAAAGAATACCAATTTTCTAATATCCTCTTTCTGAATGTCCTTGTTCTGAGAACAATTTGAGGCCTAAATAAGTCTGGTGTAAATAGGAACAATGGAAACTTCATTTTTTTTCCTGCAGTTATGTCCAAAGTAGAGACCGATTGTAACATTATCAAATCTATCAGAAAAACTATCTTGGGTAACTCAAAATTATAACTATTATATAAACCCAACAGTTCCAGTTCAACTTTTCATAATTTTCCTGCTGAGATGAATTAATACTCCAAGAAAAATGACGGCAAATTTTCCCTTCTCAATAAAGTACATTGGACTTTATATTCCTCGTTGTACAGCCCCCCAAGCCCCAATCAAAGGAAGATAGCAAATCTAACTATTACATACAAATTAGAAGGATGGGACATCTGTCCATGATTAGATAGAATTTGAAATTATTTAATTTTGTTTTTCTTCTCATCCTAATTTATATGAGAAATATAATATCTACTTTCACATTTCTGTGAGTTCATTTCTTGTGTTTGAGTTGTTTCCTGGTGTGATCAGACTTTTATTGTTTTGGTGTAATACAATACATTAAATGGTTGTCTCAGGTTGAGGATATTATAGACACAGGGCACACTCTGTCTTCTCTCATTGCACACTTGGAATCTAAGGGAGCTTCCTCCATATCAGTGTGCACTCTCCTTGATAAACTATCAAGAAGGAAGGTTCAACTTGAACTAGCTGGTATTGGGAAGTACTACCGAGGGTTTGAGGTGTTGTTTCTTCCTTGTGTGTTTGTGTTTCTATTGCATTTTTAGTTGCATTGACGGGAGAAATTATGATCTAATATGCCAAGTTGTGTTTAAAGTGCATCTTGAATTGATGTATTCTACAAGTAGTCTTTTTAGTGTTGATGAAACTGTTTTCACATGCAATGTTAAGAGACATCTGGATCGTTTTAACTTGGAGACCCTCATGAATGTTATTAGTAACAAATAATCACTGTCATAAAGCTAACCCGTGAGTTTATTGGTCATATTGCTGCATAGGAGTGGTAAAAAGCCCGTGTTTGTTTTCATGGATGTTGGTGCTTTTTCTTTAAAGGCTGGCATTTACACATCATTCATTGCCGACGTTTAAAACAGTCAACTTCCAGTTAATCTTGTTTGAAATTTGTTCTGAATCTCAGACAGATGTTAGAAAGTAATATATTTGGTTGCTGCTATTGGCATGTGATTTAGATCTTTATTTGGGATTGGCATCTCTAATTTTATCAGTCATAAGTGATCTTAACCTAAATGTTACTTGTATTTGCTTGCAAAAAAGTGAGGATGATCCTTTTTATCTCCATATTTCTTTCTTGCAGTGTCCTGATTATTTCATCGTGGGTTATGGAATGGACTATGCTGAACTGTACAGAAATTTGCCATATATTGGCGTTTTAAAGCCTGAATATTTCAAGTAATTTGACATGTTCTCATTGCTGAGATCACACAACCTTTTTGGTCCCGCAGTTTTTGGACCTCACTCGCAGAGAATTATTGGAACTACAATTCTATACTACTCATTCTTGAAGAACTGACATGTGTTTTGGCATTTTTATCATGTCTACTTAGGTTGGCAAAAGATAATCCTCTTGGGTACTGATCATCGGTACTACTTGGTACCGGCAATTTTGTCATATACAGGCTGGTACCGTAAGTTTTGAAAAATGTAGGGACCTTTTTGCAAAAAAATCAAAACTTTGAACAAAATTTTTTATATTTATTAAATTAATTTAATAACACAAAATTATGCGTCATATTAATTAAATATATTTTAAAAATAAAGTGTTAATAAGATAATTTTGTTTCATAATATTTTTATATAATCATGTGTAACGACTTTTTTGAGGTGTTGAGTAAATTTTAAATTTTTTTAAATTAATAACTTATATAATTGAATTAATTTTTAAATTTCACTATATTATTATAGAACAACAAAAAGATTACACTAGAATGCGTATTAAGTGACTAACCTATGTGTAGTATAATTTGAAATTATCAACTTTCAATTTAACATTAATTTTTAATACTTTATTTTATTTTTAGATATAAGATATTGTTGTTTTTAACTTTAATATATAACCTACATAAATTTTTTTAATTCGACCTAAATTAAAATTTAAGACAATAACTAAATGATGTCATTCATATTTTATAAAACATTTGAATACAAATAGTTAAGTAAAAAAACTAATAGAATCATTGTAAGATAATAACTAAATGATGTCATTCATATTTTATAAAACATTTGAATACAAATAGTTAAGTAAAAAACTAATAGAATCATTGTAACCATAATTGTCAAATTATTGTACATTTATATGAATGCAACTTCTTCATTTAGTGGTCATATAAACATTTGAAAATTAATGTTAATAAAAATAAAAATTGTTGTTATTTTTAAATTGTTATTATTACGATTTTTAGAGACAGGTTGATATAAAATTATAAAGTATAATGTACAATGTACTAGTGGATTGTTTTGTAACTTTTAAAAAAAAATCTAAGGACTATTTTATAAATTTAAAATTACTTGAAACAATACTCGGTCAATACAATACTCGGTTAATACCGGATACTGATGCAGTATCATATCAGAACTTAATTTGGTACCAGTGTTGGTACGATATTCATAACATTGAGCTCGCCCTGGAGCTTAGCCCTAAACGCTTAATTGACCATTTTCTTCTTCCTTCAAAAAGTGCATATGTATCTACAGAACCCAAAATGATTCCTTATCTATGCAAATCTTCTAGAGCCTTTTAATTTGAACCTTACTCAAGATTCTAATTAAATTAATACTAAGTCTTTTTCTTTTGAAAAATAGATTTCTTGTTATTTTACATTGGGAGCTTTGGTTTTATCCTCAATCTAGACCAAAAGAGCTTCCTAAGCATTTTCTCAGTGGTCTTCATTTTCTCCCTTAAGATTGTTATGTGAGAGTTCTAATAGATGTGTAAATTGTTCAATACCAAGATAATTAATTAAAGCTTGTCACTACACTAGAGGTTCTAGTTGCACTAACTATTCAACCTCTTATGAATTGAGTGAATAAGGCATGCACAATTAGAAATTGATACCTTCCTAATTGTTATAAGAACACCCAGATATTTAAAGGAAGTTTTTCTTGTTTGATGCCCTTAGTTGTAGCTAACAAATCTTGAAATGCACTCTTATTGATAGGAAAAAGTTGCTCTTATTGGGATTATAGCTCAATACAAATATGTTTTTGAATTGCTTTAAGGAGTTAATGAGCACCTCAAATAATTTAGTTATTGCCCTACAAAGTTGTAGCTAATCATCTGTAAAAGAGATTAAAATGCTAATCTTGTCACATTTGTAATGAGATTTAAAGCTAGTTTCGTTGTAGTTATTAAGACTAATGAGTCTGGAGAGGATTTCTATGCTGCAATAAAATAGATAAGGAAATAAGGGATCCTTTTGCTTTAGCCCTTTGGCAACTTTGGACAATTTTATGGGGTTTTCCACTCACTAGTTTGGAGAATGAGGTTATAGTGACACATTGTATAACCTAGTTGGTGTACTTTTCAGAGAAGCCTAGTGCCTCCATTGAGCTAAATAAGAAGTTCCATTTTAATGAGTAACAAATTTTCTTAAAATCAATCTTTAAGGCACAACCCCTTATTTGTTTTCTTTTTTTGTAGATCTTAAATAATTTTTGAGCAATCAAAATGTTGTCATCTATGTTATTGCTTTGAATGTAAGCTCCTTGACAAAAGTTTATGATACCTTTGAGAACAATTTTAAACTTGATGCTAAAATCTTTGAGATGGTTTTGTATATCACATCACAATAAGAAATGGGTCTATAGTTATGAATGGAAGTTGGGCTATAGACTTTAAAGACCAGGCAAATATAGGTTTTATTAAGTTCCTTTGGAAGCTTCCCACAATTGAAGACTTCAAGAACAAAATTAGTTACCATATTGCATGAAATATCCGAGGTGCTTTGAAAGAACATGGCATTGAAATAATCTATATTAGATGCCTTATCTGTGTTTATGTTGAAGATTGCTTCCTTTATTTCTTTAATAGTGCTTTCCTTGATAAACATACTCTTAAGCTCCCTAGGTATGGTGTTAGTTAAAAAGTAGTCCTTAACCTGATTAGGTAGAGAACTTCCTTAACTGAACCAAGAGTGCATTATCGTGATTGAAATTCAACTCTTTTAGATGTTGATAATTTATGGTATTACCATCAAGAACTTATAGGAAACTACTTTCTTCATATTTCTCCTAGATTAAATAATATTATGAAATAAGTTTATATTCCTATCGCCCTCCTTTAACCAAATAATTCTAAAATTCAGCTTCAATAAAGAGAAAAAGCTATCTAAGGAATTATTATACCTTCTAAGATATGTGCATTCCATAACTTTAAGGGTCTGATTAGTGGGATTTAATGTTTAACTTATTTTGATATAGATGAGGAAATCTAGAGCTTCTTGTTTTTCTCCTCTTGAGAAGTTGCAATTCCTTTTTAAACTATATTATTTCACCTTTAATAGTTTTAAGCTTTTACGCACATATATAGGCTTGACTTCCATTCATTTGATTGTTTAGACCTTTTAGAATGGCTTCCTTATAACCAAGAGATTTTATAAGAGAATTGATGAATGTATTCCTTTTATTGTGAACCAAATTAATTTAAATGTAAATCAATGTATGATTTGAAGTGGGTGGATTGTAGAAGTGAACAAAGCTAAGAGGGAATGGACAACTTGTCAAGCTTTTTTAAAAGTGATTATATTCTCCACTTTGCCTATTATTTCAAGTGAAGCCGTTGCTTATGAATCTTAAATTAGTAACTGTTATATCACTTACAAACCTAGATAGGTCCTCATTGTTGTGCTTGACCTTATAATTAAACCACCCATTTCCTGAAAAAATAATGAGCAATTGAAGTCACCTGTTAAAAGCCAATGGGAGTTGATTCTTATGCAAGTGAGGTCTATCTAAAGCTACTTCTTTTGGAACTCCAAGTTAGCAACATAAATCATAATGATTTTGAGGATCATTTGGGATTGTATAAGTGAGATTTGATAGTTGATGAATTGATCTAAGCAACTTCATTGATGAAGGAGGAAGATATTAGGGTCACGTGTGATTATAATGTAGCCATTGTAGTAAGCGTTATAACTACTTAAGGTGATCTAGTTTCTATTAAAAAACATGACCCCCTTTGGAGTTAGTAAATCTTTATTTTGGTTTCAACTAAACTAATAAAACTAGGCTTTCTTAAGGATAAGAAATCCTTTATAGCTTGCTATTTATTGGGGTTATTTAGGCCTCTAACATTCCAAATGACTAAATTCATTTGAAAGAAAAGGTTATTACACCCTTTTGCTTGGATTTACAACCACGTCTTGTCTTATTAGCTTCGCTTCATTATTCATAAGGATTGTTGAACCACTTAAGGTTGAATAAGCTCACTTTAATGAAAGTCACTTTACATCCTGCCCTTGTAGATAAGCAATTAACTCCATATTAAGTTGTATTGATATCCCTCCCAAGCTTATCTTCCACTTTGTTCTCCATTACTTCATATATTAGAGATGGTTTAGAACTCAGTACCCTAGCTTGTTGAGCACAATTATTAAGGATCACTTACTTCAGAATGGTTATTCACTAGGGTAGTTTCCATATTCCTTTGCTCTTTATTAGTATTTATATTTACATTATTTTCATCCATTGCCTTTCTTCTAATAGGTACCTAAGCTTTATCTTTCTTCTTCTTCTTAAGTCTCTATTAGTGGTTTATGGAAATAGGGTTCTCTATAAGCTCCCCTTTTGATGGAGATCAAGCATCCTAAATGGATTCAGACAAGGCAAAAGGAGTGGAACATGTTGGAGAGGTTGGACAACAAGGAGAAACACTTAAACGAGCTCAACAAAGTGTTATTAAGGCAAAAGATCCATTAGAGAATCTTGGAGTACCAATGACACAATTGTAGGCTATATGTGCTAAAGAGGCTCTCAATGATATGATGATGGATCTATATGCAAAGAAAGAAGCTAAAACATTTAGAGTGTAACACCCCACTCCCGTTGGACCCGAACCCGATATCGATGGTGATATTCGAGTCCGTGCCCCGCGAGGGTGGTGTGCTACATCACTAAACAATC
>JAOQMS010000003.1:22342698-22355794 GCA_027563885.1 Erythroxylum longipes
AAGAATACACAATTCAACCCCCTTCTTGTGTATATCATATATTTTACGTAATTTCTATATTAACGTGTGATTTACTTTAATTAATTCAAGATTGTAAAGCGAAAATTTCATCAAACAAAAATAAACTGAGTAGTCACATAGGTCACAATGGAAATCCATCAAGAGAGTTAATCAACTTATGAGAGATGACATTTTACCTATCATTAATTCTAATATAACCATTTATGTGTTTACAGGATGTCAATTATAAATGGTTATAGGGTTGATTAATCAAATTATGAAACTTGAAATCTATCAATTCACAAATTACTCGTTATTCTAATCAGTTCTAAAGCTCTCTAATAAACAATTAGGTCTCGCACGGGATCTCTCTCTATGAAATTACCGATTAGATTGATTAAGTGGTCAAGTAGATTGCCTAACTCTTATTAATCCAGTTTAATCATTTTTATCCGGCTCACCCTCTCAGATTGTTACCGAAACATGTAAATACATTAATCAATCACAACACCCAAACCAATAAATACAAAATAACTAAATCATTATTAACTCAAAGTAAAATCTCGAAGGAGAGTTTAGAATGTTATAAACAACTGAAAATCCACTTCCATACAATCCATCTCAACTTTAAAAATTTAAATGAAAAAGGATATGAAGAGAAAATGGAACTTATGTTGGACAAATCAGGAAGGCAGAGGCGTTGAGATACCACCTGATTCAGGGAGCAGCAGTGTCAAGATCCACTGCTTCTTCCTCTTCTTTTTCTCTCTCTCTCTTCTTTTTCTCCTCTTTAGGGTTTCCAAGAGTGGCTAAATGTAAAGCTGCTACTTTCTGTTCTTATTGTTCTATTTATGCTCTTTTGTGTTTAAGGTTGAACTAGGATTTTTGGGGTTCGAAAGGTCCAAAAAATCCCTCAAAATGTGAAGTTTGGAAGTGGTTGCATGTCTGCCCGACGTAGACTGCGATCGTGGCAAACATCTATTGCTTCTGTCACGATCGTGGCAAGCAGGCCATGACCATAGCTCATGTCCTAGGCTTCTATCACGATCGTAGCCTATTGTGCCATGATTGTGGGCCGTTGTTTCTGCCCAAATGTCTCCGAAACTTCTTCGTTCTTCGATGTTGACCTTGAAACACTAACAAATACATCAAGGTACCTTAAAAACATAATAATTAAGCTTACAAGCTTGTACTAACCTGTAAAACACTTAAATAATTCACAAACTAACACAATTTTATCGTAATCACATATTAAACAATCGAATAAATAGGTAAACACATATCAAACTATACCCTAAAATACGATGCATTTCATACCTATCAACATCTCCACACTTATATGTTTTCTTATCCTCAATTAAACAAAACAAACAAACACAAAAATATCACACAACACATAATGCAATAATGAGATAATGACTTCAATTTTATGAAATAAATTTAATTTAAAACACAATCATTCAAGTTACTCCAAATCATTAATATGCAAAATCTGCATCTAGGAGCTCTGGACTAAACATACATATTAATCAAGATCCAAATGTTAAATTATTCCTGTTCAATTTCACACACACATTAATAATTCTTTAGTCATTCAAACTCTATAACTACTCCTAATTACGTTTTCATGAAAAGTCAAGCTATTACAAGTTTGGTAGGTTCTTAATAAAAACACAACAACTTTTTTTAATTAATTTTTGTCGACATGGACTTAGTCTTTTTACACAGGAGCAAACATTGGTGATGAATGTCGATCCAATTACTCAACTAAGTTATGTTTTTGTATTAAGCTGCTTGGTTGGAACGTCATAATAACATTTTGACGTGAAGGCATGAATTTGTGATGCGTGTTGATCTGGTTACTTAGCTACATCACGTTCTCAACTAGCTACTAGCTCTATTTACAACCCAAAGTCCAATGGAATAATTATTTATTTAAAATTAACAAAAACATTTTTTTATTGCCTACCTTGTTGCTTAAACTACTCATTTTCATGAAAAAAATTTAGTAAAGCTACTTAAGTCGAAAGACCTAAAATTATGAATGAGTGTGACAACTTATAGGGTGATAAGCTAACACTCAATTTTGCTAAAGAACCCAATTTACTAATTTTGTGAGCTAATGACTCTCCACAACTTAATAGACTATGTTCAAACTTAAATTGATTTCAATCCATCTAAACCATAGACACATTCACTCAATTCACAATATGCAACCCAACAAACTATCATACAATATGAAAAATTCACACTCAATGTAAAAACACGCAACCCTCTCCACACTTGAATAACACATTGTCCTTAATGTGAGAAGGTACACAAACATACCAGAGGAAATAAAACACATTATACTAAAAACATAAGAAGAACATACTAACAAAAATGAAAAGAAAAGGGTTAGAACACAAACTCATCATGGTGACTGAGGTGGTGATGTGTCAGAGGTGGAAATTAAATGTGCTTAATGCTGAGATTGTTTCCCTATCTTATACGTGATTCAAGAGAGTACAAGAATTAGCAATCTAAATCATTCCAAACCATTCTAAACTTATTTTAGAATTTAAACCAAACCTAGCTACACAACAATTTAAATTTAACTACTAAACGTGCTAATTTAGGGTCATTAGCTTGACCTTACATCCTTTGAAGCTAAGCCAAGATCAATTATGAGTGGTTTACTTCCACCCTTCTCGTTCAACATCAATTTTGTAGCATGTGAGTAAGCTACAATTTAGCTTCCACCACTTTAAGAGTTTGCTGAGCATTGCAAAATGATCAAAAGGACAATATTGATAAAGTTGAAAAAACCAATTAATTTTAGTAATGTCCTTTTCACTAACAAATTGTAAATAAAATAGGGAATAATGAAACTTCTTGAATCTTCTATTAAGTCTAGCAGTTTGTTTGGTAAAAGGGTGAGCTACTCTTGTTCTTCCTTAGTCACTCTCTTTTCTTCTTCTTCTTTTGCTTCAAACTCGATGTTCGTTGTCATATGTTGTTCATCCTTATGCTCCTTTAAAGATTCGACGTCATCAACTCTTATGAATGGTATTTTTGGTGGGTAATGCAGAGGAGGAACATAGGGAGAGTCCTCATTCTTTTCTTCATCCTTTTTTTGTTTCTCTTGGTCTTTTACAGAATGAGTTTCAGCTGGTCTATCATTAGTTCTCTTAACTCTTTCCTATTACTAAGTGTGATAGCCTTAACTTGCTCTCTTGGATATACTTCCGTGTTGCTCGAAAGACTTCCCATACTTTTTGTAGATAACAAATTAGTAAGTTGTTCCATTTGAACCTCTAGGCTGAGAATAAAAAAGGCATGAGTCCTTGTTACTTGATCAATTTGCCCTGCTAACCTCTTCGGGCCTCATCCATACTTATGAGCTTGTCTATGATCTTGTCTAGTTTGGAATCATAGTCATTGTATTTATTCTGTTGATATCCATGTGACCCTTGATTTCTAAACTGAATCTCAATATTATTAGACCAATGAAAATTTAGGTGGTTATGCCACCTCAACTGGTATATGTTGGAATAAAGATTGCTATCTCTCTGACCAACTTGTGCTCCATTAAAGTTAAATTGCTCCACGTTTTTGTTTTCCCCTAAAAACAATTAGATGCAATATAGCTCTCTTGTCCACATGACTCATATTCATGCTGCATTGTTGTGACTAGAGAGGAAGATGTGGCTTTCAGGCTATTCAATTGCTTAGTTAGGTTGTCAATCTTATCTTGCAATGTTGTCATTGAATTTGCAGCAATAATCATTTCTCCTGGGTCCCAAAAGGATGACTGCTGTCTACTTCGATCTGATGTCCAAAGACAACTAGTGTATGTCATGTCTTCTAACATATAATGTGCTGCTTCAATTATTTTCCTCATGAATGATCCTCTAGCAGCTGCATCTATGGTGCTCCTTGTGGGTGGATTAACTCCACTGTAGAAAGTTTGTAATAGCAATTCATTGGGTAGGTTATGATAAGGACAGATCCTTTGCAACTCCTTATACTGCTTCCACACTTCATATAAAGACTCTCCGTCATTTTGCTGGAAATTGATAATTTCCTTTATTAGTCTTATTGTCTTATTTAAAGGGAAATACTTATCTAGAAAAACTCGCACCAATTGCTCCAAGTTGTGATGTTGGATGGATGGATAGAATTTAAATAGGCCTTGGCTTGATCCCTAAGTGTAAAGGGAGAGAGCCTCATCCTAACAACATCCTCTGACATACCAATATATCGGAAGGTGTTGCAAATTTCTAAGAAAGTAGCTAAATGAGCATTGGGATCCTCATTGGCTAACCTTTAGAATTGCACTTTGGTTTGCAACATGTTTAGCAGTGATGGTTTGATCTCACACGTATTCGCTTGCACCGGTGGTTGCATAATCCCTTTATGATGGGCATTAAGTTGTGGGCTCATGATGTCTATAATGGTCCGTCGCTCTCTATATTTTATTTCCTCCACCATCGTTCTTTTCATATCTTTTTAGCGTTAAACTCTTAAGATTCCCCATTGTTGTCTGGTGATATCCAAGTTAATGTGTTGTCTACTTTATGCCCAGCCCTTTTTTTTCTTTTTTTACAAAATAAGGTAAAAGAAAATTAGATTACAAGAATTAAACTAATCTATGCCTCCTCGACAACGGAACCAAAAACTTGTTAAGCAAGTTTTACAATTTATAAAATCCTCAATAACCACAAGCGTATGGGTCGTACTTTGTTGTATTAAAGGGTCAATCTCATGAGGAGGGTACTAGCCTAATTTTAAGTCATCCAAGGCTCAAAGAAAAGAATAAAAATAAATAAAAACTGCACAAGTGAATATGGAAAGAAAATACGAGAAATTGATTCAAGAATTGTAAAGCAAAAATTTTAACAAACAGAATTAAACTGAGCAGTCACACAGGTCACAATGGAAATCTGTCAAAAGACTTAATCAAGTTATAAAAGAGGGGCTTTTACCTATCATTAATTCTAATCTAACCATTTATGTGTTTACAGGATGTCGGTTCTAGACGGTCGTAGGGTTGATTACTCTCTCTTGAGTTATAACCACTAAATCTTAAATTGTAAACTCTAATCAAATTATGGAACTTGCAATATCTCAATTCACAAATTACCCATAATTCTAACTAGTTCTAAAGCTCTCTAATAAACAATCAAGTCTTGCATGAGATCTCTCTCTATGAAATTACCGACTAGATTGATTAAATGGTCAATTAGATCACCTAACTCTTATTAGTCCGATCTAATCATTTTTTTCTGGCTCACCCTCTCAGTTTGTTACCGAAACATGCAAATACATTAATCAATTACAACATCTAAACCAATAAACACAAAATAACTAAATCAACATTAACTCAAAGTAAAATCTCGAATGAGAGTTTAGAACATTATCATCAACCTAAAATCCACTTCCATATAATCCATCTCAACTTTACACATTTTAATAAAAAAGGAAATGAAGAGAAAATGAGAAAATGGAACTTAAGTTGGACAAATCGGGAAGGCAGCAGCGTCGAGATACCACCTGATCCAGGGAGCAGCGGCATCGAGATCCACTTCTTCTTCCTCTTTTTTTTCTCTCTCTCTCTTCTTTTTCTCCTCTTTAGGGTTTCCAAGAGTGGTTTACGTCATGATCATGGCCTATTGTGCCACAATCGTAGGTCATTATTTTAGCCTAAATGTCTCTAAAACTTCTTCGTTCTTCGATGTTGACCCTGAAACACTAACAAACACATCAAGGTACCTCAAAAACATGATAATTAAGCTTAAAAGCTTGCACTAATCCATAAAACACTTAAAACACAAATAATTTGCAAACTAACACAATTCTACCATAATCACATACTAAACAATTGAATAAAAGGCTAAACACATATCAAACTATACCCTAAAATATGTTGCATTTCACAACTATCAAACCTAAATAAACAATTAGTTGTAAGGGAATTGATACGTAAGAACTTAACAAATTTTGTTGCTTTATTATAAACCAAAATAAAAAATAAGTAAACTAGAGAAGTGCATATGGTTCTAAGGGAAAGATTGGAAAGTGGTGACAAACCATGAAAAACATGTCAATGGAAGAGTTGTCATATGGTTTAACCCTTCAAAGCTAGACCTAACCAACTGGACATACACAGAACAAATTATCCACTATGATATGCTGATAAAAAGCACTAGAAGACCTATAACATTATCCACTGTATATGCTGCAAACTATGAGTTTTAAAGGCATTCATTTTGGGATGAAATAGTTAGAACCAACAATAGCATTAAGACACCTTGGATATTAGAAGGGGACTTCAACTGCACTCTTTACTCGAGTGAATCTTAGGTAGGTAGGAATTGGTCCTAGTAGAATTGTAAGGAACTTTAAAATTTTATTTAAAACATAGGGTTGACAAACTTAAAGTCCTTAGGTAATGTATTCATATGGAATAATAAACAAACAGGGAGTTAAATCTTATTGAAGAAACTTGATAGAAGTATGGTTAATGCAACTTAGTTATAACATTTTCCTCTCAACACTGCTAGCTATGAGGAACCAACCCTCATACTATAGCCCAGTAGTGATAGATTTATCTACCCTAGAGGAAAAAAGAAGAGTCTCATTTAGAGTGTTCAATCACCTAGTGAAACATCCCAAATTTAGTGAAGCATTAATGGAGGGAATGAAAAAGAAGGTTGTAGGCACTAAAAGATACAAACTTTGTCAGAAACTTAAGGCTGTGAAGAATAACTTGAAAATACTTAGCAGAAGAAACATAGTCTAAAGGTAAGAGGAAAAGATTAAAGCCTTATAGAAACTACTGAAATGTCAAAAAGGATAATGACAAGACCAGATGATCAGTAGAAAAGAAAGAAAGAAGTTAACTTGATAAACAATTACAACAACTCTTTAGAAAACATTAGTAACTAACTAAAATAAAAATACAAGGTGTTGTGGTTGAAGGAAGGAGAGAGGTGCATAGGCTATTACATGAACTTTATTAAAGAAAGAAGAAATAAGAACTACATCAAATACTTGGAAGATGAGGCAGGTTAAAGCTTCTTAGATCAGGAAAATAAGAAAAAAACTGTTTATGAATTCTTCAACAAACAATTTGGGCAACAAGTAGATGTATAGGAAATTCCAAAATTATTGAAGGTTATCAAACAAATTTCTAAGCAAGAAAGGGAAGAAATCACCAACTATATAATTGGAGAGGAAATTAGAGGAGCTTTGATCTCCATCACCTTGATAAATCACTTGGACCCGATGAATTTAATGGGAGATTTTTCTAGCAAAATTGGGATATTATAGGAGAAGAAGTGATTGAGGAAATACAGAAATTCTTCCAAAAAGGGGTCATTATGAAATAGTGGAACAAAACCTATGTTAACCTCATCCTAAAGCAAAGTAAAGCTAACAGAATGGAGGAGTTCAAAACTATAGCATGTTGCAATTTCCTGTACAAAATCATCATAAAAATACTAGCTAATAAACTAAAGCATAGTCTAAAAATGATAATGAATCTAGCTCAAATGTAAATGGAAGATTAATTGGCAACAATATACTCCTTTTCTAGGAGCTGCTTAAAGATACAATATCAAGACAACCATGAAATGTTGCATTATCAAAATATACCTAGCAAAGGCATATGATTCGGTGAGTTAGAGTTTCATCTCAAGCATACTAAAAGCAATAGGACACCCCCGAGCTTAAAGAATGGATTGAATAGTGTATGATCACAGCTTCACTTGCTATATTGATGAATGGAGAACTTACCAAGATGATAAAAGCTAAGAAAGGGTTAAGACAAAGAGATCCGCTCTCCCTTTACCTGTTGTCTTATGTATGGAGGTACTTTTAACCATCTTTAAGGGGAACATAGAAAACAGTACTGAATTCCAATAACATCATAGATGGAAAGTGACAAAAATATCCCACCCTACTTTTGCAAATGACATATTACTGTATTATAGGGCTGAAAAGAAATCTATAAACCTTCTTATGCAAATAATGGAGGAGTTCAAAGTAGTTTCAGGATTGATGTGTAACCCAAACAAAAGTTGTGTCTACCTCTCAACAAATTCCAGGATGGATGCAACATCTAAAGCAATGTAGATTGGACTGAAACAAGCCAATTTACCCATTAAATACTTAGGAGTGCCAATATACCATAAAAAATTTAATGCTTCTAAATGTAGGCCATTGATAGACCCCTACAATAGGAAAATCAACCTCTATGCAATAGGTACCTTAATTTTGGTGTAGACTGCAATAGGTGCAAACTATATTGAGTAATCTAGCTAAATACTGGATCAACTACCTCTCACTTCCCAAGGGTATTCTGAAGAAGATAGACAGAAAACTAAGGGAATTCATATGGGATGGACCAAACTATAACCATAACAAAGAAAAAGTCAACTAGAGCAAGATTTGTTAACCAAAAAACCAAGGTGGACTGGGGATTTACTCAGCCAAAATGCTCAATAAGACCAGACTGGCAAAGAAATTATGGTGGTTATGTAGTCAGAAGGAGGAGATACAGGTCGAATGGGTATATAATACATTAAATGGAAAAGCCTATGGTGCCTAAAACATAAGTAGAATATGTCATGGAATATGAGGCAAATATTGGGAAATAGGAGTTGGATGTAAAACTTGGTAACCCACAAAATAGGGAATGGAGATGCAACATTGTTTTACTTTGATAATTGGCATAACAAGGGTCCCTTATAAAAAATTGAGGAGATTCAACATTTGAAACTTGTTACCCATCTAGGCACAAAGGTTAGTAAGCTCATCAACAATAAATGAAAATGGCCTTATAATAACAGTAGTAGTTTGGAAATAATCATGAACAATTTACCATCTTGCTAAGAATCAAAACACGACGAAGTTACTAGAATGCTAATGGAGATAAAGCTTTCAATTCAAAAGCTTACACAACATTTCTCCAAAAGGAACCAACTAACAGATTGAAGTGGAGAAAACTAATCTGGGATAATGATCTTAATCCCTAACATGCCTTCATTTTTCTGTTGGGGATAGTTGGGAGATTCTTAAGAAAGGACATAATCAAGTTTTCAATTACAACATCACATTGTGAGTTGTGTAAATCTACCCTGAATCAATGGACCACATAATGGTTAAATGCAAATATACTCTAAACATATGGAGAAGAATACAAGGAATATTCAACATTAGAAAGACGACCCACTCATGGAATAAATTGACAGAATGGGTAGCTACAATAAGGATGTGAAATAAGGCAGACCATAAAGTAGTAAAAACCAATTTGGCAACAATGGTTTACAACATTTGGTAAGAGGGAAATAAAAAAATCTTCAGGAAGGAGGCCAGAAGCAAGGAACAACTCTATTGGAACATCATCCTCCAGTGCAGACTAAACCTGGTAGCAAGAGGAATAGCAGTAAAACTCTCCATAAATACGAGGAAAATATGGTTATTAGAGTAAAGCCATAATATCGACTTATATCTAGGAAGATTTGCTCCATTATATTTTGTTTCTATTATGCTTTTGATCCCTGTAAGGTTGTACATACCTTTAATCAATGAATTAGTATTACATTTCATAAAAAGAAACAACATAAAACTCTTAAATAATAAGCAAAACACACTCAATATGGGTATAAAAACAAAGTCTATTAATCATTTATCAACCAATCACCCTAAAGACATGATTTTAACAACTTCCTCAAAGATTATTTAAAAGATTAAAAAGCTTTTAAATTAAAATCAAAAGCTCAATGCCTCTTGGTTTTTTCTTGATCTTGAAGATTGCAAACATCATCTTTTCTATCATAATCCTTTAGTACAATATGCTTATGTTCTCATATTCCTTCTCATCAATAACATTAAAACTCATTAGTACTTACATCTTGTTATCATCAAAATCTTGATTGGAACCTCCCTTGGTTCAACAGTAACAATATAAGCCTTACACAAAAGTTGTTTACGGGTTATACCTCAAATAAAAAAAATCAAAAGTTGTGTCTTAAATAGACTTCACTAAGGATTTTGATTCTGTCAATTAGGATTTCATATTGAAATCTATGTTAGCATTTGGATAACCTGAGAAGTTTGTAGATTGGAAAAAGGCCTATATCACTTCAGTGTCATTTACAATAATTAGTAATGGTGAGCTATCACATATCTTCAAGTTTGTAAGAGGATTATGCAAAGAGATCCATTATCTCTTTAACTTTTTTCAATAGCAATGGATATTCTAAGTAAGATCACTGCAATTAACATTGCAAGGATTCCAGGTTTCATTTATCACTGTAAATGTAACAAGCTTCAGATATATCAACTTGCTTTTGCTGATGATCTTCTTATACTTAGTGGAGCCTAATTTGACTAAAGAATTCTAGTGATTTCATAAGTAGACATATTTTGACTCAATATTTCTATTCATGAAATCACTAGAATTCTTTAAAGAATTCTTTGACCTTAGCTTCAAACTTGCTAAAAGTTCCATTTATATGTCAACTACTACAGTCTCTTATGATGAAATCTTTCCCCCTTCTCTGGGATTAAAGCTAGAGCAAATACCTTTCAAGTACTTGGGAGTTCCTATCTCAACCAATACCTTAAGTCCATATAACTACAATCCATTGATAAGCTCAATTAAAAATACATTCCTTTCTACCATACAATCAGATCAGACTTTAAGCTTAATGAAATAAATTCTTATCATATGGAGAAAGGATAAATCTGGATATTAGTTTTCTCTATAATCTTAGTTTCTATTGTTGTTCTCATTTAGCATTACCAAAGGGTGTCATGCAAAGGATAGATAAGATGATAAGGGACTTCATCTGGAAAGGATCCCCCATAAGGAAGAAAACACCTGGCATCAAATGGAGTACACGTTATTTATCCAAACAAGGAGGAGGTATTAAAGTGGATTTAGTTAAAATAATGGCTAAATCCCTTTAGTAAAAAGGCTTTAGAAGCTCTATAATTAAAAGGAGAAGTTATGGGTGAAATGGATCCACATGGTTCATTTGAAAGGAGAAAATGTGTGGAATATAAAGGTGAAACCAACATTTTCCTATACTTTCCAGAGTATCTTGAAAACTAGGAATTTCATACAGTCTTATGTCAAACACAAGAATAGTAATGGCTTTGGTACTCACTTTTGGTTTGGTAATTTGTTACCTAAAGGCCCCCATTACAAATTTAGGTATTTCAACGTAATAAGAGCTATAGTTCCTATTATAACCACGATGGTGACCTTTTTTAGGATGAGCTTGGCATTGTTATTTCACTCAACATGTGGGTTTAAAATATTTTGCAAATGCTTACTAAATGTATCCTTGACATCAGTAAAGAGGATTCCATATACTAGACTCTAGATAGGTGCTTAAAATTCATAACCATTTCTTGCAAAAAATTGTTGAGAGACTACTCTCCTAGAATACCTTGGGGTGATCTATTCTAGAATTCTAATGTATATGCTTTTTATGCCTTTATACTATGGCTAGCACTTTATCAAGTACTAGCAACAAGGGACAAGATCAAATTCATGATTGATAGCATGTTATGTGGGACTAACTAGGAAAATCATGAACACCATTTCTTTGAATGCCTATTCTCTACAAAACTGTGGAGATTCCTCTTAGTGACTTTTGAACTCCAATACAACCTTAGGGGATGACCAAGAACTATGGAATGGGTTTCTAACCTCAATATTCGACACAAAGAAGACAAGAAGCTATTCAAGATATGCTTTAGGATGATCGTGTACCAAATATGGGAAGAGAGAAATAATAGGATCTTTAGAGAAAGCAGAAGTGACATTGATGCCATCCTTAGCAAATTTGTGCTCAAAATAAGATTAGCTACCTTGGCTAAAGGCTTTTACATAAGGATGTATCCTCCATTAAAGCAAAAACTGGCCTTTTTAGAATAATAATATTATGTTGTTTGTTTGAGCCCGAGTCACCTTGTTTTTCCTTATCTTGGAGAAGACTTGATGTATACTTGCTCTTTATTCAACGAATTTTCTTTTACCTTTCAAAAATAAAAAAAAGATAGACCTAAAAAATGATGAAGAGACATTAGAAAAAGATTTGAGATGACATTTTAAGGTACATTTTATCCATAGGCTAAGGAAAATTTTCCTTGTTTGAAGCTTCTATATTTGCATAAATGACTATTGTTTGAGAGACTTTGCAATGAACTTAAAGTTCATACCAAAATGTGTCAAAGTTTAAGTACAATAGTGTTTGAAGTGTTTAACTCAGCTTTTAAATATTCTCGCAATAAATATAAAGGATACAAAATTTCAACTCTATTAATGAATGAAGTTTTTCCTCAAATTAACAATTTACCGACATTTAGAGACTTATTTCACAAACATACAAGAATTTGGATGCTAAAGCTATAACTCATTAACTTAGTAGATGGCTGATATGCCTAACTACTTTAGGTATCATAACTTATCGTTTATTCACTCCTAAATAAAAAAAAATGTGATAAATAAATATAAGACATATTATTTGCTTTGTTCTCTCACTTTGTCCATAATTCATCTTATTAACTTTGCCATATCACTAATAATTTTTATCCAAAAATAAAGGTTAACAAAGTTTCAAGTTAATTTGCACGTCTAACTAATGCACACCTATAGTCTACTATGTTAGCCAATAATCCATGGAGTATCAATTTCATCCTTAGTCCACTAATGAATGCTCAAGACAAATATAATTCACTCAAGTCAAACCAATCAATGCCCCATAATCTATTAAAGTTACTCCAATTTTGAACCATGTTTGATCTCACCTAATTAAGTCACCTTAATTATTTTGATATACCGTTCTCATGCACAATCCTTGGCAGAGGTTACCAATGTTCATCAATAGCTAGCAAAAAGGTCCTTCTATGTTTAAGTGGCTAACACAGTATATTGGGTACCGTTCCGTACCGGTCGGTACCCGCCGGACGGTACCGTACCCGCCGGAATCCGGAACGGTACCCTGTTACACGGTACCGGCCTTGGGTACCGGTCGGTACCGACCCTTATCGGTCGGTACCGGCCGGTACCCACCATACCGACCTGTACCGGGCCGGT
>JAOQMS010000003.1:22355894-22372544 GCA_027563885.1 Erythroxylum longipes
AAACTTGTAAACAGGAAACTGTACAGTATATAACTGTACAATATATCAGTGGACTATTTTGCAAAATTTAAAAATTTAAGGGACTATTTCATAAATATAAAAAATTGCTCGAAACGGTACCCGGTATTGATCGGTACCGGTATAGTATCGTTTCAGAATTCAATCCAATACTGAGTCCGGTACGGTATTCGTAACATTGGGTTAACACCTATTGTCTTTATTCCTATTTCAAGCCTTCTCGGATAGGCTTGCCTTGTTGTAACCGTGGACCATCCTTTCTGTTCAATGAACCTCTGATTCTATTAATATGCCCAAATATTACCTGCAAACGACCCGTCGGTGAGGTCTTCTTTTGTTTTTTGAGCGAGTCACCTTATCGGTATCCATTTTCTCTAACATCCCCCAGTAACAGTAAGCCAAAACAATTCAAATCCTGCAAAGGTAAGATGATGCATAGAGTCATGTCAGGCACATCAAAGACATTCCAAGTCCTCTCTCTCACCTCACCGACCAAACACCGCTCTAACTACCCATTTCTTAAACTCCCCAAACCCACAAGGGTTTTACCAGGGTTTAACTTGAGGCCTCTGTGCAACTTATCGGCTACTTCCGCATCCACTCCCATTGAACCTGACAATTTGAAGCACTCAGTTCTTCTGGAAAGGCTCAGACTTAGGCACCTCAAGGACTCCACTAAAAACCGCCAACCCAAAGTCCTAGTCCCATCAAAACCTGCGCTTGCTATTGAGGGTAAAGAAGAAGAACAAATAGATGGTTTTGGAAAGTCGAGGAATGGGAAAAAGATCGTTGGTAACTTTGAGGAGGTGGGCTTGAGTGATGAAGTAATGGGAGCTGTTACAGAGATGGGAATTCAAGTGCCTACTGAGATCCAGGGCATTGGGATTCCCGCTGTGTTGGATGGCAAAAGTGTGGTCTTGGGTTCTCATACTGGCTCTGGCAAGACTTTGGCCTATATGTTGCCTCTTGTTCAGGTGATCTTTTGCCTTGTCAATGCATTGGTTTTCTAACTGTTATGGCACTGGGCTTGAAATTTATTTCTGTTTTGCATTATTGTACTGTTATAAAATTCCACGTAAATTTGCCAATGGATTAAATTTCTGCTACACTATTCTCAATGTGGAATTTGATTCTTTAGTACGTACAATTGGCCAGTTGATTATCTACCTTATCGACTCTGCACTTTCATTCGTTCCACAATCAGAAAACTTGACTTACTATCAATTACATCTGTATTGGTATTGGTGTTGGTATTGTTAGATTAACTGTTTAAACATCATGTTGCACTTTAATAATTGGATTTGCAGTTGTTGAGAAGAGATGAGGAATTGCTGGGAATGCTTATGAGACCTAGGCGTCCTCGAGCTGTTGTTCTATGCCCCACAAGAGAATTATCAGAGCAGGTTTCTTTACTATTGCTTTTTCATGTGCTTGCTCTTGAAGGTTGAGTTTTCCCTATTCTTGAATTATTCATCCTTTCAATTAATGACATTATATTCTTTTGCAGGTTTTTCAGGTAGCGAAGTCTATCAGCCATCATGCACGATTCAGATCCACTATGGTTAGTGGTGGTGGTCGGTTGAGACCTCAAGAAGACTCATTAGGCAACCCTATTGATATGGTAGTTGGGACACCTGGCAGGATTCTTCAGCATATTGAGCAGGGGAATATGGTATATGGTGACATTAAATACTTGGTGAGCTCATGATCTTTGTTTTACTTTTATATGTTGCCATCTTTGAAGTTGGAAAGGAAGTTTTGAAATGTTTTGTAGCTCTTGCTTATGGAGCTTCTTCTTGGTGTAATAACTTTGTTTAGCTTCTGGTGTTTCTAACCTTTTATTAGGTGTTGGATGAGGCAGACACAATGTTTGATCGGGGTTTTGGTCCTGATATTCGAAAGTTTCTCGGCCCATTAAAAAACCGTGCAACAAAAGGCCAAGGGTTTCAAATTATTCTAGTTACTGCAACAATGACAAAGGTATGCTAACCTTGGTTGGTAATTTATCATCCATATTTGAGAAAACTTTATTTGGGGTGGCAAAAGGGCCTAGGCCTGATAGGCTCAAAGTCAATTGGAAAAACTCAGTTTGACTAGACTTTGAGTTAGGCTTCGAACTAAAAAAAATTTATTATTAAGACGTAGTCCCAACATAGCCCAGCCCATTGCCACTAGAGTCAATATGCCTTTTATCCACTAATCAAATTATTTGGTTTTTATTGCCTTGAAGAAGCACTAAATCCATTTCTAAAGTACTTAACTAATAGTTTTCTGTCTAAAATGAGAAAGTTGACATAAACAGATGACGGTGTCTCTCACAAAGGGATTTGAACCTGAGCCATACCCAGGTGATAGTGGGACCATAACTCTTACTTGATAACTTGACTACTAATTTGCGTGTGAAGTAGCTTAGATTTGTGATGCAAAAGAACTTAAGGTCTACAAAAGAAATAAAAGAGGAAAAATTAGTGAACAATAAGCCTTAATTTGCTGGGATGAGGATTGAGGATTGAGGATTGAGAATTGAGTTGATGTCCAAGGTAAGGGCTGAAATTTAGATTATGTTAGAATTTCTTATTGGAATAGAAGTAGTAGTGAGTTAAATATATTGTTCTATTTCAGACGTGTTATCTTAGTTGTTTAGGACTTATATAATATCTATTAGAATAGGATTTAAATTTTAGGAACCCCTTTCTGCTAGAATAAGAGTTCTAAGAACTCTATATATGTGTACTCAACCCTTCAATAGAAGAAGCAATTCTAAATTTTTCTGCAAACTTGAGTTTTCAACTAGAATGTGTGATGCTTTCTTCTAAGAGTGATTCTTATACCTTAGGAGTGATTTCTAATTTTCTACTCTCCATTGTTTGTGTTCTTCACAAAATTTCAGTCATCTTAAACCTAAATTCCAGCCATATTAAACCCTAAAATTCTAACCTCAATTTTCTTGTAATCAAACAATAAAACCCAACTATACCAAACTGAAATTAGTATTCCTAGCCAAAATTCAGCCCTAAAATTTGATATTCCAGCAAACTAGTATCAGCCATATGTTTTAATTTTGTGATTTTTAGATATTAGTTAATACCTCTTCTATTTGCCCTACATCAATTTGGTATTAGAGCTTTGGTTCACAATGGCGACACATAGTAGATGGGCATATAGAAGAATATTTAGCGACTTAGAGCAAGATGAAATACTTCTGAATATTGTAAAAAATTGTGCATCAATGATCCTTGTTCACAAGGTGCTTCAAAACCCCACTTACATGTAACAACTCCCATCAGATTGACAAACTTTGGAGACGTTGAACAACCTTGACATACATTCCTTAAAATTAAGAACTCCTACAAGAAAAAATATGCCAACTAACAACCTATACCTGATGATGAACATGGAGAACGTGGTAATAAGCAAGAAGAAGAGACTGATGTTGATCACAGCACGCAATGTTAAAAAATCATGTACTGATTTTGATTCCTCAAATTTAGTAGATCAATTCGAATCTTCGAGCCTAGATGTAAAAGGTGCTCAAATACTTGATGATATGGATAATTTGGCAATGGAAGATGATCATGACATGGAGAGTTTGATAATAGGAGATGACCAAAGCGTTAAAGATGAAGAAAACATAACAAAGTAGATTCCTAGGCAACTAAAGTTGAAAAAATTGAACAACAAGTTTAAACACAAACTGAAACAACAATGCAATAGGTTGAAAGAATAGGACAACAAGCTAAAAAAACAAAACATGGAGCTAAAAAGATAATCCATAAACTACTTGGGGTTTCAGAGCTTGTTGGTTTAAAACTTGATGATATCCTAAATGTTGTTGATGAAGATAGTGTTGTGGTGGTTGATGGAGGACAAGTAGAGTTGAATGAAGATGCACAATTAGTACAACATAGGAATAAAAAAGAAATTGTGATTGCACCTGCAAAGTCAAAATTCAGTAGCAATGGCAAGTTAGTGCATCTTTCTATAAGAAGCAAGAATACTTATGTTCTTGATTCCTGTAGTAATGAAACCATTTGTAAATATATTGGTCTAACACTTATGATGTTGTCCTCACTACCAAACTATTCTTCAAAGATGTTTTACATCTCCATGGATTACCTTTAACCATCGTATTTGAGCCTTACATGAAGTTTATGGGTTATTTTTGGATGATTCTATTAAAACATTGAACACTAAGCTTCAATTATCAAGTTCGTTCTATCCCCAAATGAGTTATTTTTGGATGATTCTATTAAAACATTCTATGTTGAGTACACTTTAGACAAGCTGCGAAGAATTGACACAAAAGAACTTAAAAGTCTATAGAGGAAATTTAGTCAACCACAAGCCTTAATTTAATAGGATGAGAATTGAGAAATGAGTTGCCATTCAAGATAAAGAATGAAATTTAGATTATGTTAGAATTCCTTATTGGAATAGAAGTATTAGTAAGTTAAATATGTTATTTTATTTCAAATATGTTATTCAATTGTTTAGAACTTATAGAATTTCTATTGGAATAGGATTTAAATTTTAGAAGCCCTTTCTTACTAGAATAAGGGTTCTAAGAACTCTATATATATGTATACTCAGCCCTTCAATAGAAGAAGCAATTATGAATTTTTCTACAAACTTGAGTTTTCAACTAGGTGTGATGCTTTCTTCTATGAGTGATTATTAGACCTTAGAAGTGATTTCTAGTTTTCTACTCTCCATTATTTGTGTTCCTCACAAGGCTCCTGTCATCTTAAACCTAAATTCCAGCCATATTAAATCCTAAAATTCTAAGCCCAAATTTCTAGTAACCAAACACTAAAATCGAACTATATAAAACTTAAATATCAGTATTCCTAGCTGAAATTCAGTCTCGAAATTTGATATTCCAGCAGCCTAATATCAGCCATATGTCCTAATTTTGTGATTTTTACCTACTAGTTAATACTTCTTCTATTTTTCCTATGTCAAGTTGTTTCCATTTTGCATTGTGTAATTTCTTCTGCATCAACTTGACTTTTCAATCGGCTTTTCTGTCTATAGTACTGCAAGTTTAGAAATGACATATAGGGATTGTTTAATCTAGGAAAATGTTGATTTGAGGTGGAAGGGTTGATCTTCTAAATTAGCTATCAAATCAACAATTCAAAATTATCTGGTATGCTTAGCGTCTTTGAGCGACACTTCTCATTGAACCATAAGCCTTCTGTTCAGTTATGGAATAGAAAGCCATACAAAATACGTGAAAGTTCATATTGATTGTCTTAGTCAGCAGTATTGATACTCGTATATATGCTAGTTTGGATGCCCTGTCCATGATTTATGAATCTAACTTCAGGAGATTCATTTTGTAGTTGCTGGTAAGATGAAGAAACTACTGTGCATGGAGATTTTAGTGTTTGAGGTGTTTGGATAACTGAACTTTTGACATTTGCAGGCAGTTCAAAAGCTGATTGATGAGGAGTTTCAAGGAATTGAGCATTTTCGCACATCAACATTACATAAGAAGATAGCTTCTGCTCGCCATGATTTTATAAAGCTTTCAGGTTCTGAAAACAAGCTGGAAGCTTTGCTACAGGTCAACTACTCTGATCCTTTCTCTTATTTTCTGATTGCTGCTTAGGACATAAATATTCCAAATTATGCGCATATGCAATAGTGAAGTGAGCACACACAAGAATTTGTGTTGTAAGTGTATTGTTCTTGCTTTTAACAAAATTGGAATTTATTATTCAAACAACTTACTTCAGGATGACATTTCCTTAGTTTTATTAGACTGTCCATTCTGTCTGGTTTAGTTGGACAAAGTTTTAATATTTCGAATTGAACAAAACTCTTTCTCCATATATTCTATACCTGTGGTTTTGCTATGATTTGTTCATGTCATATCCTCCTCAACAGTGTTGATGTCTGTTTCTTCCTTAGAAAAGTCCCTTGCTTGGTCGATTTTTCTATTGTCAAGCATATGTTATGGTCAAAGAAATTCCCATTAGTCCCAAAGGCATGGTTTCCGGGAAATTTTTACTTTAATTTCAAAGAATTCAAGTGTTATTTGAACCAAACAGTAGTATAAATAACAGAAGTCTCATAATGTAGGATAGGCTTGCTGGCTCTTAGCATTAAAATTGTAAATAACATCCTCAAAATAACTGAGAAATTTGAAGTAATTCTAGATATCATGAAAATGATATAAATGCTTAAATGAGCTATTTCTATTCGAAAACAAAACTTAGTTCTATGAGCCATTTAACACCACATCCAAGAAACCAGGAGAATGACAAAGAACAGAGTCAAGTATGCATAAGGTCAATTAGCTTGTTTATTACTCGCCTGAGTCTGTGAACCAATGCAATTTGCATGGATAGTAGAAATTGTGTGGACTAATGTAATTTGCATGGTTATAAAACCAATTGGAACTATAAATTGTTGCATCAAAGTTTTTTAGACATTTAAATTTAAATGTTTAGCTTTGACATAAATAATACTTGAAGTTCTGGCTTGTCACTTATCTCTTTATTTTTAATTATAGAAATATATAACATGCTAAGTTAATAAAGCTATGTAAAATGCTTTATGTAATCTTGCAAATATATTCCAATTTAGTAATGGTTTAAATAAAGTATTGGTATTAATGTATATTCTTATTTATGTTATTAATTCTTATTAAAGGATATACCAGTTTAAGAACTCTTCATAGCTGTTAGACCTCTATTCCTTAAATCTTTCCTGTTATTAGTTTGATATCCTATCTGGTTTTTAAAACATTAGATGGAATTTCTAACAAGAGTCTATAGAATACCCATGTTTTCTCTTTTATAGACTGTAAGGTAAGAATTCTAAAAGCAGTTGCAAGTTAATTATAAGTTATGTTATTGTATTAGGCTTCTTGGTTTAAATGGAATTCACGAAGCATCTACATTTATCTAACTCCTACTTCTAGTCTGGGAAGTTAAAAAGTCATTGTTTAGCAAAATGGCTTTGGATGATTCTAGTTGGCCAAATGGTCATTGAAAATCAAATTTGGAATTGAAGTTTCTATTAGGTCTGTCATAGTTTTCAATTTCAAAAAGTCAGATAATTTGCATTATTTATTGGAATGGGTTCAGGTTCTTGAGCCCAGTTTGGCAAAGGGGAACAGAGTGATGGTGTTCTGTAACACTTTGAATTCCAGCCGTGCTGTTGATCACTTTCTCTCTGAGAATCAGATTGCCACTGTCAATTACCACGGAGAGGTGCCAGCGGAACAAAGGTAAAAGGATGAAAATCTTATCTCATTTTCCTAATATTTTGTATTTGCAAGTTGAACACGTGTATTATGACGATATTATCAGGTTTTAGTAAGCAGCTTAGTTTATTTATCAAGTTAAGAGGAAAGCAAAAGCTCCTAGCTTGCCTCTTAGTTCCTAAATATGATCTGTAAATAGAAAAGAGTAATTTTCCCGCCTCTGTGCAAAGATGACTCTTTACAACTTCTTTTGTATATCTGCACACATCAGTATGAAAATGTATGATTTTTCAAAAACGAACTCATTTTTATGTGCATGAAACTTTCTTCTTTTAAGCAGTAGCTCATGCAACTTGCATGCATTTCTAGAAGTCTCTATTGGATGGGTATTGTTAAATTATTGCCAGTAAAAGCATCAACTAATCAGTGAACATATGACACCTGTTTCTGGAATTGTTTCTCTTTTTTTGTTTTTATGTTGGGATTGATTCTATAAGCAATCTTAGCCTTTTCGTGTTATGCACAAAGTAGGTTTTCGAATGTGGTGGGGAAATTTGTAGTTGTGAGTTAGACTTTCCTAGCCATTTCTTTATCTATCTGATAAGTTGCTCCATATGGATAATATGACCACTGAATCTTGTGACAACAATTCTAAAATGTGTGGGGTTTCTCAGAATATAGCAGCATGCATTTTAGA
Source organism: Erythroxylum longipes (assembly GCA_027563885.1). Classification (NCBI taxonomy): domain Eukaryota; kingdom Viridiplantae; phylum Streptophyta; class Magnoliopsida; order Malpighiales; family Erythroxylaceae; genus Erythroxylum; species Erythroxylum longipes. The sequence continues at coordinate 22,363,826 of JAOQMS010000003.1, forward strand.
GTATTAAGAGAACCTCTATTATCGCCATTACCAACTTATATGAAATTGATTAACTTAGGTGTTTCTTGGATCACATTGTTCTAAATTTTGATTTCTCCACAGTTCTATGCGTATGTGTTATTGTTTCCTGTTGGAGATGACCATCATCTTACTATTTCTGTTTGTTCTGAATTCCAACTTTTTTTTTAATGTATTCTACAGATACATCATTTGTGCTTAATGTTATGTTCCTTTATTAGTTATATTGTTGTTGCAATTTGCATTAGATCTTAAATGTTTTACTGACATATTTTTTGGTGATAAACCTTACCTTTCACCAGCCATAATTATGTTAGGAATATCTGCTGCATTTTAACAATGTATTTTCTATAACGCAAGCCAAGTTGTGTTAACAACTAAAAAATGCTTTTGGATACAACTCAGGCAATATTGTCCCTTTATAACATCAAAATTAGTTTCGAAAGCCTTTTTGTGCCCTTTCCTCTTCACCTTGGCGTCACTCTATATGAATGGTCTAGAACTGGAGTGTCTCTATAATTTGAATTTCAATGTTTTGAGTCTAAGCTTTTGTTGTGAAACTAGGGTTGAAAATCTCAATAAGTTTAAGAGCGATGATGGAGATTGTCCCACCTTGGTGTGCACAGATTTGGCTGCTAGGGGACTTGATTTGGATGTAGATCATGTAATCATGTTTGATTTTCCTTTAAACTCTGTAAGTGACTACACCCTATGTACATTTTTTTCTCTTGTACACACCTCTTTGCACATTCGTTAGTTATTTTTTGCAGTTTTCTTGTAACACTTGCCAATCTCCATGGTGCTACTTGACCAAGTGAAAGTCATAGGTGTTAAGTGTGTGGATTTGGGATCAGATCCTACCCTTGTTTCTCTGCCCTTCATTTAGAGAAGAATGGAGAAGAAGTTGGATATTGGATTTTTGATAGCACTGAGAGCACCCGTAATTCAGGCTGTAGGCCTTTGCTAGTTTACACTCGTAGGAGTAAGAAGTGAGCAAGGGAGTTTGTTAGTATTAGAAGTTTGTTAGTGTCAGGGTGGTAGAGTTTGTTAGAACAGTCAGGAGAATGTTAGTATTAAGGGAGGCAGAAATGAGTAGGAGGTTGTCAGTAGTATCGGCCATTTGGCTTGGGCAGGATTAGAACCTTCTTTGAGGTTCTTGCTGAAGTCTTGAATAAAATTCCTTATTTCATTTTCCATTATTTGCTTAACCTTCCAGACACCTAACTCTAACAATTTTCCTCTTGCATTTGAGATTAGTACTTTCTAGCTTCCTTAAGCTGAAAATAAAATATAATTAATGTGTTACATATTCTTGACTTCTAGATTGATTACCTTCATCGGACTGGAAGAACTGCTCGAATGGGTGCAAAAGGTATGCTTCGTGAAATTTATCGTATGTTGTAGGTTGTTGAAGGGTTTCACACTTTTGATGTGGCAGAATAGCCTCTAATCGTAATTCTGAAGGGACATTGTTTTGGAGTGGCATTAAGTTGAAAAAAATTTCACCGTCAGATCCTTTTTATTAATACCTATTTTTTGCATATGGAAAAGGCCTGAATTCACACTACTATTTTAAACTTTCTTTTGAAATCAATTTAGTGTTTTCATCCATCCATTTATTTGGAGTTGGAAAACTAATCCTGGTCTGCAACTTTTGGCCTATAAAGCGAAATCTTCCTTTACTTTTTCCTGCAAGTGTTTGATGATAAGATGCTTGTGTTTTCAATATAGTCTTCTGGAAACTTTCCAATTTCATAGTTTTGAAGCTTTTGGTTGTCATATGCTCTTAAAAATCTACAGGGAAGGTGACAAGCTTGGTTGCCAAAAAAGACCAACTGTTGGCAGCAAGAATTGAGGAGGCAATAAGGAATAATGAAAGCTTGGAGTCCCTCACTCTGGATAATGTGCGTAGAGATATTGCTAGGGCTCGGATAACAGAACAAAAAAGTAGGGGTAGAAAACTGAATAAAGCATCCAGCCAGATTAAGCCTGCAACTGTAAAATCTCCAACCATCCGTGCAAAGGTTGCATCTTCAGGAGCAAAATCTGGAAAAACATCCACTCGAGCCAAATCTGTAAAATTATCTGCTTCAGCAAAATCAGTAAAACTCGACAAAGTTGAAAGCACAGAGAAACCCTACAGTAGAATTAGGTCGAAAAAGCCATCTACTGGTTCAAAATTGAGTGTTGTTGCATTGAGGGGCAGATCCTCTTCGGCTGACAAGAAACTACTGAGGGCCAGTTAGGGTCACGCATCACAGAAATTCTTGTGTGGGCAAAATTTGTACATTAGACAGTGCTCTTTCTTTTTGATAGTAGGATTATCATTTCCTATTTACTGTTATAGTAATTGTTGGTAGGTTTTTACCCCAGCTTGTCTGCCTCTTCATCAATTGATTCTTGTAGTTCGTATCTACATATATGGCATTATGTAAACTGATTTTGTGATAGATCACCAAAACAAATTGATCTTCATAGGTCTAATGGGCTAAACATGAAAATTGAAAAGTCGTTTAAAAAAAATTTAAGAAGAGTTCCAACTCATTTATATTAAGGTTGAATAAATTAGGCTTTTTGTAATTTGGGCCATTATTAATGTATCTTCTAATTTGTAAAAATTATCAATAATTTTCTTATAATGTTAGTTTTATAACGTTCATTTTTCTATTGTCAATATTTGTTAGAAATCTTGTTGACGTTACTAATTGCAATGGTTTGAGTAACTTCAATATGAAAACGTCATTTTGTAATGCACACAATGCCACGAGTAGCCATGGAAACGAAAGAAGGGTTGAAGTCATGTTGTGTCACAATGGAGAGAAAATGAACAATTGACAAAGTCGTTTGACGTTGGAGAGAAATCGAAGTGGAAGTCCTAGTGTAGACAAAATTGAAGTGGACTAAGGATTATACTACCTATTGTTGAGTAAAAATCTTCATCCAAGTAGGTTTACGATCGTTGAAAAGGCAATGGAGATTACAGTTTGAGTTTGAATTTAGTAAATTTGGGAATTTTAATCACGTTCCAATTTAGGAATTTTAATCAGACATCGACAAACTCAAATATTAGAACAAGCAACAGAGGCTTAAAGGTTTTTTGGTTGTCTTTTATTACGCCTTTGTGTTCTGTTATAAGAAGTTTATGAGTATATAGATAGAATGATTATAGATAATTGATATAAAAAACCGAAGAGGAGTCGAAGGCAATAATTGATGTAAAAAATAGATTTAGATGGATATCTTTTGTGTTATAAAGTTTACTTGGCCTCCATTATCACATTAACTATTTACACTTAGAATTTATTGTTGAAAGATCGGGTAGAATGTCATTCTGCAAGTAGCAAAAAATTTTATTTTTATTTCTCGAAAGCTAAAATCACTTAAATTTTATAAAATAATTAACACACAAATCATAATAAAGCATGAATAATAATTCATACCTTATTATGAAACTTTATTATTTTCTTATCATTTCTCTCGAATCATTTTCAAAATTAATTCATCTCAACAATTGTAGTAGCACAAGTGTCTGACCTTTTAACAGTATTTACATAAGAAGTTGAGAGAACTATGCAACTATTATAAAGAGGGTAGATGATAGCTGTATATTATAATATGTTTTCTAGTTGTTTAAGTGTGTTTTTGTGTTGTCTTAGATGATAATCATATGTTTAGGACTTAGAATTGTGTTCTTGTTAAATGTTTTTATGTGTTTTAATTGTTTGATTGGTTTAGAGTAAGAATTTGATCTTAATTTTATGTTTCAAGGGGTATTTGATGTATTTGTGAGTGAATGGAAACAGGAAAATTCAATAAAAGAGGAAGAATTTGAGGCATGGAAGATGCCATAATTGTGGCTAACAAGGCAGCTGCATGGGGCTCTTTGTCACGATCGTGGTCCTAAGTACGATCATGAGAAAGGGCATGAACAAAGCATGCCAGAACTATGGAACGGTGTTTTCAGCATACTAGTTTTTAAAATACTTTTGAAGTTTTAGGGCTAATTTTGAAACTAAATTAAGTGGAAAAATCTTAGAAATAACCCTAGAAGTCTCAAGAAGTATTTAAGGAAAAGAAAAATACCAATAACTAGGCAGCACATTAGAGGAGACGTTAAGAGCAACTCCAGAATTTCCAAATTTCCAAGTCATGACAAACTATTTTTCTTTCTTTTCTCTTCTTATATTTCATTGTCTTGGATGTTGATTTGAATTTTAGGATGTTGAGCATGATTATGGGTTTCTAAATCTATATTGAGGATTATTCTTGATTTGTTTTGTTAAACTTTATTATCATTAAATTCAATACATTTATGAATGCTTTGTGATATTTGTTGTGCTTATACTTGGTAATAAATCAAGAGATTGAATCAATTTATTTATATCAAGGTGTGCAATAAAAGTTGGTAACTTAGTAGACCTACAAATATCATATTAATAAAAAAATTGCAGAGAGTTCTTAATTGTGAATTAATTATCTTTAGGACTACTTCAAATTTAACTGAATAGTTAGGAGTAGTTTTATGAATCGAGAAGTTGCAATTCTATTATTATCGATTTCATTTGGGATTACTTGATTAGATCTCAAGAGAGAGTAATCAAAACCTTAAGATATTTAGGATCAATCATAAATTGAATCAACAAGATAAAGGGAAAACAAAATAAGGATAAAATAATTTCTAAGTTTCCATTATTAATTAAGTTTATTTTTATTGTTAGTCTTAGTTATTCACTTATTCGATTATTTAGTTTAATTAGTTTATTTTATTTTCAGATAATTTATTTTAATTCTACCAATCTTTATTTTAATTCAATCAATCTTTTATTACCTTAGATAAAGTTCATTCAAGTTCTTAAGTGTCTAATTAATCCATTTGGGAATGATACCTTTTGTATTATGAGTTATGATCTACATACTTGCAGTATTGAAAGTTTTTTTATACAAAACTTATCAACATTAGACAATAAGTGTTAGCTCAATAAATTTGTGATATTTTAGTAATTTAATTAAAATTAAATTAGAATTTCAATTGAATTATAATAAGAATCACAAATAATTCTAATTAAATACCAATTATGTTCAAATGAGATCTAAAATCTCATATTGGTCCTTATTTATTAAATATCTCATATTTAATCATAAAGTTTCTCAAACTTAACAATTAAGTTCAACTTTAATAAAACATTTTTTTTCTTTTTTCAACTCATTCTTTGTGTGTGACTTATTATGCTTCCAAATATGTTCACAATAGATATAAATTATAACCCCAAATCATATTTATGATTACAAAAAGTAAACTTCTTTAATTTATATTTAATTATCTAATTAAACCATTTGTATTTAAAGCTGAAGATTGGTATTTAGCAATATATCATAACCACCCAAATATTTAAAAATGTCAAAGTAATTTTGACTAATCTTTTCATCCATGATTTTTCCATATAACTCAATTCATTCTTTAAACAATGTTCCGATTAGATAAAAGCATATAATTAATGTCTACTTTACTTGAGTCCAATCATGTTAATTCTCTATCATTAGTAATTGATTCAATTGATGACGTTTGACAATTGTTTTAAAGTTTCATTCCACCTTGGCCTTAGATTTTTTGAATTAATACTAATTGAAAACAACTGAACTTTCTTCCTAATTACTTCAAGGTGATGAATCTTACATTAATTACTCAACTACCTCCATATAGTTCATGTTATACCAATAACTACCAACTGAGCTATCCTTAACTAAAATAAGTCATAAGTAGTATTAAAATATAGCAATCCCTATATGAAATAACTTTATAAATCTCAATTCAAAGCATCACTTACACAATCATTACAATGAGAATTTCATAGACTTAATAAGTAATATTCCAAATGGAATTCTAATATGGGGTCAATTTAGCAAATTTTTTCTCTAACAAGCACTCACACTTTTGTTTAAGTATCTTCATAATTGGTCTACAAGATTAACTACTTTCTTTATAAAGAAGAAACATAACATATGCTAGTCTTTTTGTATTATGTTAATGTCTAGTCTCAAAGAAACAATAACTAGGAATAATATATAAATGCAATACAAATTTCATAATTATAATCTCATTGTAATTTCATTTACAATATATATTTACTTCATGGACTTTATCATATACATCAGAATGCCTTTATATAACTATGTAACTAAACTACAACCAACGATTGGACAAGGCATAAACCAACAATCTCTCATTCGTACTTAACCAATCGTTTAAATATCTTATACCATATCACTGTATGACGATTATGCTACTACTGGGACAGTGGTTTAGTGAGAGAATTCCACGAAATTTTCTATAGTGAGCAAGTGCTTAAATATAGCAATTTTCATCTTAATTTTCATCATAACTAAGAGAAACTTCTTAAATATATATTTTAATTTTTAATGAGACTTTAGCTTCTTTCTCATGCCCAATAACTTTAATATTCTATAGTATATTATTATCTGAACAATGCACAAAACTATACCAAGTTTATTAAAGAACTTATTGATCTAATAAATAATTTACAATAAATAAAAAAGCAGTATGACTTAATTAGCAACCATTGCTATATTGGAACCTTTCAATCTTAAAATAATATTGTTATAAGTAAAACGCTCCTTAATTTAGATTTACTTCTAAAATTAATATCTTTATAATCTGGAACTAAATATCAACTTATGCAAAGAACAATGGATATCTTTAATACTTTACAAGTATCAGATATCTTAAATACTAAACACCTTTACTAAATTATCAACATACTTGGACTTATAATAAGTAAATAACTTCCACATCAATCTCCATAGATTTAATTCCAAAAATTAAGTTGTCATCTTTTGGTATCCAATAAGAGTCATTTTTAGACAATTATATTTTCAACAATCGAAAATATATATTATCGTTCTCTCTATAAGCAATCTGACTTTACATACTCATATTAAAGAGAACAACTATACTCCCATTAACCTTTTTATAGATATGATAAATTCACAATCATCTTTGAAACAAACTCTTTTAACTCATCATGAAAGTGAATATTTCAATATCTTGTAAACTTTTAATTGTACATCAAATGTATCAATAAAGACATTAAATCTAATTCAATTTATTGCTATGAGATTTAAACTGTTCAAACTTCATCTTACTCCCACTACTTATCGTATGAATAATTCTTCTATAAGTATACATTGAAACAAACAATTTGTTTAATGGGTATGTAAGATTATAACCATCCTTTTAGATCTCTCATCACCTATTATTTGATTTAGTTCTAAACTTAGTGGATGATATATGCTTCAACTAAGCATCGCATCCCTAAATCATTTACTTTGACTCTTTAAAAGGCTTAACGTTTCATATTTAATATCAAATATTACTAATTAATTTAATTGGAAGTTTCGAAGGTAAGTTATAGTACTAGGCATAATATAAAAGAAATAAATATTGCGTACACAAATCTATACTAATATGTAGTTTGGTTGTAAAGGTTTTCATTAGCTAATCTCATTCCCTATAGATAATTGAAAATTTTATATCTCACCACATTTAAACAATTTGAACTTTTTCAAGACTTTAGATCAATATTTCATATAGTACATATGACTTTACAACATAAATTCATTAATAAATTTAAGGAAATAAAAGTATCATCCTTTTATGAATTGTTATAGTATCTCATACATCACATATATAAAATTTAAAAATTCAATACCATTATCTTTATTTCACTAAAGGTTGATTTGATTTTTCTTCAACTTAATAAGTTTCACAAGTTTCGTATGATAGTCTTGGTTATCTAACTTAATAAGTTTCACAAGTTTCGTATGATAGTCTTGGTTGTCTAACTTTGTATTCTTGGCACTTATGTTAAGTATAGACCTCCCTTGATTCAATAGATACAAACTATTTGTATAAAATTGAATCAACTATTCTTACTTAAAAATCTATTTCTTATCATGACTTTAACATTGAAGTAATGTTAAATATGAATTCATTATTAAATAATCATAAGCATGAAATATGAATACATATGATTTCTATCATAGCATGTATATGCAAGAAAAGTTATGCAATCATTTTTCTTCTAATAACTATTATCATCTATAGAAAGCCACCAATTGTAGTCCATATTTATGCTTTTACTATGCTAAATTAAATGAAATTCATCAAGTACTAATCCTTCCTCTACTTTATACAACCTTTTGCATCTTATTATCATAATGTTGGCATACATCTTACACGTTTTCATCAAAGTTTATGAGACATTATTCAACTTAAAATGTTAATACCTTTTGTTTTCTACATGATATTGACGTATCTCTAAAACTTTGTTACCAAATCTTTAATACAGATTAAGAACAATAGTGCATAGTGAACATACAATTTTTCTACCCTACAGATCAATTAAGAAAACCTTAGATGCTAACACCCTAAGCTATCATTGCTCCCATCTCTTGTACTGACCAGCTCGCGCCATCATCACCAACATTGCCACCGCCTGTTCTTCTCCAATAGTCAGCTCACAACCACATCATATGTTGGCCCCCGAAATTTTTTTCGTTAAATTAAGCATAATAATTTATGGAATAAATGCATAAGAATGAATTGGGGGCATTTTTGGCATGTAACTTAAGTACCAAAAGAGCCTAAGCTTATAAGGAAGGGTAAAGTGGACTTTTGGGACTC
>JAOQMS010000003.1:22372644-22410263 GCA_027563885.1 Erythroxylum longipes
GTTTTGGAAGGAACAAAAATTTTATGTCTCTGTCTCCGGAGTCGGGACAGAAATTGGTGGAGACAGCAAGCAAACAGCTCGGAGACAGAATTTTTCTGTCCCTGTCTTCCGTCCCCGCCCATGGGGACAGCAACCAAACGTAGGGTAAGTGAACAATGACACTTAACTTAATCCAGTCTTTAATTCTTAGTTATGTCAAGATCAACTTGTTCTTACTTGGATCATTAGTGATATGATAGAAAGTCTTATACCACAAGTAGTTGGTGCCATTAATGCTAAAGACGTATAGCTAGAATTGATAACCGCTTATGCAACTGATTCCAAAGCATAAATCTCAAGTCCAAGTTTTATTAGTTGAATAGGGAGATGAGTGAAGTTATTACTCCATATATGCTATGAGCAAAAAGCATGTACGATCAAATTGCAACTCTAATCTTGTTCTAAAAGACAACCTAGTTCAAATTATTATTGATGGCTTGGGACCTGTTTGTAGACCATTTATGAGATCAATAGAAAATCAATTAAATGTTGTCTCTATTGATGATCTTTTTGGCCTCTTATTAAGTGAAGAATAAATTCTTTTAAGTGACAACTTAATCAAAGAATCCATTTAACCAATAACTCACTTAACAAGGATGAGGAAGATTCATCAATAACTTTCAACAATCCTCATCCAATAATTTTAAGTTGAATCATGATTTAATTGAAAGATATTCCACCAATCTTTTCCTCTTTTATTGCTATAACTACGCTGGCAACGGTTATATAGCCTAACAATATCTTTCTCCAATATTAAGAAGCAGTACAAATCACTAATCGCCTTAACCAAACTCTACAGTGCAAATATCTAAATTTGCATCCTCGTCCCAAATGACCGATAATCAACCTTAGATTTTGGATGCCAAGTCGATTCACCACTTAACTTTTCATTTAAAAAACTTCTCTATTAATTCAAAATTTCATGGACAAGATGAAGTCAAAATCAGCAGTGTTAAATCTTATCTAATCTCTCACACTAAGTCTTCTTCATGTTTTTCTAATCATAATATTTTTGAATTAACTAATTCTTTCATGTTCTCGATTTTAACAATAATTTGGTTTCTGTTTATTCTTTTACTAATGAAAATAATATTTATGTCAAATTCTTTCCTAATCGTTGTGATATTAATGATATCCATACAAGAGATTGCTTTATCAAATTCCTTTTTTCTCCAAAAGTCCTAATGTTTGCCATGCTTATAAGGTTATTACGAGTCATAAATTATCATTTCTTATTTTGATTCATCAAGCTAAAGGTCTTTTAGAATTGTTAAGCTTAAATTTATAAAGTCCTGCCCCTTTCAAATAGAATTCGGTGTTATATTAATTTTTATGATCATTATAGTAAATATTATTGGATTTGTATCTTCATTCCATTTTAAATCAAGTAAAGTTGTTGTTTCTAGTACTCCAAAATTCAATCCTATAATTATTTTCTTGTCGTCCATTTTTTCTCCTTATCCTAATTTAACCTGAACTCTACCATTCACAAACACGTCAACTCAATCTAAATTACCTTTTACCTCATCTTCATCCACCGCATCTATATCTTCACCACTTGACATTCAAACACATCTCAATTGGCCTCCTCCTACCTCACCTTTATATTAAACTTAAACTGATAGTCGAACCACCTAATCAATCACACCTATAATAACCTATTCCCAAACGAACTCCCTTTAACCAAGAACTTTGCTTGCAACCTTTAATTTAGAACCTACATCAGATACATATGCCATGAAATCAACTAAGTGAAGAAAAGCCATGGTAGAGGAATATAATGTCATACTCAAAATAAAAATGGCTTATGATTCCTTCATCATCATCTTAAAATGTTGTTGGCTATAAACGGGTGTATCTGATTAAAAAGCACAAAGATGGAAATCTTGATTATTACAAAGCCGAACTAGCTATGAAAGGCTTTCATCCTGGGTTAGACTTTACAAAAACTTTTAGCTAAGTGATTAAAATAGCTGGCATTAAGCTCATCTTATCCGCGGTTGTCTCCCGAAATTGGCAAGTCAAAGAACTTGATGTTTCAAACACATTCCTATGGCTCTCTTGATGAAGATGTTTTCATAGAACAACCACTAGTTTTTTTAATCCTATTTTTCTAGATTATGTTTATAAACTTAATCATTCCGTCTATAAGCTTAAACAAGCTCGAAGGCTATGGTTCAAGTGTCGTACCACAACGTTTTTATCTCTTCATTTTCATGGTTCCAAAATAGATAGATCGTTGTATTTTTACAAGTTTGGGACAACCATGATCTTTGCTTGATATATATAGATGACTTCATAATCATTGGAAGTAATATTACAATGAGTAATTCCTTCGTCAAAGCTTTACAAAATTGATTTACCTTAAAAGACCTAGGCAAACTTAATTACTTTCTTAGTATTGAAGCTAATTGGTGGACAAATGGTCTCTTATTAACACAATCAAAATATATTCATAATCTTTTTATCAAGTCTCATATAGAGAATACTAGTGGTATTAATGCTCCTGCTGATACCAAGCAAAAGTTTTCCCTTGAAGGAGAAGCTTTTCATGATCTATCACTCTACAACATCACTATACGCATGCTTCAATACTTATATCTCACTCAAACAGATACTTTTGTTTCCAATAAATAAGATGTAATAATTCATGCATTCATCAACATTAGATTATTGGGTTGTTGTTAAAAGAATCCTATGATATCTTAAAACTATTATATCCCATGGTCTCCTAATTTGGCTATCATCTTCTTGTGCTCTCTCTGTTCATACTAATGTTGATTTGAGTGAGAGTATTGATGATTGAAAATATACTTCCGAATTTATCATTTATGTCGGTCAAAATTGAGAATCTTGCAAGCAAAGGATAGTGACAAGATCCTCTACTAAAGTTTAATATCAACCTATTGCAGCAACAATTAGTGAATTTCAATGGATAAAATTTCGAATGACTGAAATATATGTCATTTATAAATTCATTCCAATTCTATGGTGTAATAATTTCATTGTAATATGTCTCACCACTACACCTATTTTTCATTCACAAGCAATTAGAGACTGATTTTCATTTTATTTGATATAAGCTAGCAACCACAAGTTTAAGATTCAATATACTTTAGCTCAAAATGAACCTGAAAATTCTACAACCAAACTATTGTCCAAATGACAATATTTTTCTTTAGAGACAAATTGTCTACCAAGTTTATTGTGTTAAGAAGCTTATAAAATTGATATGATCAAGTGTGATCATATAATGTTATTCATATCTATTGATTCATGCTTATCTTATATCTTATACAATACAAATACTTCAGATTAATGAAAATTATAACAAACTCATATTTTCCTCAAAGTTTTTAGATAATTATCTAAAATCATATTGATAGCCATTGTAGATTGATACAAAAATATAAACTAAAGCTTAATATCAAATTAGTTCTTTTGAAAGTTTTTAGATAATTATCTCTCAAAGTAAATGAAGATTAAGTTGACTCCTTGTCATAAATTGTAAACTTCAAACATGGAAGAATTTTTTAATGCTGTTGACTTGCTTCAAACTTCGAGATTTTCGATAGCATTGATCATCCAAATCATTCACATTTAGCTCCAGACAATCCGATCCCTTACGAATGCCAGCGCCTCAGAATTCGTGGTCTACCCCTCATCCGAAATAGGAGTACAAACAGTCCAAAGTAACTTTAACAATAACACTTGCGAAGAAAATATATGCTTTGTTATGGGTTTAGGGCTCAAACTTTGGCAGGTCACAAATTCTTAATATATCATAACGAAACTCCAAAAGAGATGGCAAATCCTTGCCGCAAATAACCACAAACCAAAATTACAAGCATGTTCAAAAGTCCAAAACAGACAAAGCTAGAATGATCAAATGTCCAGGGCAAAGAAAACTAACTAAATATTGAGCAATGGAAAAAAAAATTTCTATTGCAAAAATTTTCTTTAACGATTTGCCTTGGCAACTCTCTCAATCTCGTCTTTCTTCTTGATGGCATAGCTGAAAAGGACCAAAACAAAATAAGATCAATAAATGCACAAGTGATAACATAGAATAAATGCCAGTGGATGAAACGATTGGAGAAAAAGCACCTGTTAGAAGAACCCTTGGCTGCATTAATAAGCTCATCAGCCAAACATTCTGCAATAGTCTTGATGTTCCTAAAAGCAGATTCACGAGCACCAGTAGTGATTAGATAGATGGCCTGGTTAACTCGTCTCAAGGGAGATATATCAACAGCTTGACGCCTGACAACACCAGCAGAACCAATACGAGTGGCGTCTTCCCGAGGGCCACTACAATCAGTGGACACAGTCAGCATAAATAAGTGCAAGTCTGTTCATAGTGTGAATCTATGCAAATGTTTCAACATAAAAATCAACAAGTATAGACATCTAAGCTAGTCATTAACAAATGCAACTGAGATATTCATGATACAAAGCAGATTATAGCTAACCTGTTGATTACAGCATCAACTATTACTTGGATTGGGTTCAGATCTGTTAGAAGATGAATGATCTCCATAGCATGCTTTACTATCCTGACTGCCATCAATTTCTTTCCATTGTTTCTCCCATGCATCATGAGAGAGTTTGTCAGTCTCTCCACAATTGGGCATTGGGCCTTCCTAAAACGCTTGACAGAATACCTCCCAGCTGTATGTGGCACATAGGTAGCATGCTTCGAAGGTTGGACACCGATGTAGTCAGATAATGAAATGTCATTGACCTGTTCCACATGACGGAAGAAATGAATGGACTGTAATACTAACTTATACTAAAATTCTACTGTAGCAAAGCCATCCAACTACAAGATTAAATAATTCAACAAATTTAATAGCATCCCAAGGAAAATAAGTAGTAAACTACCAAATGCACAAAATTAGAGGCTACTCACAACATGATCAGGGTAAAGAAGAAGAAGAGTAACAAACACTAGAAAGTAAATTAGCTTGGAAAGAAGTCTCAACTTTTGAAACACATCCAGTGATCAAATTTCCATTGAAATAAACAAACTAACCAGAAAAGGAAGTACGACCTAATCAATCACAACAGCACAACCAAGTATATCATGCAGTGAGACACTTAACCACTTTATCTCAAGACGTTTAAGATAAAAAATTACATTAATATACACTAACATGCAGTATTCAGAGCCAGGTTCAGATGCAACAGGAAGCATTGTGGATTACATGAGAACAAGAACAATCTCCTTACTTGTACTTTCTACCATTCAAATACAATTAACAAAACATTAGTCTAAAAGAATGCTAGCGAACTGAAAGAACAAGTGGATCTATCCACTCAAACCACTAGCTTTTAAATCCAGAACATATATTGAAGTCAATAAAATCATTATTCGGTTAACGTTACCGCCGATTAAATCATTTCAAATAAGTCATGTCAATCCTTAAAACTTCAATTTACACAACTTCTCAGACTTGTTGTACAGATTCAAACATATAAAAGAAAATGCATTTAATCATATAAACGCCGAGTAACCTTCAATGCGACGAAGCTACAAATCCTCATACAACCCGCAGGTAGGAATAAGCTACCAGAAGCAAATGAGTGAAATGACACGAAAAGAGAAACAAACTAACAGAAAGAACAATTTCATTCATAGATCAGATTAATAACAAGATAGCTATGACAATTAAAAATAGTGAACAAATTAAAATACCTGAACATCTTCAAAGGACCAACGATTGAAGAGTTTCACATCGTAGGCTGGTTGGATAGGATCCGACTGCGCCACCACTGCCATCGCTGACCAGTTGTGTGTTAAGTTGCGGCGGAGAAGTGAGCGAAGAGGAAGCTTAAGCCGCAGTGATAAGAAAACAAATACACTAACAGGTAACCCTAACGGCTTCTTATTTATATCCAAGAATTTGCATTACAAAAAAGGGTTTATATAAATATGAATTGGCTTAAATTTTGGGAAAGCAAATAGGATTTGCTTTTAACTTTCCTAATCCTTTAAGAAAATAAAATCGGTCAAACTCAAACCCCTTAATGTGAAAATTTTGAAATGGCAAAGCAATGCTTATCATTTTTCATTTTTCCAAATTTAATTTTTATTTCCTAAATTTGATCATAAAATTATCGTTTTTTATATATGAAAAAGTGAACTAAAATCATTATTAATATTACTTTAATATCTTTAAACAATATAAATACTAATCTCTTTTATAGTTAGGATAAAAGATACAGAAAAACCTATGATTTATGAAACTTTAGAAAAATTCTATAATCTTTAAAATTCTAAAAAGATGAGACAAGCATCACACATGTATCAACTATATGTTGTTCACGTGATAATTCAATTTATCTCTTAAACTTGAACTAAATTAATTAAACTAAATTCAAACTAATAATTTAAGATAGCTATAATAAATTATTATTTTAAGTCTAGTTTTAGAGTCAGGTTTAAGAGCTCAGTTAAATTATTATGTCAGTAACATTTGATTAGTTCATTTATAATGTCTATGTTGCATGTTTATTACTATTATTTTTCAACAGAAATATAATAAAATGAGTTATTTTAAAATAAAAAATTACAAAGAGTTTTTTTAATTTAAAGATTAAGGAATTCTTTTAAAGTTAATTAAATCATAAGGAACTTTATGTCTTTTACTCTTATAATTATTTGTGCATTTTAGTATATGAATTATTGTTAAATAAGTCTAAGATAATACATTTTTTATATTGATGGAAATATGACCTTTACATTTTGAAGGCGAATTGATTAAACAATTGGATACATCTAATAGCTTACAAACCACGTGTTTCAAGTGTATCACTTGAGAAGCCATTGATTTAGAGTGAGGTTAATCTAAGTGACATTTGCAAGTTCCAACTTATCTTTAGGCTTGGCAAAAATTGCTCGACCTGAGATTCGAAATTTAAAATTTTTAAGTGAAATGACATCGTTTTGAGTAAAATGATATTACTTTTAATTTTAAAAATAAAAATATATTTAATTGGATTTGGCCTGAGCTTGATTAGGCTTTAAGCTGCCTAAGGTTGGTCTAACTCAAACTCGAGCTAGGCCTAAACACAGATTTCCTGGCCTGTTGCCAAGTCTATGTCTCTTTGCCCCAAACCAACCATCCTCTTTAAGGTTAAGTTGAGTTGCATATACCACCACTCAAACTTTCAATCTCTTGAATTAAATACTTTTAGAAGGGCTAGTTTCACCATTTGAATAGCCATTTAGAGCATTATTGTATATGACCGCAACTAATCTGTAAGGGCACAAAGTTAGTTGTGGTAAGTTTATAAACTAGAGTACCTTAGAGTATTTAATCACACAAGAAGCTATGTCAGTATAACTATTAATCTTAGTCTAACAATAAAACTAAAAACTAGATTTGACAAAGGATAATTAAATTATTAAACGCGGAAAACAAAGCAAAGACTAATGAAAGAAGGATCAATTAAGTAAATGTTAGAGCTTTAAGATCCACTTATATGAAATTCCATTATCAATCAAGATTGATTATCTAGTACAATTAACCTAAAGTATCTATGTTTTTCGCGAGACATGCAAGTATATGCAATTAAGCAAATACCACTCTTGATCCACAATTAAACCTAATTTAACTGATTAAGCATAGTTAATATATTTGCTTATCTCTAAAGTCTATGATATTGTTATTCTCTAATGTTAAAAAGTGTTTATTCTCCTAGTGCGTGGACTCTACTTCCCTTATAAGTCTTTTGTACATCCCTAAGATTGAATTTCTAGTGTCCAATTGCAAATCTAATATACAAAACAAATAGAATAAATTCAAGTAATCTGCAAGATTTTGAGACCAAATATTGTTTTTTGTTTTAGCTTTGTAATTGAAAAAGCTTTTATTTATGTTGTCTAATTTGAAAAGGAAAAGTTTTAAAAGATACAAATATATCATCTTATACATACAAGTTGCTAATATGTCAAGGGATCTTCAGATGAGTTCATTGATGCTAACATTCAACTTACGTTGGCAGTTGTCAGAAAGCTCAAGGAGAAAGGGAAACAAGAGCATGCATTGTGAAAGGCTTTCTTTCCTTCATTTATTCGTTTTTTTCACTTCAAAATAAGATATGTAACCTAACAATTTGAATTTCAGGTGTTTCCTGATAAGACAAAAAAGCAGAGAGCTTCTTAACTTTTCAAAGTTGCTCTTCACTCGGTAACTTAATAATTCAGACTCCATTCTTTCTTGATTCCAGTTCATTATTGTATTGGCAGCCGTCGACTATTTTGAGTTTCTACCTGTGGTAGAAGATATTACATTTTAAGTCTAGAGTTTCATCATAGGTTGACAGAATTGTCACGACCCAGAACCACATCAGGCACATGACAACCGCCGCATACCTAGGCTATGGATACTCACGGTACGGTCAGTACCCTCAACTCGACTATGCAAGGCCAACTTGATATCTTTAAAAACATTTCGGCAGCACAACGACTGTAATTTGAAAATCCCAAAAATGGAAAACACTTGTAAATCAGTTTCAAACGCACTTCTATATTCACATTAAAACTTTACCACAACTTCTGGACTTTGAAGTCTATTTAAAGGCAATCTTAACAACAGTACAAACTATTCATACATTTAGTCATTTACAAACTACAAGACAGACAAGAGTTAATTTACCAAAATTATAAAGCATTTCAACATAATCATGAGCCACTATACAACAAAAGTACAAAATAGAGACTACCCATGTGCGATAATGCCTTGAATATGTCAAAAGACTGCACAAACCACTCAGAGCTTCAAGCTCACCAAATTAACCTGCATGGTTGGAAAGTGGAGGGGATGAATACACTATGTACTCAGTGAGTAGAAAAAAACATGTATCGCAAATAAAACCCAGTACACTCCACAATGGTCTAAATAACCTAAGGACAATTTTACACATCTACATGCATATAACCACCTATGAAGTGAATATGCATGACATAGAAGCACATAGACCTAGTTTATGACTCATCCCATACTGGTTAGGAACTGCATAGGCCTATCCTATTAATTATTCATTGCGTGAACATAGGTCTCAGTTCTAGTACACAAGAGTAGAAAAGCATCACAAGTAAAAATCAAGTCTCGTCAGGAAGCCAAAATAGTTATGTGTGTCACCACTAGTCGGCCAAACTAGTGTGCACACCTACTGAATCCTGTTGTCAGCTCAACTTTCATCTGTGGTGAGTCTAGACTATGGTCGACAAGAGTGTCATGACCCTAAGTGATGACCTCGTTAGTGACCAAACCTTTAGGTGTGCAATCACCAGCAAGTCCTGTAGAATGGTATCGATATAAGGACTCGACTTTTATATACCAGCGTTAAGGGTACGGGGGTCGCTTAATCTGTTATGCCTAGCACACGATTGACCAATCGTTACCTCACTAATTACAAACAAAAATCACATACAATTATTTAGTACTAAAATCAAGTAAGGTTCCATGCCTTTATTTATCATTCTAACCGATAAAATGAAACCTTGCCATTGCTTTAAGCCAAAAGAGAATACATACGTGCAGCATGCATGACTCAGTTATGCATATGTAAGTTCCAAAATATTATTTCATGCAATGAAAGTCATCTTTTATACTCCAAGTGCAAAGTTATTCAAAATAATGTCGTTTATTAAATATATAAGTATACTACCATCTATTTGACATTCAATTATACTATGCATTACCTAGGTTCAAAATTCACATAGAAGTCATTATTGCATGTCTTGGATTGTCCTAGTCCTATTTGAGAGGCATGTTTTCCCCAACTTACTTCAAAAGAAGGTGTACTCTATTTTGAATCAACAATCCTCTGTAAGAGCTCTTTAATCCACAGTTCCCGAGCCTTTATACATACAAATGTAATGTATTTACTACTCAAACATATAACTCATATTTATACACCATCACATAAGTGTATAAAATACAATATCACTATTTTTTTAAGCTATAGGATTTGACCATTAAGCTTTTCACATAGTTACTTTCCTTATTATTCACATAAGCTTTCTTTTGTATTTTCCAAGGCATTTAATGCCTTGATTCGATACTTACACATTTCAAAGCATAATTGACCACTTTTTTATCTAAGCACATTAGGCTACTACTCATCAATCTAAGCAACAATTCAAGTTTACTCTAAGTAAATATGAAAGCCTCTTTCCAATGCACACCATCAAAATCCTTAAATCCTAAGCCAAGTTCACTTAGGCATTTTATCAAACACCTAAAGGCATAAACTTGAAAGCCTCCTTCCAATGTACATCTTCCTCATTTTTCATCATCAATTCACATTATACATACACAATTAACATCATCTAGTTCTTTTAAACCATCAATTTCAAGAGAGATTCAAAATTTCACAAACTTTCACCAAAGATAGGGCATTTCTATTTTGGCTTAAGGAAACTTCTCCATGACTCATTTCATTCATATAAACCGTGTTTCATGTATATTCAAGCATGGATAACAACATATCTTAACACCAAACTCAAAATCATAATGTAGAGAGAGATGAGACAAAATTCACCTAAATTTTCCTTTGGTGATATCTTAAAATCCTTTGAGAATTTCTCAAATCTAATGACACATTTGAGTTCCTTGATCCCAAATTAACTTAGAACACCTTGGTTTGAGTTGTAGGATCAAAAACTTGGTGAAGATTAAGTGATGGCCGAAACTTCTTCTTCTCCTCCTCTCTTCTCCTTTCTTTTAATTAAAACAAAGTGTTTTAATGCCAAATAATGAGATGCACAGCCACACCTAAGAAGAAGGGTTTAGAATTTTGACTCTTCTTTGACATGTTGAATTTACCTTTTTGCCCTTAGTTTATGTGAAATTACCATTATACTCTTCAAACTTTTCCTAAATTTGCAATTAAGCCCAAAATTTGAGAATGAACAAAAATTTTATTATCATTTTGGTCCTCAGACTTTTACAAATTATAATTAAGCTCCTTAGCCTTATAAAATTACATATTGGTCTTCCAAGAATTGAAAAATTACATTTAAGTCCCTTAACTATTAACGGGTTGTAAATAAGCCCTTATGTACATAAAATTTTCAAATTAAGCTTTCTAAGTCTCCAATAATTCTATCAATCATGTCTAACCACCTCTAAGGTATTAGAACACATTTAACTTGGCCACCAGGCCATATCTATCTAATGGAATCGGTTTTACACACTTAGAAGATTATATGTCAAAAATCTCCAAAATTTTGCATACCGATGAACTTTAAGTTCATGTAAGGGCATATAACATTATATGTCACTGACATATATACTGAAAGGATTCAAATGCATTTTTGAACTCATATATAACCATGTATATATAAATATACAGTAGTATCTCCAAGTACAAATCAATACAAAAGGGCTCAAAGAGTCCGACATTACAAGTCCTCCCCCTTAAAAGAGTTTCGTCCTCAAAACTCTAAAGTCAAGGATACAAATAAATGGGGGTACTGACGTCTCATAGCATCCTCAGGCTCCCATTTCATTTCCTCGACCTTGTCGCTTCTCTAAAGAACTTTGATCGTGGGAACTTCCTTGTTGTGTAACTTCTTTAGCTGCTGATCTAGAATCTGAACTAGTTTCACCTTAAAACTCAAGTTTTCTTTTAGCTCCACTAGAGTTCTCTCCAAAACATAAACTTCTTCAACATCAAGACATGGAACACATTATGGATCCTATCCAAGTCCGGTGGCAATTCCAATCGATACGCCACAGTCCCGATACGCCACAATCCTGATGAGCTCTAATATACAGAAAGGTCTAATATATCAAGGGTTTATCTTCCCTCAGCTTTGAAATTGGATTATAGCTTTCTATGGTGATATTCGAAGGAAAACCATATCACTAACTACAAACTCTAATGGTCATCGCCTCTTATCTGCATAAGTCTTTTGACGATCTTAGGCAACTTTCATTTTCTCTCGGATGACCTTTACTTTCTGAGTGGTAATTTCTATCAATTCGACTCCTTCGACTTTAGCTATACCAACCTCATCCTAACATAGAGGTGTCCTGCACTTTCTCCCATAAAGTGCTTCGTATGGTGACATACCGATACTTATTTGATAACTATTGTTATAAGCAAATTCTATTAAAGGCAAGTGCCGATCCCAGCTCCCTTGGAACTCCATCACACATTCTCTTAGCATGTTCTCCAGTGTCTAAATAGTCCTCTCCGACTGACCCAGTCTGGGGGTGAAAAGCAGTACTAAACTTCAGTTTAGTCCCAAAGATTCTTGAAATTTTGGCCAAAATCGAGAGGTGAATCTCAGATCCTTATCTGATATTATAAAAACTAGAACTACGTGTAACTTCACAATCTCATAAATATACATCTTTGCCAACCTCTCCAATGAGTAGGTTGTGTGGATAGGCAGAAAATAAGCAGACTTCGTCAGTCTATCCACTATAACTTAAATAGCATCGTGACTCTTTGATGTATGAGGTAGTCCAACTACAAAGTCCATTGTCACGTGCTCCCACTTCCATTCCATAATAGGCAAAGATTGTAACATACTCACTGGCTTCTAATGCTCTGCTTTTATTTGTTGACAGGGAAGGCATCTGGCCACAAATTCTGCTATCTCTCTCTTCATCCCTAGCCACCAATAGCTCTCTCTATAAGTTCAATACATCTTGGTGCTACCAGGATGCATAACATAAGCCGAACTGTGAGCTTCTTCCAAGATAGCTCGCTTGAGATCTTGGTTATCCAGTACATAGACTCTTTTTTTGAAGACTAACAATTTTTCTTCTCTTAGTCGGAACCACTCGTCCTATTTAGATGGTAATTTCTCTCGAATGACCTTTAACTCGGGATCATCAGCCTGTGATCTCCTGATCTCATCAAATATTGTTGGCCAAACGTCAAATTATGCTAGCAGTGTTCCGCCATCCTCAGCTACTGACAGTCCAACCCAAAGGCTGCGTATGCTCATCAAGTGAGTTATATAAGAATTTTACCCGACAGTTACTACTGAACAGGACTTACGACTCAGTGCATCGACTACCATATTTGCTTTTCCTAGGTGATAGTCAATCACTAAGTCATTATCCTTAATTAATTCCAACCATCTCCTTTGTCTGAGGTTTGGCTCCTTGTGTGTCATTAGGTACTTCAGGTTCTTGTGGTCAGTGTATATATGACAAGTCTCTCCATAAAGATAGTGTCTCCAAATCTTAAGTGCAAACACCACCGCTACGAGCTCCAAATTATGAGTAAGATAATTTAGTTCTTGCTTCTTCATCTATGTAGAAGCATATGCGATCACTCGCCCGACCTGCATAAGTACACAGCCAAGTCCCTGACGACTGACATCACGGTATACCTCATACCCAACCCCTGGCTAGGTAGAGCAAGCACTGGTGCAGAAGTTAATCGTCTCTTCAGTTCCTAAAAACTCACCTCGTGTTTGTCATCCCACTGAAATTTTACCCCCTTCTGGGTAAGCCTTGATAAAGGGGCTTTAATTATTGAGAGGCCCTCAATAAATCTTCGATAATAACCAGCTAACCCCAGAAAGCTGCAAAATTTTGTTATATTATTGGGTTGTTCCCACTTAAGTATAACTTCCACCTTTTTTGAGTCCACATAAATCCCTTCTCCTGATACCACATGCCTAAGGAATTCTATCTCCTTTAACCGAAATTCACACTTTGAAAATTTCGCGTATAACTGTCTTTCTCAAAGTATTTGCAGCACATTCTAGAGATGTCTAGCATGCTCCTCCCCATCTTTAGAATAAATTAGAAGATCATCAATGAAGACTATGACAAACTGATCTAAATAAGGATGAAACACCCTATTTATGAGATCCGTAAATGTTGCAGGTGCATTTATCAATTCGAATGGCATCACTAAAAATTCATAGTGTCTCTATCTCGTCTGGAAAGTAGTCTTGTGCACATCACTTTTAGCAATCTTCAATTGGTGGTACCCAGACCTCAGATCTATTTTTGAGAATACTGTAGCTCCTACCAACTGATCAAACAAGTTATCAATCCTAGGGAGTGGATATTTATTTTTGATGGTAACCCTATTGAACTACCAATAATCAACACATAAGTGGAGGGTCCCATCCTTCTTCTTGACAAACAATACTGGTGCTCCCTACAGTGAATGACTTGGTTTGATGAAGCCCTTATCCAATAACTCTTGCAACTAAACCTTTAGCTCTTTCAATTCACCTGTACCTATACAATACGGTGGTAAAGATATCGGTGTTGTCCTTGGGACCAAGTCAATTGCAAAATCAAACTCTCGATCAGGTGGCAATCCAGGTAACTCCTCCGGAAAGACATTAGGAAACTCGCATATAATAGGAACATCTCCAAATTCGACCCTCTACATCGAAGTGTCAATCACATGTGCAAGGTATATCTGGCATCCCTGAGGAATCAACTTCTTAGCCTTGATCACCGATATTAAACAGCTCGGAAACACCCGTCGATTACCAGCAAATTTAATTGGGACTCTACCTTGAGTGTCAAACTCCACCTCTTTCTTAAAACAATCAACCCTGGTGTGATGCCTCTCTAACCAGTCAATCCCCAATATCACCTCGAAATCCTAGAGATCGAGGGGAATAAGATATGCCTCTAACATAACATCACCGACCTTTACATCACATGCCGTATATGCTTCATCACGAGCCACTTGTTCTCTAAGAGGAGTGACTATAATGAGAGGAGGATCTAATGGCTTCAGGGGACGACTAATGTTCTTGACGAAGGTCACACTAACAAAGGACCTTTGTGCGCCAGTGTCGATCAAAACTTTAGCGTCTCTACTGAGAACACACATAACACCTAATAACACTACACATTAGTAACTCATACTATTTACAAGTTTACTGATACTATACATCATAATATAGCATAACAACAACATAAAAATATTCATCCTAAAAATACCTATAATTGTGTCTAGATTGGCTCGAATTTGTCACTGCATAAACTCGTGCTTGAGCTCTATGAGAAGAACATTGCTGACATGTTGGAGGCGTACTACTGCCCACACCAATCCCCTGTGTGGATCCAGAAGATTGAATACCTGCACTGGCAGTCTCCACTCGATGTCTCACTGGTTGCGCTGAGCTGTCTCCCTCTCGAGTTGAAGTCCAAGCCAGTTGTGGACAATCTCTCCTCAAATGCCCTATCTCACTACAATGAAAACACTTTCTCGGTTATGTACACTTGCCTGAATGTATCTTTCTGTAGTTTCTACATTGTTCGGACTGAGATGATAGAGTTCAAAAAGCGGAGCTGGTAGTAAGGGTAGTGCTCTGACTTCCTGGTTGTGGTGACCGTAAACTGACAGCTGATGATACAACGCTTCCAATACTACCTAGAACTGAACTACCACGACTCCTCTTGGGCTGTTAGTTGAAGTGACCTCCTCCCTTCCTTTTTCGGTTCTTTTCCTCCCACTATCTCCTGCGCTCTTTCACTAACCCCTCAGCTCTCTTGGCCGACTGTACCATCTCCTTGAATGTGGTAGTGGAGGTAACAGTCATCCTCTCCTGAATCACTAAATGTAACCTAGTCTCAAATTGAACACACAGATTCTCTTCATTTTCCATGTATTCCAGGACATAGGTGGCAAGCTCTATTAACTCTATCTTAAACTTAGGTACTGACCTATTTCCTTATGTTAGTGCAAAGAAAGTGACTTTCTTCTGATCTCTATCAAATCTGTTATAATATTGTCCGTTGAATTCATTGATAAAATCAATCTAGGAAATCTGATTACGATAGCGTCCCTAGATATTTTCCCACCAGACTCTAGCATCACCCTCCAGTAATTGGACAACTACCTTTAGCTTCATCTCGTCACATAGTTCTATATCGTGGAATGTCTTTGCGGTTCGTCCCATCCAAGTTTTGGCCTAGGTAACAACACCGCGTCCATTAAAGGCACCACACTTTAGGTTCCTTGCTTCCTTAATATACCTCGAGATTTCAAGTATCGGATGTTGCTCTAGCACATAACTAGTACCACTACTGGCTGCTGAGGTGGCGGTACTTGTGGTGGCATCTGTGGTGCCCCAAGTTGTTGTTGTGCAGTGTACTGTGCCCACCATGTCATCACCTGCTGTAGAGCCTCTCTTGGCACCGGTGGCAAAGTTTGTTGCGCTAACTTTGTTGGTACTTCAGTGTGAGGTTGGCTATGAGTCGAAGAGCTAGCAATAGTAGGTTCTGCGACTACTTCAACGTTGTGTTCCTCTAGCTCAGGTTGCAAAGGTCCAGCCTTGCGATGTCTTCCCCTTCCTCGTCCAACCATGCTATCACTATAAAATCAAAGAAAAAAAGATGTTATTTAATAAAATAGATCGGACTAATCCTAACTTATCTGATGTCCCTTACACCCCAAGGAATATCGACAAGTACTCTTACCTAGGTCGAAATCATCCGACCATTAAGGATGTCAACTTAAAAATCCGAGACTCAACTTCTCGACTAAAGACTGTCGACACCCAGACTCAACTCCTACGGCTCATGAATCTTTTGAAAATAGTAATAACACATTTGAAAACATAAAAACTGGCTCTGATACTAATTTAATTATCACGACCTGGAACCATATCAAGCACATGACAATCGCCACATACCCGGGCTAAGGATACTCACGGTTCCTTTAACCCGACTATGCAAGGCTAACTGGATATCTTTAAAAATATTTTGGTAGTACAACGATTGTAATTTGAAAATCCCAAAATAAAAAACACCTGTAAATCAATTTCAAACGCACTTCTATATTCACATTAAAACTTTACTACAACTTCTGGACTTTGAAGTCCACTTAAGAGCAATCTTAACAACAGTGCAAAATGTTCATACATATAGTCATTTACAAACCACAAGATAGACAAGAGTTAATTTACCAAAATTATAAAGCATTTCAACATAATCATGAGCCACTATACAACAAAAATACAAAATAGAGACTACCCACATGTGGTAATGCCTCGATTATGTCAAAAGACCACACGAACCATTACGAGCTTCAAGCTCACCAAATTAACCTACATAGTTGGAAAGCGGAGAGAATGAGTACACTATGTACTTAGTGAGCAGAAAAAACAAGTATCGTAAATAAAACCCGGTACACACCAAAATGGTCTAAATAGCCTAAGGATGGTTTTACACATCTAATATGCATATAACCACCTATGAAGTGAATATGTATGACACAGAAGCACATAGACCTATTCTATGACTCATCCCATACTGGTTAAGAACCACATAGGCTTAGCCTATTAATCACTCATTCCGTGAACAAAGGTTCCAGTTCCAGTACATAAGAGTAGAAAAGCATCACATATAAAAATCAAGTCTCATCAGGAAGCCAAAATAGTTATGTGTGTCACCACTAGTCGGCTAAACTAGTGTGCACACCCACCGAATCACGATGTTGGCTCAACTTTCATCTATAGTGAGTCCAGACCACTATCGAAAAGAGCGTCATGACCTTAAGTGATGACCTCGTCGGTGATCAGACCTCTAGGTGTGCAATCACCAGCAAGTCCTGTAGAATGGTGTTGTTACAAAGACTCGACTTTTATGTACCAATTTCAAGGGTATGGGGGTCGCTTAATCTGTTGTGCCTAGCACAAGATTGACCAATCGTTACCTCTCCAATTACAAACAAAAATCATATACAAATATTTAGTACTAAAATCAAGTAAGGTACCATGCCTTTATTTATCAGTCCAACTGATAAAATGGAACCTTGCCATGCCTCTAAGCCAAAAGAGAATACATACGTGCAGCATGCATGACTCGGTTATGTATATGTAGGTTCCAAAACATTATTTCATGCAGTGAAAGTCATCTTTTGCACTCTAAGTGCAAAGTTATTCAAAGCAATGTCGTTTATTAAATATATAAGTATACTAGCATCTATTTGAGATTCAATTCTACTATGCATTACCTAGGTTCAAAATTCACATACAAGTCATTATGCATGTCTTGGGTTGTCCTAGTCCCATTTCAGAGATATGTTTTCCCAACTCACCTCAAAAGAAGGTTTACTCTCCTTTGACTTCAACAATCTTCTGTACGAGCTCCCTGATCAACAGCTCCTGAGCCTTTATACATACAAATGTAATGTATTTACTACTCAAACATATAACTCATATTTATACACCATCACATAAGTATATAAAACAAAATATCACTATTTTTTTAAGCTATAGGATTCGGCCTTTAAGCTTCTCACATGGTTACATCCCTTATTATTCACATAAGCTTTCTTTTGTATTTTCCAAGGCATTTAATGCCTTGATCCAATACTTAAACATTTCAAAGCATAATTGACCACATTTTTATCTAAGCACACTATGCCACTGCTCATCAATCTAAGCAACAATTCAAGTTTACTCTAAGTAAACATGAAAGCCTTTTTCCAATGCATACCATCGAAATCCTTCTTCATGACTCATTTCATTCATTTAAACCATGTTTCATGCATATTCAAGCATGGAGAACAACATATCTTAACACCAAACTTAAAATCATAATGTAGAGAGGGACGAGACAAAATTTACCAAAACTTTTCTTTGGTGATATCTTAAAATCCTTTGAGAATTTCTCAAATCTAATGACAGATTTGAGTTCCTTGATCCTAAATTAACCTAGAACACCTTAGTTTGGGTTGGAGAATCGAAAACTTGCTGAAGATTAAGTGATGGCTGAAACTTCCTCTTCTCCTCCTCTCTTCTCCTTTCTTTTAATTAAAACAAAGTGTTTTAATGCCAAATAATGGGGTGCACGGCCACACACAAGAAAAAGTAGAATTTTGACTCTTCTTTGACCAAACATGATGAATTTACCTTTTTTCCTTTAGTTTATGTGAAATTACCAGTATACACTTAAAACTTTTCCTAAATTTGCAATTAAGCCCAAAATTTGAGAATGACCAAAACTTTTATTTTAATTTTGGTCCTCGTACTTTTGCAAATTATAATTAATCCCCTTAGCCTTATAAAATTTCATATTGGTCTTCCAAGAATTGAAAAATTACATTTAAGTCCCTTAACTTTTAACAGGTTGTAAATAAGCCCTTATGTACCTCAAATTTTCAAATTAAGCTTTCTAAGTCTCCAATAAGTGTATAAATTATGTCTAATCACCTATAAGGCATTAGAACACATTTAACTTAGCCACCATGGCCATGTCTATCCATTGGAATCAATTTTACACACTGAGAAGGTTATATGTGCGAAATCTCTAAGATTTCGCACACCGATGAACTCTAAGTTCATATAAAGGCATATAACATTATATATCACTGACATTTTTGAACTCATATAAAACCATATATATGTAAATAAATAGTAGTATCTCCAAGTACAAACCAATATAGAAGGGCTTAAAGAGTTTGGCGATACAGACAAAGTGATGAGGTTCAGATGTTTGTTCCTAAATGAGGAAAGGGAAGAACAATTTCAAAATTAGTAGTTACCATTATCTTAAGTAAAATTTGTATTGCCCTTAAATTGGGAAATAAGGGGCATGATGGAAATTAGAGCATCTTATAAATCTTCCCTATGACTTATTCAGAATTCTTTTGTGTTATAATTTTAGTACAGATTGAAAACTGACTTTTAATCTTGCAAGTATGCAGAAAATAAGTTGCTAATAGAGTATACAAGATCTACTATGGATTTTACTTTTTATTTTATTTTTACTTATAGATGGATGGTATAACCATAGATTCTCTTGATGATGTCCCCAGCGGTGCGCATACATCATTTTTTTAAGTCTATAAGGAGCACCTTAGATTTTGATTTTGAAGATGATAATGAAGGTTAGTTTTTCAACTAAGCCCTTCTTTTTAACCTTGAGCTTAACACATTGCGGTATGCTATTTCCAAATTCATCTATATTAATTAATTTCATTGTTCTCTTTGGTTTAGGAATTGATACTTTCTTTTGCAGCACTGACTTGGGTCTTGTAGGATTTCCAACCAAAGATTTGTATTATCACTTCCTTTCTCAGTTCATACCTGTATTCTACATTCTAACTAGAGAGTACTCAAAGGTCTCCTTTCCCACTTTACTTAAAAACTTTTTTTACGTTACTTTTAACTCAATCCTGAAATAACTTTTTGTTTTTAACAGGTTTAGACTGTACCAGTAACACCTTATGTTGTTAATTACAATGGAGCATTGTTTCACCAATACCTAAGTATGTGACTCTTCATCGTAATAAGTACTCAAATCCTCCTAGTCTTGTTTATTTTCTTTTTCATTTGTTTTTGGGCTTAGATTTTATCTGCTATTTTGAGACCTTAACATGTATTTAACTGTTTCATTTGGTGCCATCAAAATAGAGTAAATATTAGAAAAATTAAAATTGATCAATATTTGATAGCAATTCAAGGGATACTGATTTAGTAACATTTTTAGAGATTATTACTATTAAGGGGCTCTTAGATATGATGAATTAATAGATATATTGATTGAAACATTGGATTTTTCACATATTGGAGTCATCCTCCAGAATTCTCTATTACCTCATCTAAATTCTTAAACTTATTATTTGATCACATAAATTAGATGTGATTTGCATTTTTAAAGAAAAACTGAGATTCTGTTCAAAAAAGTCATGATCATAATATGTTTCTGGTTTGGCAAGCTTTTGTCCAAAGCCACCAAACTGCTCCTTTGATTGTCTAAGAAATATTTTATTTTGGGTTTGCTAGAATTATGGCATTCCACATTTTTATGGTTCATAATTCCATTCCTTGTCAATATATACAGATTCTAACCCTCATTGTTGAGTATCGTACAAATTGTCACTTGCAAGACCTTGGCGAGTTATGCTTAAACAAACTGATGGTTTATATGCTTATGTAGCAGAGAGTGCAACTCGATTCACACTTAGTAAGGTAAAGATCTTTTCTTACTCCATGCTTTTCTAATTAAAACAAATAACTTCTTGGTATTTTAACTGATTAATTGGTATGCCCTAGACAAAAGAAGAACTGTTGAGGGTCTTAGGATTGCAATAGGAAAAGGGGAGCTCACTGGAATTTCTACTCAAAGGCTACAAGGTAACCTTTATATATGAGTAGTTTCACATTATTATTCCACCATCATCCTCTGTACCTTGGTAGTATCTTAAACTTGAAGATGTTTGTACATTGGTAATTTGTTAAAGTTCCTGTTTTGTAGTCGGTACGTTTAAGTGAAAATTTTTTTGGATCAGCAATTTAATTACTACAAAAGGGAATATTAGAACAACCTCATTATTGAATAACATTTTTTATAGCTAAGATTGTTATATGCTATTTTCTGGTCACTTTATACTCCCACTTATCTCATTTTCATAGAGCCTCAAAAGTAAATAAATTTCCTTGTTAACAGTTCTGGAATATTTACCTTTTTAACCAGTTATGTAATCCAGCCATTTACTTAAGCTAAATATGCTCTTTGCTCTTCTTCTTTTCTTTTGGGTCAAGACACTTCGGTGTGCATTTTATGAACGTAAAATTTTTATTATTTGCTATTCTGAAGCACTTCAAGAGTTAAGGCTTAAGATGTGAAGTTGGGCTCTCTTGCATTATAGTTTGATGATTACTTTTCAATTTTCTTTGATGGCCAAGACGGTTCTAGATAATGCTATTTGTTGGCAATTTGTCTTCTTAATAGTGACTGAAGAAACTTTTTATTTGTTTCAGAATTCATAAACCTTGTATCATCAGAGTCCAATGAAGTTTGCATCGGAGAGGATAAACGCACAATCACCCCTGAGCATTAGCTAAAGGCTCTGGATGTAGTTGATCTCTTGCAAGTTGAGATCATAGTGACCATATTCATGACTTCAAAGTGGTGAGAATTTTGTTAAATTAGTTTTTGTCCTCATGTTTTGAGAGTTTTATCACCTAAATGTCAAATATTAATTTAGCATGCACAACAAGGTTATTCATGTAAAAATTTAATGATTTATGAACCTACCTGCGATCCCTTTCTGTCTTTAGTAGTTTGTTCAATAAGCTGATTTTCAATAGAAAGTATTTCTGGTACTAAATAAATAAAAACTGCAAGATTTAAATTTATGTCTTTTTCTATTGGTACTCCTTTATGCATGAGATCATGATTTTCTGACTAGTTAAGCTTTGGTGGGAAAATATGGATTAAAAGACAAATTAATTAATCAAAATGAGGTTCATTGGAATTTCCCTATGTTGTTTTTGGATGATAGGCTGGCTTCACTATTAGCTTGTGGGGACAACGTAAATCATTCCCAATGTATAAAAGAATGACATCGAAGGACTACTTAGATTTAGATGATGTAGAACATAACTCAGGTAGATCCATCTATTAAGCTTTAATAGGTTCATTGTAGATTTAGTTAAGTGAGAAGTGATATTAAGAATTCATGTCTATTGCATGTTTTCTATGAGTTCATTTTAATAGTCACTTAAGATTTCTGTCATCTGCCAGTTGTTGACTTCCTCTGCTCCATAGTTATGTTAAAGTTTTACAATTTGGTTGGCATAACATTTGGGCTTAATTCTTGTACAATCTTTTAGATCTTTTGCAAAATAATTTGGATTTTGAAACTACAAATCCTTCATGTAAGCTTTCTTTTCCACATGTGCTGGTGGCAACCATATCATCCTTCCTATTTGGTTACCATAGGAGTGGCAACCACTTGCTTTTCGTGGACTTCTCTTCATATTTTTTTTATAATCATTACTTGTATCTTACATGTGCTGAACCATGTTTTAGGTTCTCATTTATTATGGTTGATTGTTTTAGTGTGGTAAATGAACCGCTTGAAAGTTTCTCCTTTCATTTTGGATTCAGTGGCAATACCTTGGAAGAAGGTGATCCACTATGAATACTTTTGCATTTTATGCTACATGTGCCTTTTCATTAAGATCTACTGTTCATTGTTAATATCAAATGTAAGCCTTGTGATTAGTACGTGTCTCGGTGGTGCCCTTATTGGATCTTTATACAGTGGTTAGATAGCTGATAGGATATGACAAATTCTATTTCCAGGACATCAAATTCTTTTTGACAACTAAGTGAGTTAATGATTGGTTATAATCACCATTCTTTATTTCCGGTTGACTACATTACACTGCTTATTTCATCTACACATACCTTATTAATGGATTGTTCCCTCACATTTTGGATATAGAATAACATATTTCTAAAGCTACGCTTACCCTCCTTTTATCTGTATGTGTTTTTTTTCCCCAATTTTACATGGTGAAGCTCAATATATGCGTACTTCAACTTATCATTTCTTATATATAATGAAAAACACATTTTGATTTTGTGACCTCTCATGTGTAACAACAGTGTTTGATTTTATGGTTTACCAGGTTCATTAAAGACCTTCTTTTGAACCCTCCTGCTTATGAAATTGTCTCCACTATTCAATGTAAACTTACATTCAATTCATATCATTATTCAATTATTATCAGATTTACAACTAGTCAGTCGTGTATATGAAATGTCTCTAAACCAATTGTCTGAAAGCTGATTTGGTGTGATGTCTTAAAAATGGTCATTCAATGTAGATACTTAGTTATCTAAACTTAAAACCTACCATTGAGATATGTTTTAGATATACTTTAATCATGAAGCATATTTTGCTACTTTGATACAAAATTTTGAAGGACTTTTAGGAGTGGAAAAAGGAAGAAGAACATTAGCTCTCTTGTTTGGTGAAAAAGTGTAAAACATAGCAAATGAGTTTTTAGGATAACACTTACCCATTTTTTGTTACCACATCTAATTCTTCAGGGGAAATTTATCAATTCCTTAATTAAAAAATGAATAGAGCAAAGTTTTCTGAATATGTCACTTGGAAAATACATGGTAACAATCTAAAACTGGCAACATATCAAGTCTATTTACCATTTTCTTCCACGAATTCAATTTTCTTAGCCCTCGAATTGAGTATGTTTGTGCTGAATATGTAGGGGGCATTATTGCAAAGTTTTATATTCATGAAATTGCGGTTCAAAAATTGTGTTGAACTATAATTCTTTAGCAGAAACTTAGCAAAGTGATGTGTTCAATTCCAGATTTCACTTGCATTTCTTCTACTAAGGTAGTCTACAAAATACCTTGTGAATGTTTGCAATGTTCAAATATATTACATTTATGCTCCTCACGTGTTATTTAATAATAGTTCTAGTTGTATTAGTACTTAGAAATGTTTTTTCTTTACTGCTTGTGGATGCAGCTAGCTTCATTAATTGTTACTTCTCTTTTCTATTTATTTAGTTTTACTATTAATTCGGATAGTTCTTTTTGTAAGTATCATCTCTGCCATGATTTTTTCGATTGTTGGTTGCGAATAACTTGCAAGTGGCTATAGTTTTATGGAAAGGACACAACTATAATATTAATATATGTAGAAGCATAATTGATGACATGTTTGACTAGTTTGGCCTTTATTGTTAGAGAATTAATCACAAAAACGCATGCATATGGATTAGAGGGAAGTAGAACACTATATTCAACATTTACATTAAGATTCTTCCTTTTACAACATAAACTAGGAAATTTTCAAATTACAAATATGCCCCTCCAATGAATAACCCTTAAACCATGCCTTCCCCTAAAGCTCTCTCTAACAAGAGCTTCATTGAAAAAATGCTCGATTGAAAATATGATCCCCAAATCAACATTAGCAGGCTTATCCAAAACCTAAATTGCTCAATAATGTCTTTTTTCTTGATAACAATGTTAGTAAAACCTACATGTAATGGGAAAGGCTAAAGTAGATATGGATGTGCTGTTTTACTCTTCTGATGCTAGAAAAAAATCATATTTTCATATGAACTTATTAATTTAATCCCCCTAAAAGACACTTCAAGTTATATTTTAGTAACAAAGAAATACAAAGTGACTTACAAATATTGATATGATGCTTTTGCAACAATTTTGTGTAACTAAAATTGGAAACTAATACAATTCTTACCCCTTTTGGAAAAATTAATGCGGTCAAATCTGCAAGAAGGATATGGCCTTGCATCCTCTCTTAGATTTTTTGTGTTTAAGAATCTTCCCGTAGTTCTTTATTTTTTCCATTATACTATTTGCAGAAACTTCACTTGTTCAAGGTTCAAGATGACGCCTTTACAAGAGCGATTCTTCCCATTTTTACACAATCCACTAGAATATTCAACTAGTTTCAAAATCCATTATGAAATTAAAATAAATGAGAAAGAGTAGGGGGAAAGAGGTATGTGGTTCAGCTGTAAGGCTTGAATCTATGGATACAAAGATCAAGAGGATACTAGGTCGTCTATTTTTAATTAGTAGTCCATTTATCTATAGCAGTAAGGTAGATTATTAGGAATATTGAAAACAGAATGGCTAAATTGTTTCACTGTAACAGTAATATTTCTATATAATAATACTAAAATCTCTATATAGGATGCAGAATAATAATAATACTAAAATCTCTAAATTTCACTAGATGCATCTTGATCCTGCATAAGGAGTTTATTTTGATTTTGGCAATCATACAGAAAAGGTAGGCCTGTACTTCTATGTCTCTCTACTTTAAGTTTGAACCCTCAAATTAATTGGATGTTAGGATTATATGGCATCTATTTGCTGTTTTAATATAACTTCAGTTGATTTTGCATATGCTTTACTTGTGTTATTGTTCTTATTACACTAGATTGAACCTTTTAATTTAGCTTGTTAATATTTTTTTATTTGTATTGATGCACTCAAAATATTGCTTGGATAGTTAGCTCCTGAACTAAGATTGATTTAATATGTTGTTAGTATCATGATGACATGCACGTCGTAACGTTAGTTAAAATAAAATAACTAGACTACTACTATAGCAGTGATAAGTCTAGATCGATTCTACAGGGAGTGTTCGGTTAGCTTATGAAATGAAATTAATTGATGTTTGGGAAAAATGGGGGGTTTGGATTTTGGAATAAGAAAATAAAATAAAATAAACCTAGTGAAAACAAATTCAAAAAACATGCAAAAAATGATAAAATTGGGGAATTCGATAGGGATCCGGTTGTTTGGCTTAATCTCGGCCTACACCTTAATTAAGCATAATTTATTGATTTGTTGTTCTTTTATCTCTCTTAGCAATTATCGATCGTAGGTTAATAACAAGCTATGCTAATCCCGATTTTTCCTTAGATCCTAGTTAATTACGAAGCACTCATTAATTAACCTTAGCTATCAAGAAACCTAGAATAAGCTCTCTAAGTTTATCCGGACAACCGCCTTATGAATAAAAAAATAGACCAATTTAGGTAATAATCACACAAGCTCAGATTATTTAACCTATGTTATGTTATCTCTAATGATTCGGAACCATTAGTTGGTACACATGAATAAGGAATACAATGATTACGTATTGCATTCGATTCTAGCAATGGGTTTTCATGAAAAATGATTCAATAGAGCATTAAAATCATCATCATTCAAATACCCAATCAATTCACACAAGATAACATAATCAATTTCTAATGAGAGAAAGAAACAACAAAATAATTAAAAAAATGCTTAACTCGGGTCGTTGACATCGATGTCACCTCCCAACCGGTATCGGGAACTTAACCTTCCATGAGTTTTTCAAGAAAAAGCTAAGTCCCCATAAAAATATCCCTACCGAACCCTCTTATAACACCTCCACTACAGCAAGATCTCCTCTCTCACTGTGCTTCCCTATTCACTGATGTGACAATTAAAGATTAAGGTCCTAAACTACTATTCACTCTT
Source organism: Erythroxylum longipes (assembly GCA_027563885.1). NCBI lineage: Eukaryota > Viridiplantae > Streptophyta > Magnoliopsida > Malpighiales > Erythroxylaceae > Erythroxylum > Erythroxylum longipes. Next base: position 22,399,458 of record JAOQMS010000003.1, read on the forward strand.
CCACTCCTCTCCTTTGTTTCTGCCATAAACCCCTTTGTTTCTCTTCTCACTATTGTAGTTGATTTGACAAATTAACTTCATAGACACGTATACTATTCACGCAACTTAAAAACCTAAGCATCCTTTCACCTACTACGTCTACATTTCATGTAAATGTATGCATTAAACGCATACGTTTTCTCCACTCTACTAGCGTCTCCCTACTTCTTGAATTAATTATTGGTCCACTGGTACTATTCACTTGTTAAAAACATATGCCACTCTTGCGTTTTCTTCCATTGGCTGTGTGTTTTGCTTTCTTCAATGCACCTTAGCCTATCATTTTGCTCCATTATTTCCTATAAAATTGACGTTGTATGGGGCTGTCCCATCTATTAGCTTCCATCTTTATTTCACTATAATTCCAAGATGCTTTCCATTAAATTCACTCCATTAAATTCACGTTATTGCATGCAAAAACCTGAAATTTCCATGCATAGTACCCGTGAGCTATATTGCTTCATCCTCTTAATTTTCTTGTCTTTACTTGCTATAATATTTATCGTTCTTACTCTATGAAGACAAGTGAGTGTAATTCTTTAGAAAATAACCCAAATATAGTGCTTTCGACTCACTTTAACTTCTTTGCTTCCAAATTTTCCCTGGAATCACATATGAGTCAAAGTGAGTATCTTAAGCAATTTTATGTCATTAATCGTTAAGTGTTATGAAATAGTTAAATAATCAATTAAGCACATATCAATTTCCCCCACACTTAGCTTTTGTCCGTTCTTGGGAAAAACATCAAATTTAAGCTCATCGATCCAAAACATTTACTTATTTCCCATATGTTCCAAGAATACATAATCACAACCAAAGATGGGTGACTTTAAAAAATCATAGAAAGAACTTAGCATTCCAAGCTTTTACGCATGATCAATCAACATTCAATACCTTCAAGAACTGAGCAAGCTAATAGTAGACTCAGAAAAAGTATTTAACTAAAATATATCTATAGGTACACTCAACACCATTCATGATCACAACAATCTATAACTTTACATATAATTTCATTTCTCCACCACTAAAATTCACATGCAAAATCATGGTTTAAAAGACTTTTTAAAGTTGTAATGTAAGCAAAGGTAAGGTGAGATGTATTTAGGTCAAGTAGCGCAAGCGATCAAAGCTAGTGAAACAAAGCAGCACTCATAAAAAACTGAGTACTGTCAGCTATAATGAATGCAACATTTATATTTCACAACCCCATTTAACTCTCACACACCAACCACATGAAGCATATACCAATCTGAAAGAATCACTCAAACAATTTATGCCAACAATATATTGAAACCACAAGAGTGAACCTTCCAAGCCAACATCTACCTCATATCCAACATACTCAAATAACCTATTCATCACAACTTTAGGAGAATGCATTAATTATAAACAACTTTTTAATACATATGCACTTGCTCCTAGATACAATTATTTATACATATTTTTTCATTCTTTTTCTTTTTCTCTTTTTTTTTTCTTTTCTTTTCTTGTGCTTTTCTCATTTCTTTCTTTCTTTTCCTTTCTTTTCTTTTTTTTAACATTAAAAGAAAATACATTAACATGAGAATTTCAATCATAAAACATCCCAACTTCATAACAAACCCATACATATGGACACCCCCATACTTAAAATTTTATACATCCACAAACTCAACAATCACAAATGCTCCATTAGCTTTATGGCTTGGGTAGGACATTTGGTTAAGTATAAGCAAATAATGTGGTTGATACAAAAATAAAGGCTAATAAGGCTTAAAGTGGGCTTATCAAAAAGGAAAAATCATATAATGGGTAGGCTATTTGGCTAATATAGTTTATGAAACATAGAATGCCTAATCATATCCATGTTAATGCATGTGATAACATATGGTCTCGAATAGAAATTCAACGCAAAATCAGGATGTACATGTCATGAAGGTCACATATTATCAAAAGACAATGAGACTGATATGGATGTTCCAGTCTGATAAAGCTCAAAATCTCACAAGAGCAAAAGTACATGCCAAAGTTGCTATGAAATTCTCTAGTCAATTCATTCTCTACTCATGATTAAATAATTCTAGAAGCAATAAAAAATGAGCAAATGTTTCTTTTTTTGTTTTGTTCTTTCTCTCATTTTGATCGAAAACTTAAAAACAAGCAAAAATAAACCAACAAAGAAACACACATGCATAAAAAATAAATGCGAAAATTTAAAAGAAAAGAAATTTACTTCCCTTGGGTTGCCTCCTAAGAAGCGCCTTTGTTTAGGGTCGCTGGCTTGACTTCTTCTTTTCCTCACGTGATAAGATTGTGATCTTTAAGTATTACAGTTAGTGTCACTTCCATGCGAGGTTGTTCTGAATAGGGTCTTAGTTGATCATCGTCCCCATTCAACATCTTCCCTATCCTCTGATTCTCAATCTCGACTAAGTTCATACACTCTGGAAATATTTCGAACGTCTCCTTGCCTTTTTCTTCTTCATTTAATTCCTTTAACTTACTAGGTAAAGGTAAAGAGTCAGTCTCAATAATAATAATGAACTCAGTTTTTACCTTTGAGCTAAAAGATGTATCTTTTTTTGCTTCAAACTCCTCCTCAGCTTCTTCTTCACAAGCAATTCCTTGAGTACTACACTCAAGATTTTGAAGCTCCTCTTTACTCTATAAGGTTTTCGCTCTAATATCCATTGGATACTCCTTAGGTTGATATGGTTGCGTCTCTTTGCTTTGTGATGCTAGGCGATTGATAGCTTCCATCAATTGATCTGCTTGGCTTGTCAAGTTCTGGATTCTAAAACTTGTTTCTTGCTGGAATTGCAAAGTGTTAGCAACATACACATTAACTAATTCTTCCAAGGATCTATTTGAGTCTTGATAGGAAGCTTCTGGTATGCATGAGAATTATTGTGCTTCCTGCAAACTATCATGAAAGTAATTCAACTGATTATCTCATCCATAACAAAAGTTAGGTTGATCAGTTCAAACATTGTTATAGGATTAAGAATATGAATTAAAGAAAAAATTACTTCCATCCATATCGAAATTTTTTTATCACAAACACGAAACAAAAAATGAAAAGATCATGAAATAATTGAAAAGAAATCAATTACACACAAATATATTCAAAACACTAATTAAAATCATAAACAAAAACTAAACATCGTACTCCCCAATAATGGCGCCAAAATTGATAGGCGGGTCGTAACGCTAGTCAAAATAAAATAACTAGAACACTACTGTAGCAGTGGTGAGTCTAGGTCAATCCCCTAGGGAGTGTTTGGTTAGCTTATGAAATAAAATTAAGGGTATGCTTGTTTGGGGGTAATGGGAAAAAAGGTATGGTTATGGAATGAAAACTTACGTTTGGTATCAACCTATCATTGAACAAGTAACATTTTCAATACCCAGTTTTCAACAATACTCCATTCCCCTGGTAATTTAGAGGAATGAGAGTCATTGTTATGTTTTCTGACGCGAGATTTTGCCGCGACTGTGAGCACTGTTTTCACTCTCTTACCTACCTTTCTCTTCCGTGAGAACCAGAAACAATCCCTGCAGCTTCCACCGATTCCTCCTTTACCTCCACCTCCGGGTACTTCAAACAGTTCCATTGGATCAAGTGGGTTCAAATCTCCACAAAATAAGTTGACGGAGCCTGTTTGGGACACGATGAAGAGAGATCTGTCTAGGATGGTGAGCAATTTGAAGCTCGTGGTATTCTCTAACCCGTACTGAGAGGATCTGGGAAAGGCTTTGAGAGATTGGGATCTGTGGGGTCCGTTCTTCTTCCTTCTGTTTCTAGGCCTTACTCTCTCTTGGTCTGCTTCCGTCAAAAAGGTTAGCCTTTTGCTTTGTTTTGTGCACTACTATAAAGGTAGAGGTTCTCTACTTGATAAAATTCTGTATATGAAGCCAGATTTCTCTACTTGAATGGCTTCTATGAATCTTCTGATTCTTCCCTTTTCCTACGAAATGGTATGTATGTTTTCTTATGTACATTCTTAAGGTTTATGCATTTTGCAACTAACCTTTCCTTTTAAGTATTATCGAAGTGATGAGGACCATTCTATTCTCTACAGAAAGGGTAACTGAGAATGTTTTGGTTTTCTTTATGTCTGAATAATTGATACTTATGTAAATGTTTCTTTTTTTTAATATTTGAAACTGTGTTTTGTCCTTTTTGTTGAAGGTAACTGCCAACTGTTGGGAAAGTGGATTATTTATTCTGTTCCTAATTGTATTTGCATTGATTGCTACTGGTTATGTGCTTAAAAAGGTGAATATATCTTCTTGCTTGAGCTAAAGTTTTTCAATTTGTGTCCAGCATTTGATGATGAAGTGTATTTGGTGTAGGGACTTGAAGATCCAACAAGGAGTAAATACAAACTTCTTCTAAGTTGTTCACTGATTATAACTTATGTGACCCCACCTGACTTGCCAATGGAATTATCCATAGCTGTCGATACATCTCTAATTGCTTTAGCAAAGCATGGGATATTTTGCACAAAGCCTTTTCGTATTCCTTTTGCTGGGAAGGTGAGTTTGCTTTCAAGAAGAATGTGGATTTTGGTTTTGTATGCATCTCAGTTTTGTATGGTTCATCAGTAACCTTTTCGGAGGTTATGGTTTTGTGTTAAGCAGATAACATGTACATTTTCTTCGCCTTCAATTTGATAATGATTTATTTTCTTTTTGCTGTTTGGGAACAAAGGTTTGGGTTAATATCTGTTATGACATAGTAGTTGATTTAAATTGGTTTGTGAATGTAGCCCCAATTAAGTCCAAAAACATCATAATTATATACCTAATCCTTAATTAGTTCAACCATTGCATAATCAATACATTAGCATGAAAAATCACTGCCCACGAGCGTGGCATCCCCTACCCTGCTACGATCGTGACATAAATAAATCTCCCATTTATCCTGCAGTTTTCCAGTTTTTCTCAGGATAGATTTTTAGGTCAGTTTTATATGACCATTATAACCTACAAAATGAGGTATTTAGACAACAACTTCTACTAAACAAATGTTTCTCTATGTCTTAAGTTTCTAATGACATCAAATTCATGCAGTTTGGTTTAGTATTCTGAAATTTATATCTAAAATATTACAAACTGTTCTCATACCATGACATCACATAGTTCTCAACTTCAAGATAAATTTCAAGACCCTTAAGGGCAGAATTCAAATTCACTTCCTACATAAAAATTATAGCTATATGTCTCTAGTTTAATCTAAATTAAAAATCATCCCATTTGGATATTTACAAATCAATATATGCCCAAAATACAGATGCATGTTCAGTAAAAATGCTTCATCTAACATATTCCAGCACACCTCATCATCTAGTTCATCTATTTTGCTTAGTCTATCATTTCTAACTTAATCACTCATCATTTACCCATCATTCTTAACTTCATTTCAGCTAAATATCATACACAACAATTCATGATCTATGTTTGATCATTAACCTAAAAACAGGACATATAACATTCATTTACAAAATCTATTTTTTCTGCACTTTTTTCAACCTCATTTTAGGACTCATTCTAACTCTAAATTATCTCTACATCAATTTATGAATCATTAATCATCATACACATAAAAGCAAGACATGAACATACCCAGGTTTTCTCATTCACGTTCCAACATATATATAACACCATCTTATGATCGTATGCTCTCTAACCATCATCATATATGCTTCATTCAACAAATCAAGACGGGTAAAGCTTTTTACCTACTTGTTTTGCTTCAAAGTCTTCAAACCACACTTAACCCCAGCTTTCCATTTCACACGATGATCACCACTTAAAGAGGAATGAACTAGGTTTTTAGTAACAAGGAGGAAAAAGACAACAAGAAGCTTGAAGAAACAAAGGGAAGGAGTTGAGCAAAAACTCAATGTGATGAGGATAAGAGCATGTATTGTGTATGGAGAAGAAGAGAGAAAATGAAGAAGATGAAGAAACAAACGTAAGCAATGAAAATGATGAGTGAAAGACCATCTTCACTTTGATATTTTAGTGGAATGGATGTGTGGGTCACTTGCCACTTGCCACATGTCTTATTCTTATGGCTTTACTTGGTCCCTTTTTTAATAATTAGTCCATTTGATTCCAATTTCTACTCCAATTGTCTCCCAATTTTCAATGACATTTGTCATTAAATCCTAATATCATAAATCAATTATTTCTTTTGTCAGTCATCACTTATTTCTACTACCATTTATCGATTATTTTGCTAACATATTTCCTAATCAATAAATACCCAAAATTTCAGAAAATTCTCAAATTTCACCAAAAATTCTAAATCATTAATTATATACACCAACTAAATTTTTAAGACACATAATCCATAATTTACATTATAATATCATTCATACCTGAAAAATGTTAAATGAGTGCATGAACAGTTATTGTAATGTGTGCAATTTTCAATAATTACGTGTATTTATATGCTAACATTATGCATGAATATGAAATGCAACTATGAACTGAACAACTATTTGTTCTATGTTGTTTATTCTTCCCATCTGAATGATCAACCAAAAGTTGATCTTGGACAGGATAAACAAACACAAACCATCCACTAGCAGGATATCCCAACGAGCAGGAAAGGTTTGAAGACAACTGGACTCCATTTGTGAAGACCTTCACGAAAGAAGAGAAAGAGGCTTAGCTAGTAGCTTTATGTAAAGTCGGATCACTATAATAGCCTTATGTAAAGTCATATCACTATAAATTTCTAGGTAATATTTTTAGTAATTAGCTAAACTGAGTCATGAAACTAGTAGCTGTACCTACACAGAACCCAGCACCACTTACAACCTTCTAAAAATTGATTTAATTTTGAAGAAATGTAAACATCTCTTATGTTTGATTTGTTTGGATAACACAAAGGTTATAAAGAAAGTAACTTCCTTATCCTTTTTTTTACAAGATAATGAGGAAAGAAAAGTAACTGAAACCTAACGACCAACTTGAGTAAACAGTTATTGGAAAGCATGACCAACCAATTAAAGGAAACAAGATGCCTTTGGTGGCTGAAAGGATATATCTGCAGAATGTTAAGTTCAATACCAAACCACAAAAAATGGGACTAACTAGAGCACAGCTAATAATAATTCCATCTTACTGCAAATTAAAAAACAGCATAGACAAAAAATAGGAATTCCACAAAACAATGGCAATGTCAGAGAAAATAAGATAAATCCCAATACAAAATGGTGTACAAGGAGGAAGTGAGGTAACATTATTTGCTCAGTTTATCTAAATCCAATCAAATGAGGAACATCAATTCTAAAATGGTTTTAGTTCATTGACAATATTATAATTCTTCTTGTCGCGTTATATTTTCATATAAGCATGATGAGATGACAAAAAAAAAGAAAGAAGAGATACAGTTTATTTAAACCTTGGAAGAAGGAAAAACCGTAACAAGAGCAAAGTAGTCCACCGCCACATTAGTTGTCTCATCCGCAGACCTTATCTCAAGTTCCCCACCACATTCATTAGATATAGTACTAAGAGGAAAGCTATTTGCAGACCTCATCCCTGAAGAAGGAAGGGACACCTACAAAAAGGAATAATACTTGTAAGTTTTCTTACCCGGTTTAAGATAATAATCTAACAAGGTCTTCAATCACAATTTTCCATTTAGTGATCATACCATAAAAACGTCCAAGTACAGTGTTATTTTGAAAGTTTTCACTCTTTACAAATCATATGCTGAGCACAATATGAACAGTGGTTTCCATACAATAGAAAGGAAGGAAATCTACCGAAACTAGAGAACCAGGAGCAACGAAGGAAGCGGAGCGTACTCTGAAAGCCAAATTTTGCATTCTCTAGACACCAATTCAGCACCAGTAACCTCCCCAATAAACGCAGATGTACCAATAAGAAAAGTGTATCTTTTAGATGCCTGTTTTAAGGAAAAGATGGCATCTTGCTCGCTAAATCCAAGTTCTGAAGAAGATTGCGGCAAAGGGGTTCGGGGAGATGCAGATTGGTCCGCATTCGACAACCTTGAAGAAGCAGTCTTTGTGTGCTTCTTTGTCTTAGACGACGGCATTGATATGGTTTTAATGAAATTGAATTGATTATCTCTAGGGTTGGGATAAAAGAGAAATTAGAGAAGGAAGCAAACAGAAACTCAGATGAACAAAAGAGAGAATAACTTTAGAGAGAGAAACATTCAGTTACAAATTCGTTACTCTCTTTCTCTTATACAACTGCTATATCAACGACTAACTCAACCCTTAGTAATCAACCACTCATATTATGACACATTTTCTTGTACTCGTCAGCTCCTTCACGTCTCCTCTACTTATTCTTGCTAATACTGCACTGTATCAACTGTCTTCATTATGCAGCTGTATCAGGCATCCTTCCAACAAGTCCAGAGTTTGTCTTTTTTTTTGGTAAGACAATTGTAAAATAGATACGAGAAAAGGATAGGAAACTAAAACAAATCGATTATGCATGTCTGTGAGCAGACAAGAACTTTGCTTGAAGTGGGTTGCGGGGGAGAGAGACGTTGAGTGGGGGATTCAGGGACTAACACAGAAAGCTGGTAGATCAACTGATTTCGTTATATGCAACTCCCGTTTTAGATCAACTGATTCCGTTATATGTTCTATCTCTGAGTCCCACTAAAATGTTTCATCTGTTAGTTTTGATGGAATAATTTTACTTAAAATAACTTGAGTTTAAATTGTTATATTATTTTAAGATTATTGAATTTAATAATGATATTGAATAGTTTTTAATTTTCATAAAAAATTTTAACAAACAAGTCTTTTTCTAAATAATGTGTCCCCTTAATTTTAATAAAATTTTGATAAATTAATATTCATAATTTTATGATATAAAAGTTAAATAGATTAATTAAATTTAATAAAAATTTTAAAGATAAAAAATAAAATTGTATGAATTTAATTACGAATTTAATTTAAAAGTTTGAATTCAATTCAAATCAAAATTTAACTCTTATTTATACTGTGAATTAATTATCTTATCTTTATTTTATTATTTTACTTTTAATTTTTATATTATTTTTTATTTTATTATTAAAATTATTTATCTTTTTAATCTTTCTATTTTAGATGGCGAATTCTTTTATTCTTATTATATTTTATTGTTATTTTTATGCATTTATTTATTTATGCATCTATTTCTTTCTTTTTTTTGTCTTCTTTTTTGTCACTTTGCGAGAATTGGGAGAGGATTAATCAATGTACGAATCCTTTCCTTTTTAATTTTTACAAAGAATTATTTATTATATATTTTATTATTTTACTTTTACTTTTACTTTTACTTTTTATATTATTAAAATTATTTATCTTTTTAATCTTTCTATTAGATTGCGAATTTTTTATTCTTACTCAATTTTATTGTTATTATTTTTATGCATTTATTTATTTATGCATCTATTTCTTTCTTTTTTTATGTTTCCTTTTTTGTCGCTCAAATATCAATATACGTGTAATCTTTCTCTTTGTATTTTTACAAAGAAATTGTTTTCGTGATTTGAACATATAAATTTATTATTATTAACTTTGGATGATGATGATGATGATGATGATAATGATGATACTCTCTCTCTCGTTTTTTTCTCCTTTTATGTGGATCAATTGAACATATAAATTAGCACTACTGAATTCATACTAATTGCTGTTATTGTTGTAGCAGGAGAATGTAAATCTTTATTATGATAAACCATCACTTCTCTAAGATTCAAATTTCTTTGGACACTGTAAGTTCTTAAATTTCTCTGGCGAAAGTGGGACAAAACTCTTGCAAATGAACGAAACTTTTTCCATTTAAGTCAAAGAATTGTTAACAAATACAATTGACTGTAGGAAAAAACTAATTCAAACAACCTACCTCCCTCCTCATGCGTGTATGTGAACGAGAGAGGTCTCTATCCTTCCACATTCTCTCTCATTGAAAGTTGCCAGAAAGTAGACATTTCGCCGGTGGAAGTAAAGCAACAGCTCCTCTTAATGGACTCGAGTATCTCCTCAACACAGTCTGAAGATTGTTTTCTGCAGCTTTTGACTGGTAAGAAACCAGCAGTCCAGCACAATCCCTGCATGGAAATTTATGAGATAAGAACATCTATAATGTTGAATGGAAAATCAGACATCCATGGAAGATGACTTACTTCAACTGAGATTCAGAGAAACCAGTGTGCAGTTTAAGGGTATGTGTCCAGAGAGGAGTTATGTTTAGAGTGCATCGAGCTGCATAAACTGCAGAGGCAGCTAACATTGAAGGGCAGAACATTATAGTATCATAATGCATCATACCCAACTCAGCAAGAAAGTACACCAAGTGCTCAAACTACAAAAAATCAATAAACACCGATGATTAGATCAAGTTTTGTAGAAGCAACACGCACACACACCAGTTTTCACTCACTTTTGTATCAGGAATGGATGCTTTGATGAAACGAGCAAGGAAGACGTAGTGTGTCGGCACTGTGAGAGTCCATTCCAGCTTTCTTAGTATAGTCTTCTCCATAACAAGAATCTGCTCGTGGGAGTAAGCTCTGTCTGAAATACACACTAGATCATTCACCTGAACATGACATTCATCAAACCATTAGCTAGCTTGTATCAATTGCTTCCAGGAAGAAACCAAGCTTGGTAGATGAAGTTTATCTACCTCAGGAGCCCAGATTTCTTCATATTTGGAGGCGACAAGTGTGGCACTCATTCCCAACAACTGAAGTTCCCTCCTTGGAACAGTCTTCACAGATAGGAAACGATCAATTAT
>JAOQMS010000003.1:22419629-22439897 GCA_027563885.1 Erythroxylum longipes
TCGACTACCATAGTAGTAGTCGACTGTTCTAAGAGCTGAGCTGAGCCTAGAAAAGGGGAGTTTTGAGAAGACGATCCAATAATGACGAGTCTTATGAATTTCTGAAGGTTAGACTCCGGAAACGGGGCCTAACAGCATAACTACTTTAAGGGTGTATAATAAATGCCAGCTATTAGCTGCCATCAGTACTACTACTTGATGTCTCTAAGCTCTCATAGCCAACCGTCTACATCCATGTCATAACTTGTTCCACTCATCTTTGAATTTGTTTAATTGCTCGCATTTTGTTATTGTCTGTTGCAACTTTATGTCATTAATACCATCAATTTAAAGTTTTTGATGCATTTAAAGGTTTTGGTGCACACTTATTGATTCTATTTTTTATTTTCTTTAATGTTGTTTTCTGTTTGATGTATCTAGGATGTAGAATAACCTAAAAAGCACAAGAGAAAAATGAATATGGAATAACTTTGATTGAAGAGGAATGCATAAAGTGACTTTTGAATTGAAAAGAATTGGAAATAGAAAGAATTGGGTGGGTGGAAGATGAATGACACAACACAACTACAAAGAAAGAAAAAAATGCTTAGAGGACAAATAACAACTAAATTTAAGATCCAAAGTTTTGATACGAAGTAATTAATGTCGACCTTAGGTTGGAAACCATCTAAAATATGGATTATAAAGAATTGAAACTCTAGGATTGTCTTCAAAATAAAGTAAAGAGAACTCGGACATATCAAACAAGCCAATTAAAACCAAATTTAAGTGGATTTTGATTGCCATAAGTTGCCTTAATAAGTTGATATTAAGTTCTTATTAAAACCTACATTACATCAATAAGATAAACTTTAATAGGCATAAAGTTCATAAAACTAGAGTCTTAAAGGGAAAAGAACATTTGCATTATCATAATTTGATTAGGAATAACTAAATAATTTTGTAAAAGTCCAATCTTTATCTAAATAGAAAAAATGAAATTCTAAAACTAACACTAGTGACAATTAGCTTTTAAAAATTTTCAAATGTGAATATTGATGAGTTTGAAACTAGTCATAAGTATTACACCAATGCCAATTTGCTTCTATTTTGCGAACCTCATCAATATAGTGTATGACCAGAGTTTGACACCATTATGGCATTAGTGTCGATTGCATTATATTTCTAGGGTTTTTGGACATCTTATGAGCCTTGTTCTTTATGTGGTAAGCATATTATATCATTAATAACATGTAAAAAAGTGATCAATCTTAGGAATGCTTCTAATTCATCTTAAACAACCTTTGTTTTCTACATCTCCATGATTAATCCTTGCAAAGCTACTAATAAACGATTAATTGACCATATTAATACACCCATATTTAGTGTGTTTTGCTTGTTATTTAATAGTTTTATAGTATTTTTGGTACTTATTTAACTTCAAGTATATTTTTAGTTGGTAATTGCCTTCATAGACTAAAAAGAGAAGAATTCGGCCATTTTTATGATTAATGTATAGAGGTGCCACAGGAACATAGTCTCTCTTATGTGGAGGGACGTATCTTTCACCTATGGAAAAAGAAACTAGAAGACGACAACATTTGTCAACTTCCTTCACATTTAGAGCAGAATGCCCTAGAGTCTTTAAGAGATCTCTTAATCTAAGGTAACATAATTTTGCCTAATAATGTATAATAGAGTAATAAAAAGTTTGTCAACCTTCTCTATCAATATCGTGATTGCCTCAACAGTAGAGACTAAGTTGAACGTCAATTCTGAACTTCATTTTTGTAAACATCATTTCGTTTGGATTCTCACTAGTAGGAGAGTTACCAAAAGAAGAGTCTACCTTCTCAAGAATTTCAATCATTTGGGATACAAAACCTTTAGTCCTTACTATATTAATGACTTTTTACTCCAAGGCTGGAGATATAGTGATTTTCCATTCTTTGAACACAATATTGGTTCCATCAGGTATGCCAAATTATTGGCATCACTTTAAAATTTAGGCATGCAAGGGTGAATTTCTCCTAAAATTTATACCTAAATTTTTATTAATAATATTACTGGGCTTCAAAAAAATTAGAATTGAAAATTCTAAATTACCAAGATGCTAAAATGTGTTGAAATAAGAATTTTATACAAAGGAAAATTACAAACTTCAAATGGAATTTGAGATAATGAAAATAAATACACAATGTAAAGAAAACTAGAAAATAATAACAAAGTGTTTTATAATGGATTGATTTTTTTGTGGGTATTTGAGGTTGTGTCATGTGCTTTTATCATGACACTGGTGGATTTATATAGTCTTCTTAACTTCAGGCATTTTCTCACTTACCGCATTCTAGTTAACTTTTTGCCATTATTCTCTTAACTTCATAAGTATTTGTTGATGGTAAAACCTATCTACTTGTTTTACGCTCAAAAACCGCAAGTGAATGGGTCGTGACTTGTAGTAAAAAAAGCAGATATCAATCCCACAAGTATTGATGCCTAGGCACCGCTTAATTTAGACACAACTTTGTTTAAGAAACTAAATTATAAAATGCAAATAATATGGAAAATTAAATTAAAATTAAAAGACTAATGTAAACAATGGACAATGCCGAAATTGCAGAAAATCTGAATTCAAGAATCTAAATACTAGAGATTTTTTTTTCTATTTTGTCTCCCTCCTAGTTTATTGATTGAATTATGACTCACCCTAGATTTCCGAACGTACTAATTACCCTCTCTCAAGGTATAACTATTTATCCTTAATCGAATTAATGGGAATCAATTGGACAATCTCTTAACCTATCCAATGACTCTACCAATTCAGTTAGTTATCAAACTATCCTATAGGTGATCAATTGACTAGTCGAGATCTCTCTTCTAACTATTCAATTAACGTGATGATTGCTACTCCATAGGTCGCTAACTCTCATTGTACAATGCTACATGAATTTCATCTCACTCACTCTCTCGATTTGTTGCAAGATGACAATTAAAAACAACAATCAACAAAGACAATTGCATTCAATTCAATAAAATAGAGTTCAACATAATAGTTCCAAAAGCAGTCTCTAAAATAAAATCAGCCTAACATGGTCTCCATAACATCATCAACATTCAAATAACCCATTTTTACAAAGAATAGAAGAAATTAAAATGACAGAAAATTGAATAGAAAGACTCCTTCTCTTCTTTGCCAAAATCTAGAATTTTGGTGTTGATGTGCTATTTTGTCCAACCTTGATGATGATCCTTGTCTTTAATCCTTCCTCAATGCTCCAAACATGTGTTCTTCACTTAAGAATCGTGTTTCTACAAGTAGGCATCGTCTCCCCGAAGATGGAGGCATAATTCTCTTTTTATAGTCCAAAAACCCTAAGTTTAATGAAGCCTCACAGATTACCTTGGATTGTAATTCCCATGCTCGTGGGAATTGACACGACTCCCATAAGCATGGGAATTTGTCACAAATGCATCCCTCATTTTCTTTTGTAATTCCCACGTGACGTGGTAATTTGCATGATTCCCACGAACGTGGGAATTTTTTACAGATTCACTCCTCATTTCTTTTCCTCTTTAATATTTAGTTCACCCTCCAAGTTGCTCCTTCCTTCTTCCTACCTAAAAATAGTCCATTCTTGCCCTCAATTAACAGAACAACAATGAAAATCAAACTTAACAAAACATACAAAATGAATCCAAAACTAGAACAATAATCAACAATTATGCTAGAAAACACATGCCAATTACCTATAAAAACATATCCTAATGCAGACGTATCAGTATCTCTCTTATAACTTCATAACTTTTAGACCACTTATCTATATTTCTCCATTGTGTTCATTACTCACTCCTAACGTGTACATATACCATGATCTAGAATTCTGCCATCCATGAATTCTCTACCTAAAGATTTAGTAGGCATTCATATTTTGGGCTCCTTTTACTTGTGGGGTATGTTTCTTTTTTAGTTATCAACAATAATATTTACAATAGTAAGCAACCAAGAACCAACAGGAATAATAAGGGGAAAATGACTAGTACAAAAGGCTCTAACTTCTCACTAGGAATTTTAAGGTTTTCACTCTTCATTTCTAAGCTATTAACTTTTTATCATTCTTCCTTTAGTTAAGCTTTTTCAATTTCCTATTCCTTCTTTGTTTTACATCCGCGCTTAATTGTGTTGGCTTGACAGAGTTGAGTTTTTTTTCTTCTTAAGTTTTTCATTCTCTATCATTTTCTTCTCTTATGTTCTCCCTCTCGCTAGTCATAAGTACTTTGGCTAACCTTAGCTAAGGGTAGTTTAGTAACTCTCCAACTTTAAGACTTCTTGCCTTTCATTTTCCTATTGATTTTAGCAGTGGTTTTCTAATATTCATTTTACTAGAGCATGTCAATTTCTTTTCTAAGCAACAGAGGATAGAGTTTTAATCTCAACCCAAAAGTCCCTAAAGTTTCAACCTCAACCCAAAAGTCCCATTATCAAATTACCTTCCCAACCCTCTGCTCTAATGAAACTTCTGAACTTAGCCTCTTACCATATGACTTCTCTAAACACCATTTCTTTTCACAAGGTAATTTTGCTGAACATGTAATTAATTCCCTAATCCCTCACCTAGCCAACCTGAGGATAAGTTGGAAACAAGTTGTAAGTGAATCTTCAAGAGCCTCTATACAATGCACTAATACTAGCATGGGGGAATGATATGATTTTTTTTTCCAAATATATAGGTACTGAAGGAAAGAGAAAAAGTTTGGACCTTGACATTATTTAAGAAGGAGACCTGTTTTCCTATTTATCAATACTTAGGTTTAGAAAGTGTGGAGGTTAAAGGGATTACTTGAGGTTTTATTGTTAGAACATAACCATATTGTCTCTAAGTTTTCCTAAAAAAAGTAAACAAAGGAAAGAGCAGAAGTAGGGTCATAACACCTCTACATCCTACTAATCTTTTTACAATTATAGAGGCCAAGAATCAATTTAGAAAGGATCAAGAATGAGAATATACCCATTTATTTGAACATCTATAATGTTTCATTAGAATATTAGTTGATGAATTTTATTTTGATTATTTTATTTATGCAGTTATTTGTTTATGTATTTAGCTATTGTTTTATACCAACTATCTTTAAAAACAATTTCTCCTATGGGTTTATCAAAAACAATCTCTCTACTAGCTAGGTACATCTGGAAACCTATACATATGGAGGAAACAAAAACTAGGAGAAGAAGAGTGGGGTATGCTAAGTTGTATATAAGTGTTGATCTGGTGAAGGAGCTCATGGACAATATTTCCCTAATGAGGTTAGGTAAGGATTAGAACCTACATAAGGATTTAGTTACAGTTACTTACTAATGGAAGCCTACCTCAAAAAAATAAGGTGAATAATGGGTAACCATAGAGAGGATGTTTATAATAAAGAATTACATGGAGGTGATGAGACTAGAGGCTCAACAAATGGAAAGAACCAATGAAGAGGTTCAAGAGAAGACAAGTGAAACAATCTAAGGCAGGAAGTTGTTATGGAGAATGCTACCCATAGGAGAGGACAAAAATCACTTATAAAGAAGTAAGGATAGAAGGAGATAATCCACAAATTGTAGAAAAATGCACTTTAGAAATGGGTCAAGAAACACCTAGATGATGGAAAGACAAGTCTCATAACTAAATAGTAGAGCAAAATATGGATGGTTTTTAAAGTATGAAAAGATCAGGTCACTTAGGAAAAGAAAGGATAAAGGCTTTAAGGCCAAAACTTAAATTTGATGTCGATTATCACATAGAATATTAGGGGTATAAATTTCTTCAATAAATAACTAGCCCTTAGGGATTTTGTGTATAATAATAAGTGAGCTATATTAAGACTATTAGGGATCTAAAGAATGATAGAGGCTAAACTATATTAGTAACAAGTAAATCCTTTGTATGGAAAAAGTCTTGACAATTTTTTTAAAGATAAGTCAATTGAAAGGTATAAGATGGCGCAAAAAGCGTTTGGTCATGATCACCTTTGTAAGGCCAACTTGGGTATTGAGCATTTCACACGACCTACTCAGTCAAATGCTTGTCAAAAAGCATTTGTAACTAATCGTGTAGGGGATTTTGGTTTATTAGTAGGAATTTTAGGCTTTATTGGATAACGGGAAGTTTCGAATTTAAGGATTTGTTCGAAATTTTCAATAACTTGATTGTTAATAATAAAGTGAATTATTTATTTGTTATTTTGTATGCCGTTTTTCAAGAATGTATCATGTTGGGAATTCCAACAATTTGTTTAATTGATACAAACAGTGACCCGGATCTCGCAGATATTTTGATTCCAGCGAATGATGACGTTATAGCTTCAATCTGATTAATTCTTAACAAATTAGTATTTGCAATTTGTGAGGGTCGTTCTAGCTATATAGGAAATCCCTAATTAATGCCCAGGGCATAAGGGGCATTATGACTTGACGTCATCCTCACCTTCCTACGGCTTATCACCGGCAGTCTGCTCAAAGTTCCAAACTCAACGATGGCAACTAAACAAGAGGGTTGCGCTCGTTGTAGGACTTAACCCAACACCTTACAAAAAGATACAGGTGCGAAACAATCAACCTATTGATATCGAAAGACCCAAAGGATTCTTCCAATGTATAATTTCTGGATCCAATGGAATTCATAGGTATAGGAAGAAGCCCTGTCAAATAGAGATTTTTTCTTTCGACCATCTTTTGATTGTTAATATGATATATAGGACCACTACTACAAATAGATAATGTCTTCAAGTTGAACATTTTAAAAGGTCGATGGAATTTTTTGTCAAATCACCAACATTATCACTATGGATGCATTGTACTGACTTATGATCCAAGGAAGGTTAGGGTAATTTTACTGGAATCAAGTGATTAACTAATGTATATCTCTATTAACTATCTTCAAGGTGATTATAAGGCAAGTATAACTATTTTTTATGGGTTCAAATTTCACTTTATGACTAAAATATTTATGAGATAATCGGGTTAGGATTCGTTATACAATCCAAGGCCCTTAAATAATAATTGGAAATTTCAATAGCACTTTATATAGAGATGAATTTGAGGGAAACATGGGTTCAAGGAATTTTATAAATGGTTTTAAGAAATGTGTTTAAAGGATAGATGTCACAAATCTAAAAATTGAGGGATGCTTATTCTCTTGGAGTAAAAATCAAGCATCTAGATGGCACTTATTGAAAAAGTTCGATAAAGCCTTAGTGAATGGAGAGTAGCTAGATGAGTATGTAGATAGTAAGGCAGTGTTTGAGAGTGCTTCAATCTTAAACCATCCACCTATTATCTCTATAACATGCATACTAGATGAAAGTTCCTTAAGGGAAAGAAATAAAGAGTTCATTTCCTCTCAAGAAGAACTAAAGGAGCGGCTTATAACTTCTTCTAATAATCAATTTATACAAGTTGAAGAAGTAGCTCCTTAATCTCGCTTCTCAGGTACTTTATTAAAAACTAGATCAGTCATGATAAGAAAGTTGCAATACAATTATACTACAAGAACTGGGGAGGGAAAATTTTGAATTAACCCATCCAAAGCTCCTAGCCTAGATGGAATGAATGGCTATTTTTTCCAAAAGGCATGGCCATGGATCAAGGATTTAGTGATAGATACAATTATAGAATTCTTATAGAATGGAAAAATTATTAAAGAGATAAATAAGACTTTTATATGTTTAATTACTAAGTCCTATAATCCTATCTCTTTAGGAGAGTATAGAACTCAAAGCCTATTTTGTAGTTTCCAATACAAAATCATTTCAAAATTATTAGCTTCTAAGTTGAGGAAGGTGCTAAACCAGGTGGTATATGATTCACAGGTGCATTTCTAGAGGGCAGACAAATAAGAGATAATGTCTTAATAACCTAAAACCTCTTTAAAAGCTATTCAAGGAAAAAATCCCTTATGAATTATGCAATGAAAGTTAATTTTAACAAGGCATATAACTTCCTAAGTTAGGATTTTATATTGTAAGTGTTGGAAGTTTTTGGCTTTTTAGGGAAATTTAAAAGGTGGATCAAGGAATGCATAACTTTAACTTTATTTAGCTTAATAATGAATGGAAAACCAAAAAATCTCTTTAAATGAGGTAAAGGGATCCTTCCCCTTATCTCTTCATATTATGTAAGAAGATTCTAATCAAATTGGTTAAGCATCATATTTTTCTAAACCTCAGCTTCTACTTTTATAGCAAATATAAAGAGGTTGGCCTATTTAGCCTTTCCTTTATAGATGATCTATTTTTTTCCTCCAAGGCTCATGATAAGTTTATTAATATCTCAATGACTATTCTAAACCTTTTCAAAGACCTATTAGGTTTAGAGGTGACTTATAACACGATCCATCTAATAGTATCCGGGAGAGCATAAAAAATAATAGTTTGGATTTTAAGGAATTTAGTACTGCAAGTCAAAGTGCCACCTTTCACCTATCTTTGGATCCCCTATCCATAAAGAGGTTGCATTATAAGGAGAATGTCCCACTTGTAGAAAGAGTGCTTGAGTAATTGGTGTAACACATATTTGTCTTATACTAGCATGCTTGTTTTGATTAAGTCTGTTTTGAGTTAGTTGTAAGTATACTAGTTAGCTCACATATTCCTCTCAAAAGGTTTAATCAAATCTTTGGAAAGATTGCCATCAGACTTCACATCAACACCCTTAGTGATAAGCTATCATTAGATTTAAAATGTACAGATATATGGAGCATTAGATAGGGTGTGTTTTCTAACAATTAGTGGATGTTAAGTAACAAAGCGTCCTACAATTGATTATGGAACTCTCATTTTGAGAGATTTTGTATTTTCAACCAGTTTTGTCATTATTAGTTTAATTCAATTTCATTTTCCAAAAAAAAAAACCTTAGAAAGATTGATATATAATTTCCTATGGGGTGGGAGAAGAACTAATCATGTCAATGTAGTAGGAAGGAAGTCATTAAGCCTTAAGAGGAAGGGGGATTGGGAGTCATTTCAATAAGTTTATGTAATAAGGTATGCTAATTTTCTAAGGGGGAGGAGCTTCTGGGAAGTGTAGGTTTATCCAAGTTATTCTAGATTTTATGATACAATTGTTAAGGCTATGAGAGAATCTTTCATAATAGGTAATGGTCAAAGAGCTTCAATACTTCATGACAATTGGGGTAGAGAGGGTCCATTAATTCAGTCTAACTTAAGGAGTTGTTGATGGTAAAACCTATATACTTGTTTTATGCTTAAAAACTACAAGTGCACGGGTGGTGACCTGTAGTAAAAAGAGCCGATATCGATCCCACAGGGATTGATGCCTAAACACTACTTAATTTAGACACAACTTTGTTTAAGAAATTAAATTGTGAAAAGCAAATAATTTGAAAATTAAAATTAAAATTAAAAGAGACTAATGTAAACAATGGACAATACCGCAATTACAGAAAATCTAAATTCAAGAATCTAAATGCTAGAGATTACTTTTTCCTTATTTTATCTCCCTCCCATTTTATTGATTGAATTGTGTCTCACCCTAGATATTCGAAAGTACTAATTACTGTCTCTGAAGGTGTAACTATTTTGCCCTAATCAAATTAACGGGAATCGATTGAATGATCTCTCAATCTACCCAATGACCCTACTGATTCAACTAGTTATTAAGATATCCTATGGGTGATCAATTGACTAATCGAGATCTCTCTTCTAATTATTCAATTGACATAATGATTGCTAGTCTATAGGTCGTCAACTCTCGTTGTATAATCCTACACGAATCTCATCTCACTTACTCTCTCGATTTGTTGCAAGATGACAAATAAGAATAACAATCATCAAAGACACTTCATTCAATCTAATAAAATATGAGTTTTGTCAAAATAATTCGAAAGCAATCCCTAATATTAAATTAGCCTAAAATGGTCTCTATAACATCATCAATAATCAAATAAACCATTTTTACAAAGAAAGGAAGAAATCAAAACGACACAAAATTGAATATAAGACTCCTTCTTTTCTTTGCCAAAATCTGGAATTTTTGTGTTGATGTACTATTTTGCCCAATCTTGATTATGATCCTTGTCTTCAATCCTTCCTCGATGCTCCAAACATGTGTTCTTCACCCAAGGATGGTGTTTCTACAGGTGGGTGTCGTCTCCTTTGAAAATGGAGGCTTAATGATCTTTTTATAGTCTAAAAATCCTAGGTTTAATGAAACCTATAGATTGCCTTAGATTACAATCCCTACGCCTGTGGGAATCTGCATGATTCCCATAAGCATGGGAATTATAAACATAACCACTCTTCATTTCTGCATGATTCCTACGAACGTGGGAATTTATCCTTGATGAAATCCTCTTGTCTTCTCTTCTTTAATCTCTTGTTCATTTTCCAAGTTGCTCCCTCTTATTTCCTACGCCAAAATATATATGCAATGCACATAAAATACATAATAGGCAATGGTCAAAGAGCTTCAATACTTCATAACAGTTGGGGTAGAGATGGTCCATTGGCAGTGGACAATATTAATCAATAGCCAAGGTATCAAATGATACAGGCATAGACTAGAGGAACATAGGAAACCTCAAGGGATACAATGGTTGCCTCACGGTAGATTAATGATATATCAGCTCTGATATAACCTTCAGTTAGAGAAGCTGGCACTTTTATGCTCATATAGAAGTCGATCGAAGTGTCTTGCTCAAATTTCTCCATCAATGACATGTTTAAATTAGCAAATAGTTCGTGCCTGGAGAAAAGTTGAAGTACCTAGTCTTAAAAGGGATGAATCAATCTTATCCGGCTAGTTTGTAGCTACAATTATAGTGAAATCAATTCTTTGGTGCAGACCTGAATTAACAAAATGATTGTCCACAATCAAAGATAGTGACAAGAATAGCAGAACAGCGTACAATATAGGAAAGCATGTGATGATTATATCTTGCTTGAAAGAAATAACATAATCACCTGAAATATGATATCCTAAACATTAAATTTTTAAATTCAATAAATGTCGTAATCCCTCGACAGCATGTAGCCAAACAAAATGAAGATGTTGAAGTAAACTCAATGAGTCGTAGCATAATGTAGAATATTGAGCATCAGTAGGATTTAGTAGAAAAGTGAAAGATTAATAACCATCTAATTCTATAAGAAGTTGACTCATCACCCTATTCGAAACTTAAACTCCATCACTTACCACAAACAACAACAAGACCATCTATTTCATGAAAAATTTTATTGACTGGGTGTTCACCCTAGCCTTTGCAAACAAGGACTTTTCTCTGATTCATCAACCCATTTTCTATAAAGCTCTGGAACCTTGATAGAAAGGAAATTGAGTCCTGCTTCTGAAGGAACTGTACGTGCCATAAGATTTTTTCTACAACCAGGCCACGTGCCATAAGAGTTTTGTTATAAGAAAAAGGTATCTTTTAGATGTCTATTCTAAGGAAAAGATGACATCTTGCTTGCTGAATTCAAGTTTTAAAGAAGATTGCCACAAAGAGGCTCGGGAGATGCAGATTGACAGCATTCGACAGCCTCGAAGAAGTTATCTTTGAGTGATTCTTTGCTTTAGACGACAACATCCTTCTAACAAGTCCAAATTTTGTCTTTTTTGTTAAGACAATCGTAAAATGAATACCAGAAAAGGATAGGAACTAAAACAAATCGATTATGCACAATTTCGTGGGAAGACAAGAACTTTACTTGAAGTAGGTTGCAGCAGAGAGAGAGGTTCAATAGGAGATTTGGAGATTTAGTCTGTTAATTTTAATAAAATCATTTTACTTAAAATAATTGGCACTTATTTTAAAATTCTTGAATTTAAGAATGATCTATAAGTAAATAATTTTAAATTTTTATAAAGATATTTTAACAAAAAAGCCTTATGATGTGTAGAGATGTCAATGGCCCAGGTCAGACCAGGGCTACTCTTGGCCTAGCCCGGCTTGACCCTGGGACTACGGTGGCCTGTAGCCAAACCAGGATGGGCTAACCCAGCCCACCATATATTTTTTAAGAAAATCATCAAAATGACATCGTTTTGTGAAGTAACGGTCAAGTCACGAGCTGTGCCAGGCCAACTCATAGCCCGCCTAATCTCGTGTAGCATCCCACTACCATAGAGTATATACTCGAACACCCAAAGGACATTCAAGAACATACCATTAGTTATAATTGATCGGAGTTTTACGCTATGAAAAGGTTTTAATATTTTTAACCTCGATAATACCGCAAGCACACTGGTTGTTCGTGTAGTACCTAAAGTATCGATTCCATAAGGAGGGTTAATCTAATCCTAAAATCTAAGGCTGAACTAAATTGCAACAATTCCAAAATAAACAACTAATGCAGAAAATCAATCAATCAAACAATCAATTACGAAAATTAAAATTTAGAAATATAAACAAGATAGCAGTTTGTACAACCCAATCGAAAATCAACCTAGGAACTACCAATTAAGAGAAAGGGGATTTTATCTGACCTTAATGAAACTCTAATTAATTATGCAACTATCGAATTACTGGGACTAGATGGTCCTAGGGTGGATTACTCTCTCTCGAGTTATAATCTTTAACCTTAATTTATAATCCCTAATTCAAATTATGGAATTGTGATCTCTCGATTCACAATTAACCCAAAACCTAAATTAGTTCTGAAATTGTCTAAAAACCTACCGAAAAACTATGCACGATCTCTCGCTACACAAAATTAACGGTTTGATTTAATTATTTATCTATCAAACTGCCTAACTCTCATTAGCCCAATTTGATGATATTCACTCATTTCATCCTCTCAGTTTGTTACCGAATTATTAAGAACAAAAATTGAATGACAAATAATTCAATAAAAACATAATAAATCGAATTTCATTAATATCAAAGACAAAAATCCCAAAGGTGAATATAGACAAAAACTCAACATTCAACACAACCTATTCTTAACAACTATCTCAACTTTATACATTAATAAAATTGAAATAACTGGAAAATATGTCAGGAACAGAATAGACAGGGCAGCGCTTATATAGTTCTTCTGAATTTCTAATAGTAGTCGAAATTCTATATTTTCGATTATCAAATAAATCATTTAATGAAAGTAGATTCTTTTTCCATTCATTGCAAAACTTCCATGATCTCTTCCCGGCGGAAAAACCTCCTGTTCCGGGAAATACTTCACGTCGAGCTTCTTTTCTGTGTCTTTCTTCCTTCGTCTCCTTCTTCAATCTCTCGATAAACTCTCTAGGGTTTCAGAATTTGGCTGATGCAAAAGGCTCTTTCAAGGCTGCTTCATCTGTCCCTTAATGTTGTATTTATACTTTATAATCCCTAGGGTTGATTCGGTGTCAAAACGGTCCAAAAAGTCTTGGGAAACTTGAGTTTTTGGTCAGCCGACGTAGGCCACGATCGTGGCCAGCACCTAACCCTCTTTGTCACGATCGTGGCCCAAAATGGACGATCGCGGCCTGGAACGGAGCTCTATGTCATGATTGTTGCCCAAAGTGCACGATCGTAGCCTAGGTCCTGTCAGCTCGTTTCTAAAAATGCACCAAACACTTTAATTCGTAGTGCTGAGCATCGACTTCTGCATAACTTTATGTGCTTAATAGTTTTCAATGAAACTGAAAGTAATAAATGCTCAGCTAAGGAACTTTTCTTTCTTTGGTGCATGGATCGAAAAATCAAAATAAATACACCTTATCAAATTTTTAGTTCTATTTTCAATTGTGTTAATTAGAAGAGCTCTTATTTTGGCATGTCTTAAATTGTTATTACTTTGGTTTTGTTTTACAACCTTGATGTGGATAGTGTACGTACGACTCAATATGATATGTTTGACATATCTTATTTGAGGGGCTCTAAAATTTTAAAACCCTGTTCTATGAAGCTTCGAAATCCTCATATGCGCACTGCAGTTAAAAATAGGAAGGGTAAGGATACAACCTCTTCTTGACCATCCACATCCCAAGCGACCCCAGAGCCACAAGAAGAATCAGTGGAAGAGGAACCAACTACACTAGTAGAGGTTGACAAATTTTAGCAAATCCTCGACCAGATGGCCTCTAATCATCAGCAAATGACATTGCAAATTAATGAGCTCAGCACCCAGATGAAACAAGTCCATAAGAAGCAGTGGTACATGAAGAAGAAATTCCTCAAGTTCTTTCAAAGGAATAATTTTGAAGCCCCTTCGCCAACACCGGCGCCACCATAATCTCCATAAGCTCTTCTTACCCTAAACTTTTAAATTATGTCAATTACTTTGTTAGTTTTTTTGTCTTTTGTTTGGTTTCATGTCTTTTGTTTAGTTTTATGTCTTTTGTTTGGTTTGATGTCATTTTTCCTTATTTTGTGTTTGCCTTGTCATATTGAGGACATTGTGTTAAGCAATGGAACCACACTTGAATCATTTTGATTTGTTTTTCCATAAGATTCTGTCATGCTAGTTAGAATGAGATTGAATGGATGTTTGAACTTGGATTAGGCTACTTAAGTAGAAAGTGAACCATGTTGAGTGATGAATAGTAGTTGGTTACATAAGCTTATTCACAATTTGACATTTGAGCAATAAGGTAGTGTAGAGATGCATAATGAATTTTTAGTTGAGCCAATGTGAGGATTGAGCCTATAAGACTCCATCTATAGTCATTTTATTTCTTTGTTGTGTGATGCTTCCTTAGGTTATTACCTTTAGAACTTGCTTTGAATCGGTTTAAGTCTACTGGATGCATGCTTAATAGAGATGATTAAGGCCTTCTTTGTATTAACCCTTGGCTTAAATGACCTACCTTTTATTATCCCTTGCTACCCTCATTGAGCCTTAACCATTTTGTTTCTTAAAAATAACCAAAAATTTTAAAACCCAAACATTAACCTACCCATTCACAAGCTTAGTAGAGTATTAAGTAATGCATTAGTTGGGAATTTTGCTAAAAAATTTTAAAATTTCTTTCGAGATAAGTTGAGTGTTACTTATGCTTTTGAATCACATTGTATTTAGTTATTATTTTATTCATAGTTTCTTCCTTATAAAAGGAAAAAGAAAAAATATTTTGAAAAAGAAAAAAAGAAAAGAAAAGAAAAAGGAAAAATGCTTGACTAGCATCAATAAGTGTAAAGTAGTAGCATATTTACACTTGTGTATCTCGGAATTATATTTTGTTATCCCTTTTACCCACTTTTTACTTTATGAATGCTTGTGTTAAACCCTTTACCTGTTTTACCCACCTTAACCTTTACCACATTACAACCTAAAACAAGTCCTTCTGATCTATTTATGCATGCAATCATTGTGGAGGAGAATCGGTGTATTAACAAGCCTATAGTAGTGTAGTTTCCTATAGGAAGTTTGAGCGAAACACTAACCATCAAACACTTGAGAGAAATGAGTGAAACCGTGAGGAAGATTCATTTTGCATCTATACTTATCTTTGAGTGACGGTTCCATATATTGAGTTTGCTTATGTATACTAATGAAAAGTAGTCATGATATGTGTCGTAACTTGATATTCGAGTTAGCTAAAATTTGAGGGATTGTATGCTTTGATCATTGTGAAAATGAAATGATAGAATTGATTGGTTGTGTTTATTTTTCTTGAGGACAAGCAAAGATTTAAGTGTGGGAAAGTTGATAGTTGCGCATTAGTGTGTGTTTTTCTAAGTATTTGGCATGTGTTTCTTGCATAATAGTTTATTATTGTTATATTTTAGGATTCATTTTATATGTTTTTGTTTAGTTTGATCTTCATTGTTTCTCTTTTATGTTTGATGTTAATTTAGGGTAAGAATTGATTATTTTGATATAGGAATGGAGGTTGGCAACTTTGAGATTGAGCTAGAGACCAAAAGAGGAGAAGAGAAGAGGAAGCATTTTGATGCAAGAACTCACGATCGTGGGAATCATGTCAGTTCCCAAGATCTTGGGATGTCTAATTTGAGAACATATGTCGGGTTCACTTAATTTTTAAGTTTTCTAGACTATATAAGATAAAAAGACCGATTCCTATGATCGTGGGATGTCTAATATGAGAACATATTCCGGGTTCACTTAATTTTTAAGTTTTCTAGACTATATAAGATAAAAAGATCTATTCCCACGATCGTGGGATGTCTAATCTGAGAACATATGTGGGGTTCACTTAATTTTTAGGTTTTTTACACTATATAAGATAAAAAAAGACCTATGGATGAAGGAGGACGTGAGACCTCTGTGTAGAATAGCCTCCTTAAGTGAAAAACCTAGGTTTGGAGTCTTAAGAAAGATGGAGATTCAAGGATTATCAATCACAATTGGGAAAGAGTTTACCAACCCCGAAATTTCCAAATTCTGGCAAAGAAGAGGAGGAGTTCTTTTTATTTAATTTTTGACTGTTTTATCTCTTCTAGTCATTGTATGATGAAATATTCAATTGTTGGGGATATTATAGACACAATGAGTGACTGATTTATTTTTAAAGATTACTTTTGAACTATCTTGTTAAACTCTGATTTTATTGATTTGAATGAAAGATGTCTTTGATGAATGTTGAATACATTTATACTTTGTAATAATTCGAGAGATTGTGTAAGGTAATATGTGTAGGATCATACAACGAGAGTTGGCATTCTATAGACCTACATTTATCACATTAATTTATTAGTGAAGAGAGATCTTGGCTAATTTAATTGATTACCCATAGGATAACTTAATAATTAGTTAAATTGGTAAAGTGATTTGGTAGATTAAGAGATTGCTTAATCATCTTAATTTAGTTTGATTAGGGACAATTAATTACACCTTAAGAAAGGGTAGTTAATACATTTGGACATCTTAGGTGAGATACAATTCAAAATAAATAGGAGGCAGACAAGAGAGGGAAAAGGTGATCTCTAATTGTTAAAATCTTGAATTGCAATTTTTTAGATTTTGGTTTTATCAATTGTTTATTATTAGTCATTTAATTTCAATTTAATTTTCCATTTTAATTTCATAAATCAATTTCGGTTCTTAAACAAAGATTGATATGAATTAGGTGGTGCCTAAGCATAATCCTTGTGGGATCGATATCCGCTTTTTAACCACAAGTCATGACCCGTATACTTGCAGTTTTTAAGTGTAAAACTAGTAAATTGTTTTGCATTCAACACATATGCATATGAGACTCCACTTTTGTTTTTATTTTGTTGTGACTAAGCGGCCATTACTGTCCCATATACCTTGTGGATACCAGGCTCATTAATCATAGAGCTAGTGGCTCTACATGCACATTTTTTAGCTTTAAGCTCTTTTAGACTAGCCACTCTGGTCACAATGCCTTTATTTGATCATGCATATCAATTTGATACATCAAATCACAAAATATGTCATCAATAACATTTATTCATGATGCACAGTCAGATTCACAGGTTCATCAGATCTCAGTCCGGCATTCAACTTTTCGTTGATTATATAGATATTTTTCAAAATTATAGCAAACAGAACACTCCCAATACATTCCCAAATATCAAACTCCTTAGAGTATTAATGTCCGGAATTATCACAATCAGATCATTAGTAATTTAATAAAATATCAATCTTAGTGAGAACATCAAGGTTAACTCATAGTACACTCCAGATTACGCTATTGCCTAGATGATCCAGCAATGTCTAGATTCTGGTGTTCGAATTATGCGTCTAAAATCATTCAATACACACAAAATTCACATTACAAAGTTGGTCAATCAAATACATATTCAATTATGTACATATATACATATGTTCTGTTAAGTGCATGCCTAATGACTTTCCTGGGTATGTGTCCTTATTCTCATTTCTTAACTAATCTTACATTATAAGAACATCTTCATTCTATTAGCACTCCTTCATTTCAAACTTAAATACTTTGTTATTAAACAATCTCTTCCTTAAGTTATAACATCATTTAATAATTTCAATTTTACCTTTATCCAAAAAAATCAATTAATAACTTTAACTTATCAAACATTCAACCAACTTATTCAACATCAAATTACATTTATTTTAAGTCTCAATCAATTCAACATCAAATTAGATTCATTTTAAGTTTCAATCAAGTCCTTATGTACCATAATAAAGTACCTTAGCATTAGTTATTTTAAACATCTCTTAAAAGAGAAGTACTTATGTTCAAGCCTTGCCCACGATTGTAGTGGACCTTGCCATGATCATGACAGAACCCAAATAATCAGGCCATGATCGTGCCCTGCCTTTCTTCCATCATTTCACCATGAATTACAATACTTAAAACCACCATTTACACTTCAAATTTTCCATATTAGAAGCCCTTTAAACCTACACCATTACATGATCTTCTAGCCTTATCTTAATTACACTAAGGTTCATTAAACTTTACCCATTTATATCATCAACAATCACTTCATATGCATACAAATTCATCTCCAATTCAAGAACACTATATTAACATCTTTCTTTAGCTTAAATTTACCTTCTTTATACACCAAATTCCATTCCAATTCATCCATATATTAACATATATAATCCACGATTTTCCCACATTAAGAACAAGCATAAAAACTCCCAAGTTCATTCAACAAATTCGAGCATATATCATCACCAATACCATATTCATCTCATTCTAATTCAAGTATCATTCGCATACTATTAATCATTCCATAAAGATTAGATTGTTACTTATTTATTAGACTTCCAACTCAAGTCAAAACTTTAAACTAAACTAAGCTTCCATTCGTGCATGATTCATCACAAACTCAAGGTGAAAATGAGCTAGTTTAGCAACAAGATGAAGTTAACTATATGTTGGTTTCTTGACTATTTTGTAAAGGATTAAAGTAGGTTTTAGTGTAAAAATTTTAGCTAGGGTTAAGCAAAAATGTAGAGGAGAAAGTAGGAGCAATTTATGTGAAGGAAACATCAATGAAGGAAACAGCAGAAACTTTGCTTCTTCAAGTCCTAGGTGTCACCAATTTTCAAAGACATATGTCTTAAGGCATAGAATCCATTTATTCCATAATTAGTTGCTATATGTCCCTTAAGATGCTGTCATTAATCTCCTATTAATTTTCCCATATGTCATACATTAATTAGTCCACTTGGCACTCTATAATTGTTCCATTTGTCAATTAATGAATAGTCCATTTGTCACGCATTTAACTATGCCCAATGTCACTCAATTATAGGTTTAGTCCTCTAAAATTTTCATATATCAAATTATCTAGCCACTTGGCATTTTTCCTAGTCTAAATGTACGTATTAATTTATCAATCTCCCAATTAATAACATTTAATTCCAAATTATTAATTGGATATCCAATCAAACTAAAATTCAATACCTAACAATTCACAATTCACATCACAGTCATTTTAAAATCTTTCATACCCTGAGACATGTCAGTTGAGTGCATATACTATCTTTATAATATGTACAAATATCAATATTTATGTGTATGCTTATGGTATGCATGTGAATGCAATGCTCTCAATGTTATTACTCATTCATAATGATCTAGGGTTCTAACCCTAAGCATGTTCTGAAAACAAGATATTACAATTCTTCCCCCTTAAGAAATTTCGTTCTCGAAATTCTTACCTGATTGATCAAATAAATAGGGGTATTGTCTCCTCATGTTCTCTTCCATTTCCCATGTAGCTTTTTCACTCAAATGATTCTTCCAGAGGACTTTAACCAATGAGATCACTCAATTTCTCAATTTTTTATTCTGATAACCAATTATCTTAACTGGTTCCTCAACATAACTCAGATTACTTGCAATTTCAACTTCCCAAGCTAGTAACACATGCGTTGGATCAGACCAATATATTCTAAGCATACTGACATGAAACACATTGTGTATCTGAGTCATTTC
The DNA here is from genome assembly GCA_027563885.1 of Erythroxylum longipes. Lineage (NCBI taxonomy): Eukaryota > Viridiplantae > Streptophyta > Magnoliopsida > Malpighiales > Erythroxylaceae > Erythroxylum > Erythroxylum longipes. The sequence goes on from JAOQMS010000003.1 coordinate 22,439,446, forward strand.
AGTTAGTAAGGCTAACTTATAAGCCAATGGTTCAACTCTCTCAATAATCTCATATGGACCAATGTATCTAGGGCTTAGCTTACCATTTTTACCAAACCTCAGCACTCCTCGCCAAGACGATACTCTCATAAACACTTTATCTCCTACTCGGTACCGTATATCCCTCGCTGATCCACATAACTCTTCTGTTTATCTTATGCTCCTTTAATTCTACTTCGGATCAATTTCACTTTATCAATAGTATCTTGGATCAATTCTGGGCCTTCGACAATCCTTAGATCCTTTTCATCCTAATACAAAGGCAAACAAAACTTCCTGCCATATAACGCCTCTTCCGGTGCCATATCGATACTACTGTGATACTAACTGTTATAAGCTGTCGGCCCCCATGAAAATTCTCTTCATTAACATAAGCATAATAGTTATGGCAAGAAGACATGAGAAGAAAATGA
>JAOQMS010000003.1:22439997-22523381 GCA_027563885.1 Erythroxylum longipes
AGATAATATAAAGATAGATAAAATAATATATTAAAAAGAAAAGAATTTACCATCAATATCTTCATTTTGAGCACACACAAGAACTTCCACAGTGCGATAATGAAGTCGATCGCGATAAGGAGTAATGACCCACCACTAGTACTAAATGCAAACTCTGAAGCAATGGTGGATGATGGAATAGAAAATAAGTCTCCTGCAATGTTTTGTAAGATTGGACAATTCTATACAGACGTCTTCTACCATGATAGTATATCGAATGACCCATCTTCAGTTTCAGGAATGCAGTCTGCTGAAAAATATTGAAAGAGAATCTGTCAATAATGGGTCAGAAAAAAGTCAAACTTAAAACTAAAGTATGAGTTGAACTGCCTGCATCCCGATCATGAGTTTATTGCATTCTGACTTCATAATCTTGATACCATAATTATTTCATGGTATATAGATGCTCTTGGGCTTCCCTACTGTATAATGCATTATAAATATATTCAACCTCATCCATCTTGTATCTCAGGTCCAACATATATAATACTACAACAATATCTCCAACCTTAGACTAATAAGAATTAAACTTCTCTGCAATCCGCTCAGCCATAGTCTAAATCACTGCTGTTAAGTTGTCATTTTGCACTTATTTGATATATAAATCTCTCTCATATGTTGAAATTATTATTCAAAATTTATGGATTTGTGTCTTAATTATTTTCGAATGATTTCCAACACTTGGGAGATGAAATTAAGTTAAAAAGATGCAAAAGAAACAAAGAAATCCGAAATTCCAAATTGGCAGCAAATTCATGACTAGACGTGGCCACGTGCAAGGATGGAAAACATCTGTAGAATCTGATTCAAACCAGATTCGTTTTATCCAAAATCCTTATGATTTTGAATTTCAAATGTTGCCTTATAGATGGGGATTTACAACCTGAATATGGGGGGGATGATATTTGCTAAAGATCACTATAGGATGGAGGAGAGAGAAGATCAGGAGGGATTTTAAAAACGTGAACAGTACGTGTTTTTACTGTTCACGCATAGAATAGGCTGGGTTTTTCTGGTTTTTACGTTTCTTCTCTGTAGCTCTTTTATTATCATATTTTTCTTATCCTAGGCTAGAATTTTCGTTTTTTTCATAAAGGACTAGAGATAGAGACTTTATCTTTTGTTATTCTTCTATTTGTTCTTACTTTCGTTATGAGTAGCTAAACTTTTCTTCTTGGTTGAGGGGAACCATGATATCATTTATTATGTGCGAGATGTTTCAATAAAGTTTATTTTGTTGATGAACATTGAGTGTCTTTTGGATTACTTTTTCTAATTGAATTGATTGATTTCTAGGTGCACAACTAGGAATTGATTCGTTTAATAGCTAGATTAATGAAATATGACGTTCAATTTTGTTAATCATAAGTAGCGATTAGGATTACCTTCTTTAAGTTAGAGAGGGAAATTCTAAGAAGACATTCAGCTAGATTGATTACATGTCGTACATGTATTATCTTGTTCATTGGTTTCTTAATTCTTAATGTTATCAATCAATTGAACTTACGATCGTATCTAGGTTATTGGTTGATAAGAATGCGTAGAATACATGTTTCTATTAATTTACACTTACGAGAAAACATCCCCCAATGAATGTTTATTAATGAATTGAATTTTATATCAAGGATCCATATTAGTATGATAACATCGGTTACCCAAAACCAAGGTTTGTCTATTAATTTTCAGATCTAATTACTTTTGTTAATTTTCGATTTTTGTTATTTCTACATTCTTAATTTTACGCGAATTGAAACCCCCTTTGTTACTTTATTTTAGTTTTGAACTCATAAACTCCTTGCTGCTAAAAACTCCTCATGGGAACGATATCCACTTACCATTACTACATTAATTTGTATTAACAGAAGTTGGTTTCTTTTTGAATTTGGTTGTAGACGACAGTAGTACCAAAATTTGGCGCCATTGTTGGGGAATTTTTAATGGTGTATGTACGTTATGTGTTCGAATCAATTTGAAAATTTGAAGTACAATCCTAAAATTAAGAAAACAACAAAAACACTATGGAAACAAATGAAACAGTAGCGACAAGTGCAGAAAATGGAACGGATGACAGGAAACCGCACCCTACGAGAACTAGTCGCGCCCACTGATGCTCAACAGCCCCAATGCATTAATTTTCTGAATTTAGGTGATAATAATATTTTTGAATTAAAATCTGGGCTGATTCATTTATTACCTATTTTTAGGGGTCTACCAGGAGAAGACCCGTATAAACACTTGAAGGAATTCGATGTAGTTTGCATAGGAATGAACCCGACGAATGTGACAGAAGAACAGATTAAGCTAAGAGCCTTCCCATTTTCCCCCAAAGATGATGCCCAAGATTGGTTGTACTATTCAACTGGAGAAAATGTGCAAACATGGGCTGAAATGAAGAGGCTTTTCTTTGAAAAATATTTTCCAACATCGAGAGCAGCCAATATTCGAAAGAAAATTTGCAGAATTCGACAACATACAGGAGAAACACTCTATGAGTATTGGGAAAGATTCAAGAAACTTTGCGCTAGCTATCCACACCACCAAATAACCGACCAGCTATTGATTCAATACTTCTACGAAGATCTTTCGCTCACAGATAGGAGTATAATTAATGCTGCAAGCGGTGGTGCCTTAGTTGACAAAACATCAACAGCCGTAAACGACTTGATCGCGAATATGGCTTCCAATACCCAACAATTCGGCATATGTACTGGGCATGGAACAAAAGCCATGAGTGAGGTGAATGTGGCCACGTTGGAGAAAAGATTGGATGACCTTACTTCTTTAATGTGACAAATCGTGGTTACGAAGAAAGAAGAAGCAAAGGTGGACATTCTACTGATGCATGTTCGATTTTTCAGGATGAAAATGCAGAACATATGAATACCGTGCGAGGTTTTGCTAGACCGATTCAAAAGAAGTACGATCCATATTCCAACACCTACAATCCAGGATGGCGAGATCACCCGAATTTACGTTATGGAAATCCTCAAGGGCAGCAAGCAACCACAAATTTTCAACAATATAGACAACTGTATATGCCTCAGCAAAATCAAAATACAACATCCAATTCCGAAGGTAAAGGGGCGCTTGGTTCATAGAGGGCAATGAGAATGGGAATGAGAATGAATATAATGAGAAATGAGAATGGATATAATCATTATAACTATGATGGTTGATTAAGATGAAGGAATGATTATCATTAACAGTAATGGTGGTTGGTTTGTTAAAAATGTTGAGAAATAAAAATTTTGTTTTATATCAAAATTTAAATATATTTTAAATGATTATTTTTAATTTATGCACTCTAATTATAATGAAAAAATGTTTAAAATCAAGTATATTACGATTTTTCCTTTCCAATATCTGTTGAAGAAAAAAAAATACTCTAGTATTTTCTTACATCAACATATCATTAGTTACACAATATCTTCAAAATATAGTTTAATCATCAAAAATATTGTGCAATTCATCGACACAACCATAATATTCACCATTCCATTGTTATAGTAAAATCAAATAACATAGTTTAATACAATTTACATTCCTCTGATAATGCAAATAATGTTATATTTTAAATAATTAATGAATAATATTTTAATTAATTACATTGTAATTAACTAATTAATTAATTGCATTTTAATTAATTACATCTTAATTATATTTTAATTAATTAATTAGATTTTAATTAGATTTTAATTAATCATTTAATTAATTATATTTTAATTAGAATTAATTAATTAATTATATTTTAATTAATTAATTAGATTTTATCTTAATTAATTTAATTAATTATATTTTATATGTTAATTAAATATATTTTAATTAATTACATTTTAATAAATTATATTTTAATTATATTTAATTAAAAATTAAAAAATATTAGTGTTGATAGGAATCAAACTCATTCCTCCCACATATGGAGAATATGTATCATTACCTAAAACTTGTGTATGAAAAAACTATTTAATCAATCATAATAACCAATCAATCTTTACCATTTATTTCATTCCTATTGATTTATTCTCATTCCCCTAATCAGTTACCCTAAGTTGTAGAATACTTAATGCAATTTTTAACTTAAAGAAATCCTTGCAATAACTATTTGAAAAATAAATCTAAGAATAGATCCATATATTAGTACCTTGACTGATACAAGCCCGAAAGGGTTGGGGTTTACAGCTACATAAACCCCATTCTCATATCGTCCTGCGTCGGCGTCCTTTTCTCTTGTTGGCTGTTGCTTGGATAATTGAAGCAGCGCAAACAATGAGTAGAAGATCACAAATCTGCCTAATTAAAAACTTGATCTTGAAACACCAGTTTCAATGTTCCCAAAATCCCGTAAGGCACTTTTCTCATAAGCCACTATCACCAACTTCTATTCATTTCCTTTCTAGTTCAGTTCGATTTCCTAGCATGAGATTTCTCCAAGCACCCACCTTACAGTTCCAAACTTTGACGTACCCATTTTCCCAGAGCACTCAAATAACCTCCCTCGCTCAAATTGGCAGGAGACTTAGTAATCAATCGAGGGGTGAGTCGGTGCCTGAATTGGACTTGAACAAAGAGGTGGACATGATAAACCTAAAATTTGCAGAGGCAAGAGAGGAGATAGAGATGGCCTTAGAGTCGAAGGAAACTGTGTATTTCAATGAGGAGGCTGAATGTGCAAGAGTTGCAGTGAAGGAAGTCCTTGACATGTTCAATGCTCTATTGGCGAAATTGCCAGAGAGCGAGCAAGCAGCTTTACTGAGGTCTATGGGGCTCAAGATTGAGCAGTTGAAGGCTGAGCTCCAACAGATGGACGATTGATGAGGTTGGTGATAATGAGTGTTGAACTTTCTGTAGTGCTATTCTATTCGTAGATTCAACAGTTTATGTTCATTTTCTTCCGGATAATGAATTAATGGATTGCAAGATTGTTGTTGAGATCTTTTTATAGGCAGGGCCTTCTTCGTTTTCTACTAATGTGAAACATTTGCGATCCTTCCATGTATGGTTTTGAGTCGGATATGCCATGAATTGCGTACCATCAAACTTTTAACTGTTACTATTCATTATTTCCAATTTTGTTGCTTCTCTGTCCTAAGTATATATACTGAAGTCTGCAAATCTGTTTTTCGTAGTCTTTTTATGATGGAGAAGAGCACATTGAGTCAATGTTTTCCTTTGTGCAGCTCCTAATCTAAGAGATGATATTCAGGAAAGTGATGATAACTGCAACGATGCCGCTGCTAAGTTATCCAATATAGATAGTGGACTAGAATTTAAGAATTGAAGAGCCTGACCCCTAGCGGAGTTAAAGATGCCTCTTGTTATCCTGCACTGCCCATGTTCTACGTATTCATCTTTTTCTAAGAGGGCATTAACCTTTTTGTGGTTCAATACTTGTCACTTGTTTTTATAGATGTAATTTGCATAAACTTCACTAAAGTATTCAAGAAGTTTCAATTAGTAATTACCTGAATGTTTCGGTGAGAAAATAGAAAGTTAAAATCTGTCTACTCTTATATTCAAATGGCATCGATCCACATGCTTCTCTTGTGATATCATTGCAAGTCTAAAGGACTAGTACTTGACCTTGATCGCTTAGCGAAACTTCCTTCCTTACGATATTCTTATTGCAAAGTATTTTCTTGAGTGAGGAAGAGGCAGGAAAATGTCAGCCCAAAAGAAGAGAAGATTTGGTATGGGATAGGTGCTCAGTAAGCTTTTAGGCAATCTAAAGAATTTGTACATTCCTGCAAACAAATATTTATATGCATAAGTTTACAATTTACTACCAAAACAAAAGAAAAATTCTAATGAATCAATGCAAAGATAAGCATTTTCATTTAAAGTTTGATCACCTAGCAGATATAATTGTTAATTAATGATCTGATTGTGATACATTGAGATGGTAGTGGTCTTGTTGCATGATGAACTACAAATTTTTTCATACATTGAGATGGAAGTGGTCTTGTTGCATGATGAACTACAAAATTTTTTATGGTGAAATATATCACTTGTCTGCCATAATTACCAATTCCTATGTCACTCCAGCTCTGCCTATTGAAGCAGATCATTAGTTAACAATTCTTTCTGCAATGTAAATTCCAATCGAACTGCCTAACTTTAGATTGATTTGTTGAATTTTCCTCCATTTTGATAATTGTAGAATTATGAAATATAGGTACTCGTTTGGACAAATGTATGAAATTTGGTACTTTGTGTACCCTTGTCCATGAACATTTTGCTCAGTGAAGGTTAGAGGTTTTGGTCCCATCACTGTCACCTTTGTAGTTCCCTGTATTTGCCAATTTCTACTTATTGCCGTAGAGTTGTTTTCTATTTTTATTGTGATACAACTATGCATTCTCATTATAGAACCTCTTAATGGATATTTAAAATTTTTGAGACAGTTAATTTCATTTATCAAGTCAGTACGTAGAAATATTCTATATCTGATGCAGTAACATTTAAGCTATAGCTTCCACTGCATCCATCTGACGTGACCTTTCAAGAGATAACAAATGTGTGAATTGCGTATGTGATTTTTTTTTTGGCCTTTTCAAAATTTACTGAATCAATTGTCTAGCTAATGTATGATTATAACAATTCATATAAGAAAATTTCAAAATAATCATAACAATATAAAAAAATATGAATGGAATGTGCAAGCAAAGATTTATAATTGTTAGGCTCAAAAACTTTTAGTTTGTGGACACTTTGGGGAATTCTCTATTGTCTTTTTTCTTAATCTGTAACCTTTGTGTTATTCTAAGTATAAATAAGCATGTAATGTTTAAGTCTCTAGATTTTTTTTTTGGGAAAATGCAAGAAATTGCACTAACAATAGCAAAAGCTACAACACAACATTACAATGAGTCCAGTATCGGTCCACAATTTAGCACAATTTGAGATTACAAAAGTACATTAGAGAAGAAAAAAGAAAAGATATTGAATTACAACATCCAAGTAGTCTTCAAATCATGACTGAGTGAGCTTTTTTTGTTGTTGGCTGTGAAAGGTGCTCGAACCCAATTGACAATGTTTTATGCTATCTGATATTTACAATTTCCTATTTCTTTCTCTCCAAATGGAATAGATGGTGGTAATAAAAGTTGTTTTAATAAGTAGTCCATTCGGTACTCCTGGCTTAGTTCTGGCAATGATCACATTGAAGGTCTCCTTAGAATGTTGAGATAATCAAGATAAAAGTTATATGGAATTAATTGATTTCTTACAAATGAAATAACTGATGCTTTCTTATCATTTGTTCTTCACTTAACTTGTTTTGAACATCTCTTTATTCATGCACCTCTTTGTTATTTTTAATATTTTTCTCTTGATTCATACACCTTTTCCTTGTCCTCAATGTCCATCCTTTGATTGCATAGTTAATTTAATTTGCTAATTTAATTACTTTACTCTTTCAATCAACTTAAATTTTCACATATTACTTGCTTCTATTATGATTGAGTTATTAACATCACAAAACTTGTTTTGTTATAATCAAAATAATATGTTAGAACCTCATTTGGTTTAATAATCTCTCCCAATTGGACGACGATCAAATATTTTGGTGATATTGCAAGTAGAAATACAATAGTTATGAATATGCTTCCCTAATGTCAAGCATATAATTCATGTATCATTTATTTATCAAGTTTCAATATCACCACTCTTTCTCTCGTTTTCTTAACATTATATGAGGATATAAGAATCAAAAGGAAAAAGTGAATAAACATCATTCATTTCTATCATACATACTAAGTTCTCATCAAAGTATGCATAAAAATAAAGTTAATAAGGAATCTTCAATATTCTCGTATATCAATTTCAAAAATTATCTACTTTTCTCCCCTTTTTAATTACACAAGTAAAATCAATAGTTGCATTGAGATCAATTATGAAAGCATATGGTTACTTCCTTTTATTTATGTCATTAATGTTCTTTTCTTTTCTTCACTTATTCAACAATTAGCTTTTTTTTATAACAATTTTTTTTTGCATAGCTCAATGTATGAACTCTTGGTGACTTTTTTTCTTCATTGTTAGAGATATTGTTTTTATTCTATTTAATTTATGGCAACCCTCCATCTTTATCTTTTTCAAATCAATGCAACTTGATACCATTAGCTGCCCTTTCTTTCCAATTAACTATAATTTTCATTACCATCCTAGTAGAAGACTACTATCCTAAACTTCTGACTACTTGTGGTAAACATATCCTGCTCAGATTTCTTTTGTTGTTATGCCATTATTTGGGTAAGGCTAATAAATCTACTAATAGTTCTCCTTTACAATTACAAACAAGTTGTAAGCCCTACTAGTTTTATCTTTAGGGTAAAAGCATCAAGTGGAATAAAATCCTTGGAGTAACTATATCCCTTCTCTTGTTCACTTTGAGCTAATTGAAATGCTTTCATCGTACTTACATGCTTTAGACAAGTAGATGGAGGGTTTTCTAATTGAAAGAGATCCATTTAAACTCTAAATGAAGTATATACCAAGTAGCGAACTTAATCCATATGTGAGTTTCCTATAATGGACTTTGAGTTATATTGGATCCAGCCTACTTAGTTCTCTTAAAGCCAGGTCCTTTTACAGTTGATTCAACCATTGACAATTTTGTTGCGTCCACTTTTCCAGTTGTTGAAAGAAGGGTTAAATCTTGTCCTTTTCCTTTTAAGTGAGAAAGAGTTCCTTACGATCCAGTAATGGGATTTATTATTTTATTAAAAAAATGTGAGTTCACACGTGCATTCCGAGTTTGATTTCATCTCTTCCATCTCTTCTTCCTTAAATTGGTATGGCTCTAGAGTTTGCTTACAAAGAGTGTTGTGAGTTAGTCTAAGATTCTCTTTTTCTTATTATAGGATGACCATTTGACTATTGTTTTGCAATAGTAAAGTGATAAGGTCAATCCCACAAGGATAATGTAATCACTAATTTTTAAGGTTCATACCATTATATAGTCCACAATAAAGAGAATGATTGATTAAAATTAAAACCAAATTAAATTAAATAGATTCAAACAACACTAAAAGAATAGGCAAGTAATTAACACTACTAATGTTCCATCTAATTTTAGGTATGAAGAAATATATCCATTGATCATCCCTGAGATCATAAAATAAACAAAAGAATAAAAGAGCCCAATTCAAAGGTTTCCCACAATGATGATCTTAATCTTTTGAATTGATATGCTTTGTTAGAATGATTTCGATCTTGAATGTTGTTAAAGATGACTATAAGAAGTGTATTCTAAGGCTCTTTTTCCATAAATTGTTCTAACCCTAATTACAAGATGAAAAGAAGTAAATTTAAACTAAAATTTGCATGTTTAATTAAGGTTTCCACATCCCTTTAAAGAAGTCTTTTTATCGTGAACATGGTCTAGGAAACAAACATATCTTTAGTTATATATCAAAATGTTTCTTTATAGTCATTTTAAAGATTAAATCAAAGAGTCTAATATGTTTTTGTGATAAAATATGTTTGATATTATTTCTTTTCGTTACGCCAAATAAGCTTCAACTTTACCATGTAGGAGGTTGTGTCTTCTTAACTAATGTTTCAGTGTAGAACACACCTAGCACACAATATGATCTTCTTGCCATCAATTTTTGTTTAATGAAGAAAAAGATCTTATTGTATGTCAGGGTATGCTTAGCCAAAATTATGTTTTTGTCTGATTTTGATTTGTAAATCCCTTCAATCTTTGTCCAACATCGTTCCCTAAGTAACTTCTCTATAATTACCTAACATAATATTAAAAGTTTATTTGAATAAAAAACATAATACTAAGCAAAATATATCTACATTACGTGTTATCATTAAATGTTTTATTTATGTGCTACTCTAGCAACAAATTCAATTTCTTCTCCTTTGTAATATAGTTTATCTAGGTTCTCTTGCAATATGTCTAATTCATATTTCTTACAATATGTTTAGTTTATCTATTGCTCTTGTACTATGTCTAATCTCATTCCTCTCACAATATGTTCAACTTTATCATCCTTACAATTTATTTTGTTTATTTTATTGCTCTTGTAATATGTCATTTCTTGTCTATCTTGTGATGCATTTTGTTTATTTGTTGCTCTTACAACATGTCTATTCCTATTTTTCTCGTAACACATTCAATTTTATTTCTCTAGCAATATCTTTAGTTTATCTATTGCTATTCCAATATCTATCCTCATTACCTCATAACAAATTCAATCTCGTATCTTTCATGACATGTTTAGTTTATATGTTGCTCATGCAACATGTCTAATGTTGTTGAGCAAGTTTTATATATAATAAAACTCTTAATACCTGCAAGTACACATATATAATAAAACTCTCAATACTGGCAAGTACACGAATCATATCTTGTAGTATTGATCCCACAAGGAATAATACAAAACTCTCAATATTGGCAAGTACACGAATCATATCTTGTAGTATTGATCCCACAAGGAACAAGACAAAATGAATTGAACCTAAATTTTTCTAAGGTATTAGAATATAATTTGAGTGAAAATAATGACAAAAATTAAAACAATTAAATAAACCAAGCAAATAACAAGTGAGTTGCCAAATTGAATTAAGATTATCAAGGATGAAAGCTTATGATTTATTCTTTCATTATTTTCTTCACTTAACTATTGTTGATCTTAGATTTTCTAAAGGATTGATTACTCTCTCTCAAGACCTGATCAATTTATCCTAATTGATTGACCTAATTGAATCCGAAATTCCAAATTTTGCAACCTCTCGATTCACAAAACTTCCTGACATTTTTCTATTAGATCTAAAATTATATAGTGGATAATCAAGTTCTCACATAAGATCTCTCTTCCAATGATCTTTAATTTGATAATTGCGTGACTTATTAAATCGCCACTCTCATTTCACAACCTAATCTGATTACTTTTGACTCATTCTCCTGATTTGTTGTCAAAGTATAAACATGCACAATTATCACAACATTAGAATTTTATATTGAATCAATAAAGATCAAAGTCATAAAATATATTTGCAATAAACCCTAATTTGGAAATTAGAAACTCGTGAATGTAATAAACGTTTGGGAATTCAGTTTACAAATCAATTTTGATGAATATAACAAAAGGAACGAAAGAAAAACTCAGTTTGGAGCCAGATTCGGAAAATTATAATTCCTGGACGTTCTTTTGATCTCTAATGTTTGATCCACTTTTGTATGATGGCTGCTGCATTTTTTTATACTTCTTAATGTTCTTAAATAGTGTCTTAATGGTGTCTTAGGGTCTTGGGGGTGGAACTAGGGTTTTCTCCCTTTGATCAATTCCAAAAATGCCCGCAAACCCTAAAACAGATGAAAAAAGTCATGTTTGGGAACCTTTTTCATGATAGTGATATTGGAGACACAATTGTGACTCTAAAAAATTACTCTCCATTACGATTTTGTTCTTCGCTTATATGATTTCCAACACTAACAAGCATATCAAGAACCTCAAAAAACATAAAATTGAAATTGAAATCATGCTCTAAATCACACACACACATAGAAAATAAACAAACATTCACATTAACACAATTCTAAGCCTATACATGCTAAAATCATCTAATAAACACCTATAAACATATTTTAAAAAAAACTATAAAAGATACAATAAACTATACCTATCAACATTCCTACACTTAAAGATTTGCTTGTCCTCGAGTAAAAACAAAAACTCAAACAAACTAAGCATAAACATAAACAGATAAGAATGCATTCATGCAACATGTAATAATGAGACAATGTCATCAAACATTATGGAATCAATTTAGCCGCAAACATCAATCAATCAAGTTGTGCAAAAATATGAACCTATGCATTTCATGATTAAGTACTTTGAATTAAATATACATATTAATCAAGACTTTAATATCCTATTCATTCACTTATAAAACTTTGTACATACAGATTTATAATTAATAATCAATTAAAAAATGCAACTATCACTAAGTATCCATTCATGAAAATTCTTGCTATTTTCAAAGATCGGTAGATTTTATTTATCAAAACAAAAATTTTTTATTTTTCTTTAATGTTAACCTAGTATTTTGACGTGGCACATACCTTGTCATAAATGTCTCTTGGTTACTCAACTAGGTCACATTTTTTATTATTTAACTTGCTTGGAATGTTGTTATAGCCTTTTAACATGAAGACAAACATTTGGTCATGAATGCCCTTAGTTACGCGACTATATTACATTCTTAACTAGTTATCAACTCTATTTATAACCCAATATTTGTTTCAAACGAGCCAGCTAAATAGTTATTTATTTAATACACTTTTTTATTATTTTACATAGTTACGTCATTTCATTTTACTCAATCCTCCTTATGAAAGGTTACTAATAATGCTAATTCATTCAATTGACTTATAATTATAAATGTATACACCCAATTTTCTAAACACATCCTAATTAACATGAATATTTTAACAAAGATACTTAAAGCATAAAATTTACAAGTCAACACACCTTTACAAATTAAATACTATGTTTAAGGCTAAACTAATTCCATTAAATTATTTCTATTGACACATTCACATAATTCACACATATATAACACATGCTCACACAATGTCAACATAATCAAAAACTAAGACAATATGATATGCAAAATTCACACACACATATGACATGCTAATGCATAATCCTTGAGGAAGTTTTATATCTAATAATAAAACTCTCAATACTCGCAAGCTTACGGATCGTATCTTGTAGTATATAAATTATCGTTCCTACAAAGATTGTACAATAGATAACAATTTGAACCTAACTTTGTCTAAAGGAACATGAAATTGATTTGAATAAAATTAAATAAAAATTAAAAAACTAATAAATAACTAATAGATGAGTTGCCAATAAGATTAGGGATTTATCAAGGATGAATGTTTAAGATTTATTCTTTCGTTATTTTGTCCACTTAGCTATTATTTATCCAATTATATGTTAATCATAGATTTCCTAAAGGATTGATTGCCCTCTCTCAAGACCTAATCAATTTACCCTAATTGAATTCGAAATTCTACATTTTGCAACCTCTCTATTCACAAAACTTCATAACGATTTCAATTAGATCTGAAGTATCTATTGGATAATCAAGTTCTCATATAAGATCTCTCTTCGAATGATTGACAATTTAATAATGATATGACTTATTAAATTGCCAACTCTCACTGCATAACCTAATTTGATTACTTTTGACTCACTCTCTCGATTTGTTGTCAAAGTATGAGCATGCACAATTATCACAACTCCAAAATTTTGTATTGAATCAACAAAGATCAAAGTCATAAAATATATTCAAAATAAACCTTAATCTAAAAATTAAAAACTGATGAATGTAATAAACATCTAGGAATTCAGTTTACACATCAAGTTTGATGAAAACAACAAAAGGAAACGAAGATAAACTCAATTTGGAGCTTGATATGGAAAATCAGAATTCCAGGGCTTTCTCTTGATCTCCCACATGTTTGTATGATGGTTGCTGCATTTTTTAGGGTTTTTAATGTTCTTAAATAGTGTCTTAGGGTCTTCAAGGTGTAATTAGGTTTTCTTTGATTAGTTACAAAATGCCCTCGAACACTAAAACTTAGAAAAAGTCCTGCTTAGGAAGCCTCTGCCATAATCGTGACTTTAGAAAATTACTCTCCGTCACGACTCTGGGAAAAACTCTTCTGTCATGATCATGACTCTACCTATAAAACTCCATACATGTCCAACTTCCTTGTTCTTCACTTTTCTGATTTAAAGCACTAACAAACACATTAAACACCTCAAGAAACATAAAGTTAAAATTGAAAATGTGCTCTATATAAACACTTAGAATATAAGCAAACACTCAAATTAACACAATTCTTCTAAGCCTATACATGTGACAATCATTTAATAAACACCTATAAACATACTAAAACACCTATCAAAATATAGTATAAACTACACCTATCAACATCTCCACATTTAAACCTTTACTTGTCCTCAAGCAAAAACAAAAAAACTCAAACTTAAACAAACCTAACATAAACACAAAAGAATACATTCATGCAACATACAATAATGAGACAATGACATCAAAATTTATGAAATCAATTTAAACGCAAACATCAATCAATCAAGTTGTGTCAACATAATATCATATGCATTTTATGATTAAGCACTTTGAGTTGAATATGCATATTAATCAACACATTAACTTCCTATTCATTCACCTACAAAACTTTGTACATATACATTTATAATTAGTAATCAATCAAAAATTGCAACTATCACTAAGTATCCCTTTATGAAAATTTTTGCTATTTTTAAATATCAATAGGTTTTCTTTTGATAAGAAGGTAAATACCTTGTCATGAATCTCCCTCAGTTACTTAACTGGGCCACAGTTGTTATTATTTAGCTTGGTTGAAATATCATTCTAGTCTTTTGATGCGAAGACAAACATTTTGTCGTGAATGCTCCCAGTTTCTCAGTTATATCACATTCTCAACTAGCTACAAGCTCTATTCATAACCCAATATTTTTCCAAAAGGGCCAATGGAATAGTTATTTATTTAACATACTTTTTTTATTTCATATAGCCTACCTTATTTCGTTTTAGTCAATCCTCCTCATGATAGGTTACGAATGATGCTTACTCATTCAATTGACTTATAGTTATAAATGTATACAACAGATTTCCTAAAGTGAACAAAATGAACGTCATATCCTAATTAACATACATATTTAACCAAAGATACTTGAAACATAAAATTTACAAGTCAATATGCTTTTACAAATTAAATGACTATATTCAAAGCTAAACTAATTCTGTCAAATTAATTCCATTAACAGATTCACATATATGCAACACATGTTCACATAATGTTAACCTGATTAAAAACTAAGACAATATGATATGCAAAATTCACTCATATATGACATGCTAATGCACAATCCTCCCAACACTTAGACAATATATTATCCTTAATTTGAGAAGAACAAACAACACATAAATGAAGATAAAAAAGACAAGAAATAAAAAAAGAAAAGGTTAAGAGCACAAAACCATTTATAGAGATCAAGGTGGTGACAATGTGGCGATGGAATTTGGAGATACTCTATGCCATAAAATTACAACAATTTAATCCCTTCAAAATAAACATAAAAATAAAAAATAACAAGTGCTAATAAAAATATGAAAATAAAAACAAAAAGTAAGTCCTATCCTAATTCTTGGGTTGCCTCCCGAGTAGCGCTTGGTTAATGTCATTAGTTTGACGTGCTCTTCACATTTATACTCAACTTGGGTCTATTATGAGTGGCTTGTTTCCACCCATTTCATCAAATTTCAGTTTCGTAGCCTATAAATAAGCTACATATTGGAAGATAATGAGATGGACATACTTAATCAAATTAAGAAAACCTATTAAGTTTTTTCTTTTTTAACAAGCTGTCAACAAAATAGGGAATGATAAAACTCCTTGAATCTTTTGTTGCATCCGACAATTTATTCTTTAAGAAGGTGAAATGCTTTGTCTTTCTCATTCACCGTCATCTCCTCTTCTTCTTCTTTTTCTACTTCGTGAAAAGAGATTTATGTATCTTATTTAACCTTTATGTCCTTTGTCATCTATTCCTCGTTCTCTTCTTTGTCCTCTAAAGAATTGACCACATCAATTCTCATAAACGAGTTGCCCTCCTATGGATTCTTTACTGTCTTATTTATATTTAATTTCACTTATTCACACCAATCCAAAGGATGAGGTTGTCTTTATCGACATCTACCAAAGCTCTTCTATTGTTTAAAAATGGTATCCCAAGAATTAGTGGACAACTTCGATCCTCTTCAAAGTCTAGCATAATGAAACCCACAGGAATGCTAAACTTTTCCACTTTTATAGGCACATCATTCACCACGCCAAATAGTTTCTTTTTTATTGATCTGTCAACTGAAAAGCATAAAAATTGACTTCACATCTCCTAGCTCTAATTTCCTAAAAATCGACAAAGACATAAGGTTTATACTTGCTCTTATATCACATAACCATTAAGAAAGCTCTAAATTACTAACTACAAATGGTATAATAAAACTCCCTAGATTTGTAAACTATGAGGGAAAGTGGCTGGTAATTAAGGATCTACAATTTTTTGTCATGGCTACTATTGAATTGTCATCCTAAGTTTGCTTGCCTGATAATATGTCTTTGAGAAACTTTGTGTACATGGGTATGTTGTTTAGAGCTTACACAAAGGGCAAAGTAATTTACAATTTTTTTATCTTTTCCATGAATGTTTCAAATTGTGTATCTAATTTGTTCTTTTAAAGTCTTTATGGGAATGACATTTTTGGTGGGTAAGGCGAAAGAGGTACATAAGAAGGGTCCTTATTCTTTTCTTCATCCTTTTTCTTCTTTTGATCGTCTACAAGGTGGGGTTCAACTTGTTTTTTCGTTACTTCTTTTAACTATTTCCCACTCCTAAGTGTGATAGCCTTAAATTGCTCTTTTATATTTACTTTCATGTTGCTGAGAAGGCTTCCTATGCTTCTCGTAGAGAATTCATTAGCAAACTGGCCCACTTGAACCTCTAGGTTGTGAATATAAGAGGCATGATCTTCCGCTACTTGCTCAAATTTTCCTTCTATACTTATGAGTTTATCCATGAGCTTGTCCAATTTTAAATCCTATGAATTAAACTCATTCGGTTAAAATTTCAGCAAGCCTTAGGTTCCCATTTGAGTCCTTACATTGTTAAACTAAAAGAAATCTAGGTGGTTCTGCCACCCCATATTGTATGTGTCAAAATAAGGATGATTACTTCACCGACCAAATTGTGCTTCATTAAAGTTTTATTATTGCACGTTATTGTTTTACACTAAGAAGCAATTAGCTATAATATGGCTCTTTTGTCTGCATAGGCTGTATCCATGATTAATTGCTTTGAATGGAGAGAAATAGGCGGTTGTCAGGCTATTCAATTGCTTGGTGAGGTTGTCAATATTAGCTTGCAATGTTGTCACTGAATTTGCAGCAATTATTCCTTTTTGATCCTAGAAGGTTGAATGTTGTTTACTTTGTTCCAATGTCCCAAGACAACTATTGTTTGCCATCTCTTCAAACAAATTGTGTGTTGTTTGTAATGATGTTTATCTTATTCCTTGATGATAAGCATTGAACCCTGACCTCATAAAGTCCATAAAGGTTCTTTTCTCTTCGTGATTTGTTTCCTCCACCATCGTTCTTTTTATCTCTTTTTGGTATTTAAATCTTCAAATTCCTTTTTCTTGCCTTGTGATGCCTAGATTGATGTGTCTTCTACTTTATGTCCAAACTTTTCTTTTTTATCAACATAAAAAACTTGTTGAGTAATTTTTATATCTAATAAAACTCTCAATACCCACAAATATATAGGTTGTAATCTTGTAGTATCAAAAGATATCAATCCCATGAGGAATTTGATAAAATGAATTGAACTATAATTTGTCTAAGGTATTAGAATATGATTTGAGTGAAAATAATAACAGAAATTAAAACTTTAAATAAATCAAGTAAATAATAAATGAACTGTCAAATTGAATTAAGATTGATCAAGGTTGAATGCTTAGGATTTATTCTTTCATTATTTTTTTCCCTTAACTATTATTGGTCTAATTTTGTGTTGATCCTAAATATCCTAAGGGATAGATTACTCTCTCTCGAGTCCTAATCAATTAACCTTAATCAATTAACCATAACTAAATCCAAAATTCCAGATTTTGTAACCTCTTGATTCACAAAACTTCTTAACGTTTTCAATTAGATTTGAAGTTATCTATTGGGCAATCAAGTTCTCACACAAGATCACTCTTCAAATGATTGTCGATTTGATAACTATGTGACTTATTAAATCACAAACTCTTGTTGAAAAACCTAATTTGATTACTCTTAACTCACTCTTTTGATTTGTTGTCAAAGTACGAGCATGCATAATTATCATAACAGTAAAATTTTGTATTGAATCAATAAAGATTAAAGTCATAAAATATATTCAGAATAAACCTTAATATGGAAATTAGAAACTAATCAATGTAATGAACATTTTGGAATCTAGTTTACATATCAAGTTTGATGAAAATAGCAAAAGGAAAAGAAGAAAAACTCAATTTGGAGCTTGATCTAGAAAACTTGAATTCTTAGACATTCTCTTGATCACCCACATTTGATTCACTTCCATATGATTGCTGCTACATTTTTTTATGCTTCTTAATGTTCTTAAATAGTTTCTTAGGGTCTTGTGGGTAAGGTTTTTTTTCCCTTTGATTGGTTCCAAAAATGCCCTTGAACCCTAAAACAGGTGGAAAAAGTTGCGTCTGGGAAGCCTCTGTCACGATTGTGACATTGGAGTCATGATTATGACTCTGGAAAATTACTCTCTGTCATGATCATGATATGCGAATCTTGATCACGAATCTAGGAGTATAGTCAAGATCTTGACCTTGCGTGTACAACTCCATACACACCCAACTTTCTTGTTCTTCACTTATCTTATTTCCAATACTAACAAATGCATCAAACACCTCAAGAAACATAAAATTAAGATTGAAAATATTGTCTAAACCATACAGACACTTAGAATATAAACAAATAGTCACATTAACACAACTCTAAGCCTATACATGTGACAATCATCTAATGAATACCTATAAACCTACTAAATCACCTATCAAAACATAGTATAAACTACACCTATCACTTGCCTAATTTTATCACTCCAGTGATATTTTCTAGTTTATTTGTTTCTCTTTCAACATTTCTAATCTCGTCAATCTCAAGATATATTTAGCTTATCTATTATTTTTGTAACATGTATAATCTCATTGATCACAAAACACATTCGCTCTTATCACTCTTGCAATATTTTTTGTTTATACGTTTCTCTTATAACATGTCTAATTTGGTTGTTCTTGTAACATGTTGAATATCATCTTTCTTGTGATGTATTTATTTTATCTATTACTCTTGTTAATCTTGTTGATCTTTCAACAAATTCAATTTCTTGTACTCGCAATATGTTTACTCTACTGATATTTCTAACCTCATTGATATGATAATAAATTCAATCTCATCTTTCTTACAATAAATTTTGTTAAATTTTTTGTGGCATATCCAGTGCCTAAAATAGTTGCATATCGTTAATTCCTTATTAAATAGCTCCAATTTATTGATTTGATCAAGCTATGCTCTAATATTTATCAATTTGAAGAAAATTTAACTATAATTCGCATATTGACTTTTTTCTCCAACTTCTTAATCTTTTTTTATTACATGAATACTAAACTTAATGACCAACCATAGGGGCAGATTATCTCACGTATTAATTAAGTTTTTTCAAATATTTTATATCAGTCTTACTTCCAATCTCATTTCCTAAAAATTAGCTTATTGGTCCTAATATCAATTGTATCCTCTCGAAACATTCATATTTGTCTTAGCATCATTCTTTTGAATCATTGACATTTTACACATTTACTTTACCTACTTCTTCAATCTATTAGAAGTTATCTAATGTTGACATTTATTTTCATGTATTAACTTTACCTATTTTGTTGACTTACTAGAGTTTATCTAGTCTCGATCATTTACTTCTTATTTCGCTTACTTGCTAACAATTTCCTAACATTAAACTTTTCAAAAGAATTCCTAATGTAATACTTCTATTCAAATGATTATCAAGAATCAATAGGTGACTTGTGCTTAGAGGTAAATGTCACTCGAACCCAAAACTAGTTTATTCTCCCTAAAATGAATTGAGGTGTAGTAGTTGATTGGACATCTTAAAATAGAGCACAATTTCTTTTGTTTCAAGGTATGGATGCACATAACCAGCTCTAAAACCAAAGAAAATGTCAAAAAATAAAATAAGAGCAAATCCTCAGGGAAAGATATCGAGTTGAGTGGAGGTCTTAAAAAGTTAAAACATAATTTTTAAATTAAAAAAGGATTTAAATAATTTTAAAAGTTTCCAAAAAATATTATAACATATTTAGATATTAAAAACCTTTCTAAATTTTTTGTTGATTATGAAAAGGAATATGTATTATAAAAGATTAAAACATATTTTTTTAATAAAAACATTATTTAAAATAATTTCAAAAGTTCTCACAAGAGAATGATTGGTAATGAAAGTAAGAGTAAGGTTCAATCTATTACCTTTGGAATTCAACAAAGGTGGAAGGATTTGGATTTTCAAGGAACAAAGTGATGTCCATACTAGTGGATGGTTTGATAATTCTTCCATTATAAAAGCATTAAAAAATGACCATTAAAGTGTTAGTTCCAATAACGTGCTAAGATTTCTAGAATACTTCACATTTATGCCATATGGATCTAGAGTGTTGTCTGGGTTAAAGCTAAAAAGTGTAGGTCTAATAATAAGCAAGCGAGCATAACTTTGTAAAAATCACTAATTTTAGGGGACTAAATGTGAAAATGTTGAGCTTTGGTGGAGATGTGATCTCTCTAAACACATCAAAGACTTGAAATTATATTGTGTAAGTTGTTTTATATCTTTTATAGTGGTGAAATTATTTTAAGAATATCTTTAGTAGTTCTTATACAGTTGTAATTCCTTCTAACCAAAATGACATTATGAAAGTAGCTAGTTCTAAGTTCAGCTTCTCTAAGCCAATAAGATCTTCACTTTTTTTACTGTCTATAAATTGATCAAATGTATAGGATGATATTATAGTTATTTACTCATATAGATTTCTATTATAATTACATTTGTTTTCTTAATTCTAAAAGTAACCATTGCACTAAGGAAGGATTTTACATGGATAGTAGAGTTGTAAATTATCAAATATGCGTAGATTGAATATTGTTCATTGCAATTAATTTTATTTACACAAAACTTGGATATCATTTATATATGTTTTCTTTTCAAATTTTAGTTAACAATCTGATTGAACAATTACTAATAAAGTTATGGAACTTACAATATTTGAAAGTTACAACTCTCGATGGACATTAAATCACTTCATTTCCAAATATATGAAGTATTCGTCTCTTAATAGGTAAGATAAGTATCTTTATTATTGAAATTATTTCCTATCATGTTCATGGTTTGAAGAAGCCCTTTTATTCCTTTATCTACAAACTTAATTTTGAAATGTATAAACTCTATTTATTATCACTATTACAACTCTTACTTCCTAGTAGGCCAATTAGTGAAGCATGACTAGTTGTCCATATAAAGAAATATGCTAGAATACTTGCATGAGACTATTAGGAAATTATACAATGTAAGTAGTTTAATTTATCATTTTTTTTCATCTATACATAACATGCCATTGTTTTGTAACCTTGTACCTATATCACTAGAAATATTGGTATTATTTTGATTGACTCTTAAAAGAAGTGATACCAAATGTAACGCCTATTAATTGATTTATATATGTGAACTTAATAGCTACAAACATGGCTGATAGGAGATCTATGTTGTCTATAATGCTTTTTTTTAAATTGCTATAGTGATAGCACAGTTCCTTTAGCATAATAAGCTAAAATTATATTACCTATTCTGTTCAATGTTGCACTTCTCTTTAAAATATCTCTAATAACAAGTTGAAGGTACTTCATATTTGTGTATCTTTATTTGAAATTTCTTTTGTATGGTCCATCCATTTTGCTCTAGTCACCTTTATCTAGAAATGCTTAATGTTGGCTTTAACTTTTGCTTAGATGTATCACTTAAGAATGGTTGACTAATAACTATTGTTTAAATTTTAAGTGGTGACCCAATGCATATATTTAAGACTTTGGAATATGGGTTATCTATTTTGCTTAATTTTTAGAATGTAATAATCACTTCATTGCATTTTTATTTTAACTTTTGTGTGTGTGCTTATATGTATCTCCTATTGTCAATGAGTTCTAACGTTTGATTATCTAGCAATTCAATGATATGGCCTAAACTATCTGTTTACACTATTTCAATTAAACTTATACTGTAGTACATGCTTGTAAATATGTTGTTGTGTTTGGGTCTCTAATGTCGATGAAAATATTTTTTAATGGTTGCTTTACAAGTTTTAATCGCTCAATATAGATGTGTAAGGCTTTTTTATTGTGAATATTTCATGGTGGAGCCTGAAATTAGAGATGTTGGTTGGGATATTGCTATATTTAACAATGTTGACATTGACTATTTTAATAATAGACAAATATATGAGATGAGATTGGAGTTATAGTATGATCAAATTGATAAGGTATAGTATAAAGTACTTGGTTTTAACTGTAAGGAGTTATTGAGAGTTATAGAGTCAAATGAAAGTTGTATTAAGCTAGCAAACCTTATGCAAATAGCTGACCCAAATCGGGCAGAATTTTTAAGCTGAGTTGAGGCGTAGGCCTAAGTGGACCCAACCTAGCCTATTGGCATTCCTAATTTTATTAAGAAAAGGAATAAAAGTTAATTTTATGACAACGACAACAACACCTAGTAGAGATTTCGTTGGCATACGGAAGTTTGGGGGGATTTAATAGTACACAATCTTACCCCTGACTAGTAGCGAGGTTGTTTCTAAGTGATCTACATGAAGAGAAAAAATAATAATGATAAAAAATAAATAATAATAAGAAGAAGAAGAAGAAGAAAATTAACAATAAAAAATAATAATAAAATAAAAATAAAAATAAAAATAATAAAATAAATTATTATTATTATTATTATTATTATTATTATTAATAAAAAACTTTAAACTACTAAAACAAGTTAGGTAGGTAAAAAAGGCTTAGGCTACAGCCGAGTATTTTTATTTACAAGTTTAAACAAACTACGAGAGAAAAGAGTTACAAGACTTACCAGAACTATAATGATCCCTTACAAGGGATCCTTTAGCTAAATCTTCATTTGCCAAAGTTTTATATTATAGATATGTCTTCTGTAAGTTCTGACACTGTTATATCATTCTTGATTATCTCCCCTTAATTCTTCTTAGGTTTTTTTTTTCTCCTTTTACAATTTCTAAGTACAATCTTTTTGCATCTTTTTATTGAAATGTTTATGAGTTTTATAAATTACAAAAAGTAGAGGAAATTAAAAATTAAAAGCTTAAACATATAATTTTTTATTAAATTTGAAGATAAAATAAAAAACTAATGTAAAGTCAGATAAATATTTGTTGAGATAGCATAAATACTTCTAATAGTTATAAGGCTGTATTATTATTATTATTATTATTATTATTATTATTATTAGTTATAATGATGTACAATTTTAATAACATCAATTTCGTAACCTGTCTAGCACGCTATCGTCAATTTCTGCTCGGTGAAACACTTCCTGCTGTAATTTCGAACTCGTATCAAGCTAGCAATGTTTCTTCTTAAGGTACTTTCACTTGCTTCTTCACCTTGTCAGGTTCATGCTATTTCCTTTCTGTTTTTCTTTTTCCGTCTTTTGCTTTTTGCTTTCTGTTAGGCTTGGAGAACTACTGCTTTTGGTTGTTATGGGTTCCTGAATTTCACCAAATCTGCTTTCCTGTAAGTCAAGTTCCTATCTTGTTATTTGTTTTGAAACTTTTTGGTCATTGAAACGATATTGCAGAGATGTTTTCTTTTATATGGTTTTATGGATGCTGATTATTCTGATTCCTGTTCAGTATGATAGAAATCAAAAGAAAGAAGAAAAAAAAGACAGGATAAAGAAACTTCAAGTTGGTTTACAGTATTTGGCCATTCATTCCCTTATTTAATAGCGTTTTTTCTTTATATTATTTTCTTTTTTTAAAAAAAATTATATTATTTTCTTTACAATTACCTAGGTACTGAAACTAGTATTATACACAAGATGAAATTGTTTGTTGTGGGTATTTCTTCTCTTTCCTATATGTTTTTATACTTGTTTAATTTGTAGGGAACACTCCAAAAAGTTCAATCCAGAAGATACGGAGACAAAAATAGAGGGGAAGAATTGTGTGGTAACTGGAGCAAATTCTGGCATTGGTTATGCAACCGCTAAGGGACTTGCTTCACGGTAATGTTTTTGTCTAAATTCCTGCATTCTTTTGATTTCTTGGATTTTTTAGGGGCATTTTTGGATAAACATTAGAATTTAGCAATGATTATCAGAGGTGCAACTGTTTATATGGTATGTCGAAGCAAGGAGAGGGGAGAAGCTGCTCTTTCGGAAATAGTATCTAAAACAGGCAACCAAAATGTTCACTTGGAGGTATGCAACACTTTTTTAAATTTCAGTTTTTTGATAGCCGGGTGTTCTTGAATAAGGTTGCTCGTATTGCAATGAATGGAAATTGAAATTGGTTGATCCGTAGGTGCGGATCTGGTTAATGGGGCTAGCAGACTTAGAATTTATATGAATTGCCAAGTAACTGCCTTGAGCAGTTTGATTTTTATTCAAACAATTAACCCTGAAATCTCAGATGTTAAATAGAATGTGGGTTACTGAAATGCTGCATGAATTTTCTCCTTATGATATTTTCCAAGTTGTTATTTGAGGTATAAAATGCTCAAATGTCCAAAATGCACCTTGGATGGGCTAAGAAGTGGAATAGGATTTTCTATGGACTGAAACATCATGCGAAGTTGCTACTTGTCAGTTGATAATTTCAACTTTTATGTCTGGTGCATAGGTTTCTAAATAGCTGTCCATATACTTGACATTTTATCATACTTTTAATCTCCTTACTGATGAATGAAAGTAACAGGAGGTGGCAGCAAATATAAATGTCAGCTTACTAAAATAGTAGCTATACTTAAAAAAGACCCTAAAGCTTTAACTAAGAAAATTACTTAATTGTAAATAAATAAGTAAAATCTTAAACAGAAAAAGTAAAATGGTTAAGTATTCTTAAACTCGTGCTTAATTTGATTTAGTTGTAACCTGCCTCACATTTCTTGCAGGTTTGTGATCTATCATCTGTCACTGATATCAAATCTTTTGCATCCAAATTTTCTTCAAAGAGGGTTCCAGTTCATGTTCTGGTAAAAGTTCCTTGCTCATTGTTTTCGTATATTATTTTAGAAAAAAAGGACATCGTTTCCTATAGTCTTTTACCTTATGAGTGATGAAACTTCAAATGATTGGCGGCTTTCACTTGTTAATGGAACTTAATAATTTGCAGTAAACATTCCGTTTCCTTTCATAATGTTACATTACTTTTTAAAAACTACTCCTCGAGAGAAAGAAAAGGTAACTAGATTTTTTATAATAAAAAATTAATAGATTTCATTATAAGAAAGTATATACAATCTAGAGTACCAAGCTAGTATAATCCATAGAATCTAGATTATAGAGATTTATGGTTCCTAGTAATCATCTACATCTTGAGATCGAGGGAACTTGCGAGACCACTTAATCCAATATTACTCCAATCCCTGTCTACTTTTCATGTTATTTGTCAGATTTGCAGAAATTCTTCTAGCTAACATGGCTAATCTGAATGTAGGAAGATGTCCTGAAAAACCATCTCACTACTTCTACTTACTTGTTTAAAGACTCTACAATTGCGCTCTTTTTATATGTAGTACACCAAGGCTGCCCAACTTAACCTGATAGCTTTGAAATCAGCCGCATTATGCACTCTAATTTTTCCCAGCCAAGCAATAGTTTCACTCCAAGAATCCATTGGTTGGGCCACGTTGAGTATATTTTGCAGCTGATTCAAGACTTGTCTGGTATATCTGCATCTAATCATGAGGTGTTCCAAACTTTCCAGTTCCACATTACATAACTCACAATTCAGATTGCTAATGGAGAACCTGATCTTATCCCTTGTAAGCAACCCTCCATTGATTCCCATTCATAAGATAAATGAGTGAGTTGGGTTAAGATCACTATCCCATACTAATGCTGCCCACTCCTGTCTTGTGCTCTGTGTAGCCTATAACAATATTTTATAGACTTTTGTGTTGAACTTCCTTGAGTTACCTGAGGCAACTCTTCCATGATGAAACTGGCACTCCTATTATGGTGAAAGAGCCATATCCACTGATTATTTCAAATAAGAATACTTATTTTGGTAGTTGGATTCACCACCAATTTCAAGCCTTGTACCTCCTCCACCTTATATAGAGGACCTTTATAGTGCCAGTTACCATACCAAAAAAACGTGCTTTCTCCATTTCCAATCCTATGGAACACCTGGCTCTACATCCATTGTCTGGTTTCTAGAACTTCTTTGGGAGTGCTTGACATATTTTGCCTTGACTGTAGGATCCAAACACTCTTGTGCTTAATGAATATATTGTCTATCCATTTCACCCATAAATCCTCCTTTTTGTAACATAACCACCACAAATTCCGCCCCCTACTCACCCTATGGTTCATCCTTGCAGAATGGATGCCTAATCCCCCCTATTGCTTAGGTCTACAAATTTTGTCCCAACTGATCTTCGCTTTGGTTTTGCCTTGGTTTGAGTCGTTTCACAAGAAATCCCTAAGCCTCCTGTCGATTTCCTTAAGGATACTTTTGGGAATAGATAAATGGTTGATCCAATTAGTGGTAAGATTGCTTAGTATTGTCCGCATTAGCTGTAGCTTGCCTCCATAGCTAAGGAACCGATTGCTCCATTGATTGATTCTGCCATGAATTAAGTCCAACAGAGGTTTACAATCCCCAGCATTGATTCTTCTTTGAGAAATTGGTACCCCAGGTATTTGAAGGGTAGTTGCCCTTGTGTTAATCCCATCTCGATAGCTGTAGATGCTACCTTTGTACTTGAGTTGCAAGATAAATAGTAACAACTCTTTAGAGGGTTGCATCTTAAACGTGAAATCTCTTGGAATTGCTTCATTGCTTGCATGATCATGTCAATTGAGTTTTTCTCAGCCTTGCAAAACAATAAGAGGTCATATGCAAAAGCTAGGTGTGTGATTCAAACCTTTACATTTGTCATGGAACTGGAGCTCTGGATGCCTCCATATGGAATTCGCAAGCAGAGTTGACAAAACCTCCATACATAAGACACACAGGTAAGGGGATAGTAGGTCCCCTTGCCTCAAGCCCCTCCTTGCTTTGATCTAATTTGTAAGTTCCCCATCCACCAAGATAGCCATAGAAGCAATAGTTACACATTCCTCAACCCATTTTCTAAACAAAGGTAACTAGATATTACAAAAGTATCTTGCTAACGTCTTGCCAAATCAATTAAAATCTAATATGTAATGTCGTTGGCTCTTATAGGTTAACAATGCTGGTTTGCTTGAGCACAAACAAATTACCACATCAGAAGGGTGTGCTCCCACTCACTGATTATCTTCTCTAAAAGTCAATATTTCAATATGTTGTAATCGCTGAATTCCCTGGAACTCTCATGTTCTGTTTACTACATTGTTTCAGATTTGAACTGAATTTTGCTGTAAATGTGTTGGGAACTTTTACCATGACGGAACTGATGGTGCCTCTATTGGAGAAAGCTGCTCCAGATGCTCGAGTCATTACTGTTTCCTCTGGTGGAATGTATACAGCTCCCTTGACCACAGATCTACAGGTAGCTTCTATCCAAAATCTAGTATAATTGTTTGAGTTTCTTGATCAAATACTTATGCGTCTGCTGAGATATTTTCTCAATGCAGTTTGTCAACGGGAATTTTAATGGAGTGGAACAGTATGCTCGAAACAAGCGAGTTCAGGTTTCTTTGAATTAATAACATTGGATTATTTCAGAAATTGGATTCTGTCTGTTGATCATTTAATTAGATAATTGTGCTATTGAGTTATGATACTCCGAAATTGGTAGAAACTACAAGCATAGCCAATGAAGTATCTACTCTTGTTTTCTGGAAGTTGCTTACTCTTGTTTGCTTGTCATGCTGAAAAAATAAAAGAAATTATAAAGAACTAAAAAGTTTTCCTTCCATGATGTCTTTGAAAGATTCATCCAACTCTGCATGTTAGAAGTGGTAAAACTCACTGCGGAAAAAGACATAGAAAGGAAATAATTGGATGTAACAGAAACAAACTTAGATTAATTGGCTTTTCAAGTGAAAAGACTCTGTAGCAGAAAAGGAGATCGTTGTTATTGTGGAGAAATACAACTCAGATATGTGCTTAGGAATACCGTCTAGATTTCTTTCAACATTTAGTATTGGCCACCATGGTTCATGGTAATCTCTATCACCATTTTACATAAAATATTTCAAAGGCCATTAATCTATAAATCAACTGATATCAAAAGGTTTTTTTGGTAATGATTAAGGTTTTCTTGTAGAATATGTGTAGAATAGAAGCGTGCAACTATACTGATTTAAATTTATACAAAATTTCCTTCATTGAATTTGCAATATCTTACGTTTTGTCAGGTTGCTTTAACTGAAAAGTTGTCTGACTTGTATAAAGGAAAAGGGATCTCATTCTACTCAATGCACCCCGGTTGGGTTGAGACGCCTGGAGTAGCTACGAGTTTACCCAGTTTCAATAAATCGTAAGGACACAGTATTACATATAATATCTATATAACTTCCATTTGATATTTTACCAATGCGTTTCTTTCTTGTCCCGATAATCATGTTAAGGCTCTCGGGAAAGCTGAGGACAAGTGAGGAAGGTGCAGACACTATTATTTGGTTGGCTTTACAGCCCAAAGAAAAGCTAGTCTCTGGTGCATTTTACTTCGATAGAGCTGAGGCTCCTAAACACCTCATGTTTGCAGCCACACGTGGCACTCATTCGCTCATTGACCCGATCGTGGACACCCTCCGTACTATCGCTGGACTTTCTGAATAGGAAAATATTTCAAAGAGGAAGCTTGAAACAGTGCCAGTGGTTAAAATGATTATGTATTTCATTCTCTACTACTGTATCGGAATTTGCAACTTTAGTTGCAGAATCATGCCTTGCATGCAGTTGTGGTACGACCGCCTGTTCTGTCTCAATGTTTAGTACTGATTTAGTTAAAACATACGACTGCAGACATTGCTTGCTTAGAAAAAAAAATCCATGAAGAACCAAAATATGCCAAACTTGAGAACGTGTCTTACAAGATATGGAATATATACATACAACCGTATGTCCATCATCTACTTTCTATATTTGCTGCATAGTTGTACTGCAGTCGCTCGCTTGTTGTAATGGGCAAAATCAACTGCTTCAGCATCTAAAAGATGATATATGCTTCAACCTAGACAGTTCTAAACGCGCAAAAGACGTCATTTACAGTGATTATCATAGCATCCCAAGAGAGTTGGCTTTCTTAACCAATATTGCTCAAACCTCTGCCTAGCATACTCCTTGTAGTCAAAGTCAAGCGTGTTCACATAGGCCTGGAATCACATATTTCGATGAGCCAACTCAACTGCAATTGGTAGTAAATGGTGTATATATATAAGATGCAGAATGCATACCGAGATTATTCCCCATAAGCCCCAAAATAGATGGCTTGCAAGAGAATACTTTTCTGTGTCATGAAGCAGCTGCTCTATCTCATCTTCACTGGCTTGATTGCCTATACAAAGAAAATGTCCATGTACAGTTTTAAGAATCTTACTAATTTCTGAACTATTTAAACAAACAGGAAACTTAGAGACTAACCTCCAGAACTTAGATATGCTTCCACGAATCTACGTCGCACTTGTAGGCCTGAAAATGCAATTAACATAAGAATCACTAAATCCTAAAATTGATGCCTCATCTTTTTTTCTTTTTCCCTAACTCAAGTACATAAAATATAAAAACTAGTTCATATGAAGGTAAGTGAAAGAATCAACTTGAATCAAAAGTCAGGATCATTAGAAAAAGAGACCGCAAACAACCCTGTGCATTAATAATAGTCACTGACCTGGGTATTTACTATAGTCCAAAACATGCGGTGTCTCAGAATGATAATCTGCTGCCATCTCACAGAAGTGGTTTGCTAGGTCATATGCAACAGGATTGTAACTTGCATACTCGTAATCCTAGTTATTGAAAAAAAAAATTAATGTATCAGAATAATTTCATGGTCATGAAATCGAGACCCAACTTAAAGGAAACGAAGCAAAAAGGAAATTAAAAAACATATATAATCTAACATAACGCTTGTCAGTGTACTTAAAACAAAGAAAATAGAAGCAAATGCAAACATCTAAGAAACTGCTAGGAGAAATGACACCCCAAACAAAACCCAGGATGTGCATCAGGAAGAGATGATGCATCCAATGCTTTGAAAATCATACTCAGGTTACAGACTTAGAAGGAAATGAGACAATATGTCAAAATCTATGGCATCCTAATTCCTAAAATTACTGAAAATCTCAGGAAGTGCATCATAAGACTAATAGAATGAGGGACCACATTCCTTAAAATTACAGAATGAAAACAAAACTGAGGGAAAAGTAACAACATTCAATTGGGGAAAATAGAAAATGGATGGGATGATATCATCGAACATCTGATCAAGAAAAGAGTAATACCTCAGGGAAAAAGCAAACCTTTTCTTTTGGCTTCACTTTTTGTTTTGTTTCCATTTATATGATTAGTGCAGTTGAGATCTTTAGCTGCAACTGTTTAAAATTGCAATAAAATTACCATGCAAGCATCACAGTTTGTTTCAAACATGAGTCAAAATTTCAGACAATGTCATTTTATGTTTCTTTGCAACTCATTGCTTTACCATGGGACTAGTGAAAAAAGGTGCAAAACAAAACAAGAAGAGTTTATATAAGAAGATATCAAATGATAAACTACAATACATAGCTAGCTAACCAAAAAATTTTTGACTTTTTCTCATTTAACCCAATTTATATTTGGCCAACTTTTGAAAATTGCCGGAGATTGAACTCTAAACGAAATGCAACTTTTCCCTAATCTGGCCCTTTTTTTTTCTCATTATAGTGACTGTTGTCTGTTCCTGTAATTAGCATATTTTGCAGTCCTTGCGATCAATGTGAGCACAAACCAAGATGTCAGTCAAATTGCAAACAACCAATTAATATATCCTACAGTCAAAATTGAAAGAAAAGATGTTTTATATAACCATCAATTGCATAGCAGAAATATCGGGATTCCAAGATTTGATATCCAAATATTATCTAGCATCACTTAGGCATTTCACTGGTGACATTACAGACATACACTGATACAATTGTAACAAATACGTGGAAATTTATTGAGTTAAATATTGGTATCAAGCCAACAAAAATAGCATTTAGCAAAAGAACACAGGAGACTTACAATCAGGGTGATCGCTCTTATTTCTTCATCCATCATAATGTTACCATACTGAAGGTCATTATGGCAAAAGCCAATTTCTTGATGCTTCTGGGACAGCTCTTTTTCTAAATTATTGATTTCTTCTAGTAGAACATCCAAGTTAAAAGCCTTTGCATCTTTAGGGGAACAAATGCTTTTAGCCTTCCTAACCCAATCCCTAGCGAATATGAAGACAGAATAGATAAATTGTTGATAGAGGCACTAAAATGTATTTTGGAAAAGGAAGATTTACTTTCTGATGATAATACCTTATTCTTCTCCAAAGGAGTATATTTCTAGGACCTGGCACATCAAGATTGTGGAATTCTCTTGTTTTTGCTGCTATCAGATCAGATATCTCAGGGTCACGCAGGTCAGCAGCTGATAGGGTCTGGAAATTGAACCACGAAAAGATGGAAGCAGTAAGTAGCATTAGTCATCAAAACAAAGATCGATAGTATTATTTAGGGTGATACGCAGCACATCTAAATAAAGATCAAGGAGGGGATGAATAGGAAACCTAAGATCCATGAAATTTGTTGAAAATAAGTATGACCTGAATTTAGGAAAACTGGACACAATCAATCACATGTTCTTAATTTAAATAGCAAAAACCAACTTGTTCAGAACCAAATAATAGTAGATAATCTAATAAAGATTATTGGCAAGATCCAACTCTAACTCTGTAAACACGTAGCCGCTTTTCATTTAGATCAAAGGATGTTCTAACTAGCACAGAAACTTCATTTCTTACCTTCACACATACTTGCAATCTCAAATAACATCTTAAGGTAATCGATCAGATTCCACATCTAAAATAACTAGCCAATGGTGGAACATAGGATGATATAAAGATATGCCTCGAATACCATAGTTAGCCCTACTAGAATTGAAAATAAGCATAAAATGCAGTTACCCTCGCATGAATGAACTCTTCAACTCTTCCTTCCGGAAACCGTCCAAGAAGCCGAGGCCCTTGTCCATGCCTAGACATGCACTCAAATGTCCTAATCTCATCATCCCTGTCGAAGAACACCTCAACGCCTTCACCATAAACACGAACCAGAACTTTTCGTGTGGGATCACCCGTCTTGGTAGGCCAATTAATCTGGTATACCTCGTTAGTCATAGCGCCTTTCAACGGTACAACCTGCAATGCATCCAAGTCGTCCACTACATCTCCCCACTCAGAGGCCACCGAAAGAAGCACTTTCTTTAGCTCCTCTGGGAAGTTACCCTTTACGAAACCATTAGTCAAGATTGCCATTTCCCACCACAAAAAAGAGCTCAATCGACGAGTAATACAGCACTGCATTGAAGGCCAAATGTCAAAATAAAAGAAACAAGAGAACTTTATCTCTACACATGACAATCCAATCTCTAAAATTGCATCTACCATTCAAGATTGGATCAACCTCACCTCCAAAAGCAAAAAATTCACAACCGAAAAGAAGAATATATAAAAAGCCCAGTTCAAGAAAAATCTTGAAAACTGAAAAGACAGGGAATTTACAGAAAAGAAATGAAGGAGAAACATGCAAAAGGAAAAAGACGCACCTAAGAGGGGGAAAAAAAGAGAGAACAACTCCAACAAAGTAGAGAAGATGACGAGATTGAAACAGAGAATCTGTGTATTATATTTATAACAGTAACGTAAAAGAATGGTAAAAAAATATAAAAGGGATATTGACAACACTTGTTGCTTCTGCTACAGATTTATATATCAGTGAGCACCCGCGTAGAATCTCCTCGGATTGTGTGAACTGGCTCTGATGAGAAAGTCACCAACGGACGCTTGTTATCCCACCACAGACCAACGCACCATTAACACGTATAGATCTCTATTCCGATTCAAAAAGTCGCAGGATTTTTTAAATTGAGCTGGCCACTTATAATTAGCCGCGTGGCTGTTTGCTGAACGACTTATACAAGCAAGTATTGAAGTACCGAACTCATGGTTGGAAACTTTCTCAGATAACCAGGCTGTGACATGAGAAGGCCCTAGTCAAAGTCGTCTATCCTAATCCAGTTGTTTGTTTATTTAATTAAAAATAATATAAATATTGCTAAAAATTATAGAACGCGTGGAGTTGGAAGTTTACGCATGTAAGTTTACGCATGTACTAAGGAAAGCAATGTCACATGGTGACCAGTGGCATGAGAGGAACAGGATCGATTTGGATTGTGCGTGTGTGTGTGTGTGTGGTATTGGCTGTCTACTTGCCGTTTTGGGATTAAAAATTACTTCGTTTTCAAAAGTCAATATGAGACGTCAGTGTACTTATTGATTATTCATAAGTACGAGTTACTGTTAGAAGTTTACAAAATTTATCCAAACATATTTTATTTGTCCGGCTAAACCATTGACCGACATTAGAACGTCTTCTCTAAAAATGTAAGCGACACATACTGTATTCCAAAGTAAATTCAAAATACACCCGAAAAAAGAAAAACTATGTTAATTACTCTTTTCGGTGAATTTTTTATCACGTTAATTTAGTTAGAAATAGTGTTTCTATTCAGTAAAAATAATACTGCATATTATTAGACTTTTTTAAATTTTATATCTAAAATTTAATTGAATATTAATGATGACGATGATTAATTAGATCGGCAAGAGAGTCAGCTACCATCTCTAATTGAATAATCCATTTATTCTAATTGAAGAAATCATGTCTTATTTTTTTTAATAAAAAAATGATTATTTATGTGCCTCATCAATGGGTACCGACTTGAGATTAGGACCTATTCAAATTGAAGATATTATCAATTTTAATTAAAGGGCACTTAGGATGACTTCCATGACCCAGGACCCTACCACTAAAGATAACTAACACCAACCACCAAAGTCGTTCACCGTCCAAAAATGAACACCACATTTTTTAACTTTTGTGCTTTTGCATGCATTTATAATTGGCACCCAATTATTAACTTCACTCCTTTCTCTCTCTACATTCTAGTGACCACCAAAATAATTCGATGCAATAAAACCTTCGTAGGTTAATAATGATTGGATCACACGAAATCGTTCGATTAAAAGAGATACTAATTATTTATATTTAAATTTAATTTATTAACTCAAGTTGGTACTAAAAAATTATTTATTCATATAAAATTATTAATTTATAAAGATTTTACTATACTAGAATTTCACATTTCAATTCATATATTGAATTTAGTTTTCAAGTTAAATTTGAGTGCCTTATTATTGGCCCAAAATTAGGTATGTTTTAATACTAAACAAGATCAATTATTTATTTAAGCAAATGTTAGTTTTCTCCTATTAACAAATTAGTAGTTGTTGGTCATTGATTATTGATGAAATTAATTATTTAGTTAAATAAATTTGTCCCATCTAAAATAAGATATTTGTTATATTCTTAACGAAAATTATAATTTTCGTCCAGTATTTGATCAATTAATATTTAATATCACCTTCCTACTAACTATAGTATTAGCAATATGATGACTTTGGTCATGTTTATTAGTGATAGACTTTGTTTACATTATATAATTAAATATAGTGTCAATTTTCATACATATTAATCCATGGTGAGAATTGATTTGTTTGGAAAATAATTCTTTATTTATTTTAGGAACTTGGTAATTGTCAATAAAGCTTATATAGATGATTTCCAATAAAGAACCACCAATAGATTGAGGAGGTAGAAAATATAAAATATAAAAATAAAGAATTGACAATAAATAGTAAGTTAATAAAGCACAAATAGTAAATGTGGGAAATAAATGATCAATACTAAATAGCCTCCAATAGGTCAATAAAGCAAAAATAATAAATGTGTGGAATATAAATGACCTACACTAGAGAATTTTCAAAAGTTGATGAGGCTAGGCATAAAATATAAATATAAAAACAAACGATCAAAATTAGAGGACCTCTTCGAAGTTGATAGATAAAGCACAAAGGCAAATGCATGAATATAAACGATTCGCATTTATCTCTAGCATGTTAATAATGCAAAAAAAAAATCAAATGCATAAAAAATAATGAGATCGACACTTAAAAAACCTTAACTAGGTTGTTAAAGCATAAAGATAGATGTATGAAATATAGATGATCAACAAACTAGAGAATTTTTAATAAGTCGATGTGACAAAAAATGTAAACATAAAAATAAAGGATAGATACTGAATAATAACAAACGAGCCAATAAAATAAGAAAAATAAAAAACCAATGATTAGTTTTGATATTAAAAATGCATATTTGTGCTAGAAAGTTAGTGTTGAATCTATTCAAGTATATTTCACATATAAATAAGATATTTGGAATTAAAACACAAATTGAAGGGGTCTTAAAAGATACAGTGTCTATTTAACTTAATGTTTTTTTAATAGTTGAAAAGTAAAGATGGCAGTAGGCTCCGGCTATGGGTTGATAGGCTTGTATATTTTTAAAAAAATATAAAAATGACGTCGTTTTGTACCTTCCTATCAGACCAAGTTATCTCGGTCTATGGTTCGGTTAACCCAAGCCAAAGTCAGGTTGGATGGGGCCACATTTGCCATCCATATTGAAAAGGTTTCATTATCAATAAATAAATCCATTCCATCTTGAAGTCTAGGAACATATTAATTACAATTGTAATTTTCTTAAATTTTAATGACCATTATTGAATATAATTATAACCTTAAGGAAGATTATTGAGTTTTTAGAATTGCTTCAGTTTTCGAAACCTTTTTATTTAGGAAACATGCACTTTTTCGTATTTCATATGTTTTAATAGAGATGCAACATTTAACATTTGCTTACAACTACTAAGTTTGACTTGTAGAGTTTCCTCAGTACTTAAACCAATAACTAGATTAATTATTTGCACCATTCAAAATACCAATTATGGTAAGTAGATTATAAAAATCTTAAAAAGAATGATAATCTTGGTAAGGGATTTTAT
This sequence comes from Erythroxylum longipes, assembly GCA_027563885.1. Lineage (NCBI taxonomy): Eukaryota > Viridiplantae > Streptophyta > Magnoliopsida > Malpighiales > Erythroxylaceae > Erythroxylum > Erythroxylum longipes. Next base: position 22,476,112 of record JAOQMS010000003.1, read on the forward strand.
TTATAAGAAAAGTTCTAAACAATACAATATTCCTTATGACAAAATTCCAATAAAAGGTTATGAAGACAAAATCAATCCCAAAGATACAAAGTTGTGGTGTAGCTTTAAAGTGGGAGGACTCAAATTTTACCACCTGGTAAGGAAACTTTAAAGAGTTAAAGATGCATTGAAGGAGTTTGTGAGAGGAACTAGCTCAAATTTTGCACTAAAACTCCACAAGCCAAAGAAAACCTTAGAAAGAGCCTAGGATTAATATTACAAACACCCACTTAACTGGAAGTTGAGAACAATTGAATTTTCCAGAATGAATGAGCTTAATTATGCTCTCATTATACATAATTCAATACTCAAGCAAAGAGCTAGGACTCAGTGGCTTAAAGGAGCGGATGCCAATACTAGATTCTTTCATAGTTCCATCATTACATGAAGGAATCGGAATAGGAATAAGATTATTATCTTGCACGATGAAAATGGAGAACCATATACAAATAAGGAAGGAATTGAAGAAATTATAGTAGAGTACTTCATGAAATTGATAGGTTTAAGTACTATTAAAAATAAAGGAAAATGGGAGCTGAATATGATTAATAAGGACATATTAAGCCAAACAATGAAATAGTATCGTATTAGACCAATTTCTAACTAAGAGATTAGAAAAACCTTGTTCAGTCTGAACCCTTCCAAAGCTCCCACCTTAGAGTAGAGGAAATTTTCTTAAGCTCAAATATTCTAAAGGAACTAAATAAGACTTGTAATTTACCTAGTTCCCAAAATCCTGAATCCAAACACCATAAATGACTTTTGTCCTATTTCTCATGCTAAAACACATCTTATAAAGTCATATCGAAAATCATAGCAAGCAGACTAAAAGATGCACTTGAGGAGTTGATCAACCAATCTTAAGTAGCTTTTATAGATGATACATCAACCAGTGATAATATTCTTTTACTATAGGAATTGATGAAAGATTATGAATCTAAAAGGCCAATCAAGACAATTGGGATTTTATCATTAAGTGTTTGCAAGCTTTGGAGTCTCCTGGCATGTTTGTGAGCTAGATAAAGGAGTTTATATCCTTAACATACTTCAACATCCTGCTCAATAGCATCCCTCTACTTCAAAGAAGCTAAGGATATTAGACTAGGGGATCCACTCTTCTATTATCTATTCACCCTAGTCATTAAAGTGTTGTCTAGAATAATTCAACTTTTCACCTCAAGCAATAGCAAGTTTGTCTACCATCATAGATGTAAGATGTTAAAGATCAATCATTTGGCTTTTATAGATGATATGATGCTTTTTAATGGAGCTGACTCTAACACCCCGTGTTAGGGTTTAGAATATTGAGGAATTTCAGTGCACTTTATGCTTTGCATAATTGAGTTTTCACTTATATGTGCATATGCAATTTTGGACACATACAAATATTTGTACATGCATTCATTGACATTTCCGGGTATAATTGGTTTGAAAATTTCGATTAAGATAAGAATTGTGGTTTTTAGGTGTCGAAAATTTATTTGGAGCTTATTATTATTATTTTGAAATTTTGGTGAATTATGGATTAATTGTCTTGGATAATTAAATTGGTGTGTATTAAAAAAAATTTCACATTTTGGAGATATTCAGGATATTTTGGAGACTTGTCAAAAATTTAAGGTATTTTTAGACTATGAAAATAAAGAAATAAGAGACAAATTATGGAGTGACAAATGGATCAATGATAGAGTGACACGTGAACCACCTAAAGAATGACAAATGGCTTACATGCAATAGGGAAACGTGGCAGTAAAATAATGATACACGAAATCACGTGTTTAGGAAGGAAATTTTTGCTCTGTGTGTGTTTGTTCTTCACTGAATACATTTGGTTTTGCCTTTGTTTATCCTGCACTCCATCATCGAAAACATCATCTCCTCCTTGCTCCTCCATCGTTTAAAAGCATTTTTTTGTGTTATTGGCTTACCCACGTTACACCTTGCGAGTCTTCTGCCATTTGAGGGTCTTGATTGTTACAAAATCTTTTTGTAATCCAACACCGAAATCTATTGGTTGCTCTCCCCATTTTTGGAAATTTTTGCTAAAGTGAGAGAAACTTAAGACAAGTAAGTTTTATACATGTTTTAATGTTTTAAATGGATGCATGCGTAAATGGTGTATATTTTCATGCTTGTGAATTGCTGTATGCGTAAATGGTGTTGATGCATGTGTGGGTAGTAATGAAAGATGCAGAAAAATGGAATATGCATACGTGAGCAGTGCAGTTTTTGATATGTATGTATAAATTTTGGAATTTTGATTTATTTGTATTGGGTTTAATTGAGATGGAAGTAGAAGAAGTGGGTTAAGTGTCATATGTGTTAATTGATGAATATAGAAGTGTAGAAGAATGAAAGCACAGTAGTGAGAAAAAGCTTGTGTGAGGTTTCGTTTTTCAGTAATTTCAAATAAGCTTGCACCTGATGTGTTTTAAGGTTATACTGGGTATAGAGGTCTCGAATATGTGATGTAGGAATGAAGAAAATCAGTGGAAGATTAAAAAAAATGAAAGAATCTGGTGGGAGTGCACAGCCGTGCATGGACATGCACGGGTGTGCACAAGCACGCAAGGGCGTGCGTAAGTATTTGGTGGGTTATTTATGAATAACATCCTTTGATCTTTTTGCTATAACTTCTTCTCCCGACATACAGATGACTTGATTCTTGAACCAATAGATTCATAACACATTTTTATACCTATCCACAAAAATTTATAGCCTTCTGAATTAATTTGAAAAAGATTGATTGTATGAAAGTGAGGGAATCTGTTGGAATAAAATGACCTGGAATATTTCACTGAACATACTTCAGCATTTTGATTATAACTTGATCTGTAGATTTCTAAATGAGTTAGTTTTTGATTCTGATTAAACTAGAGAATTATTTATACAACTTTATTGAAGAAGTCAAATTTTAATTCTATCTATAAGACTTTAAAAATTGGCATGGAATTGAGTCTTGGCTTAGGTTGTGGCACTGCCATTGACAGAAATCATGTCCTGTAGTTATTGAATAACCTGTATTGATGTAGGCCGAATTAGACAAAGGTTTCTCCACCAAAGTTGTATCTTATTCTCTTAGATTTAAATTGGTATTAAGTTTGTAATTTTTGGATCTTGTAATTGAGAGATATGAGTTGTACAACTTGACTGCATGATCATGCTCTAGCCAAAATTTTAAATGTACACAGTCTGTGGTATTTTGAGCATAACTCATAGAATATTGAATAAAATTGAATGATCTTAGTGTCATTAGAAACTTAAGACATATAGGAATAATTGTCTAGAAGAAAGTGTTACAGAAATACATCATTTTCTTAATCTTATTGATTATGCAAAGTTGACCTGAACGAGGTGCTTCCAGCTAAAGCTGGAATAGTAATTGAATGTATGAATTTTGGAACTTTTGAAGTACAATTGATGTTTATATCAGTTTAGTAAGGAAATACCCGAGAATTTGTCACGAACATGCATCATAAATATTCAGTATACATAAATGAATGCTTAATCATGCACAATAGTAATTTGTATATGTGTTAAATGTTATAGAGGAACGCATAGAGCGACCACTTTTAGATATTGCCGAGACTTCGAGGTAATAAGCAATAAGGAAGCTTTTGTGAGTAATCTTAGATGGTCACACCTTACTCTCTATACAACTAGCCTTTAGCATTTTATTGGTGGAGGTTTTGGAAACAAAACTAAAAGTTAGTTATTATAGAGAGCTAAAGTTCTTGAAGAATCATTAGGAAACTATTACGAATCACCAATGCCATTACAATAGCAAGATCATTGTACTCTCTAGCCTAAATAAAGTGAAGTAATTCATTCCTTGATCGCAGATTAAATGATACCTCTTTCTTTGAGGTTGAAATAGGAAATTATTACACTTCATCTAACCTTTATATCTGCTTATAATTTGGGCTTTCAAAGATCTCCACTCTGAAACAAGTTAATAGAGTTAGGTGTTATTTTAACAAAACCATGGATTATTCTAAAGTTTTTTAACAGCATGATATATTCATACGAAGTTGAGGGAATTCAACTTGAGAAACTATACTGAAGATTGTAAGGATTGCATTAGTAACATTCAAATCACTGATTTGAGAATAGAGGACAATTACTATACTTGGACAAATAAAAACTAAGGGAGCTAGTTCCCAAGAAAGAAGATTGATAGAGTTCTTATTGATGATCAGCGATTAAGCTCATTTCCTGAAAGTAAAGTATACTTTAACAACTCATTCTTCATAAATTACTTACCAATTGTGATCTAAAATCCTTTTGGGAAGATCCTAATAAAATCGCTCTTTAGATTTAATAACTACCTGGTAAAGATAGAGGGATTCTACGAAGCAGAGCAAAAAGGTAATAGCTTGATGGTTCAAGGAAAAAGATTTTCATTTGAATGAAGAAACTAAGTAGAGTCAAGAAAGAATTAAAGAACATTAACTCTTATAAGGTTGGAAATGCTCAACTAAAAATTAAAGAAACCTCGGAGAGATTAAAAATTAAAGTAATATTAGAGAGGTTGAAATTAAAATATCAGTTTCTCATCTCTAACTCAAGGAGAAAGTTGCATTACAAGACAATGGTCAAGAAATAATTATCAAAATATACACTAAAGATTAAGAGCCTTATGGTAAGAGGAAGGGGACAAAAACTTAATCTTCTTTCATAACATAGTGTTATCAACGAAGAATAACAACAAGGTTGCTTCTTTGTTAAATAATGCTAACACATTTATTTTCTTGCAAAAAGATCTTCTTCATAAATCTTACATGTTTTTCACATTGAGAGCTCCAACTGAGGGAACATCTTACATTCATATTATTCAATATATGATAGATGAGCTAACTAAATCATAGGATGCTTCTTTATTATTAAAGCCTTTTAACTAGCAAAATGTGGAGGCAGCTGTATTTTCTTTTAGCTTTTATAAGGTGCTGGTCCTAATGGACTCAACATGTTCTTCTTTCAAAAGACCTAGTTAACTATAAAGAAGATTGTTCCAAAGGCTATTTTTGAGTTCTTTAACAATGGGAGGATGCTAAAAGAGATGGACAAGATATTTATTTGTATTATCTCTAAGAAGAAAGCCCCTAACTCTTTAAAATACTATATACTAATTGCTTGTTATAATACCCTTTATAAGGTAACCTCTAAACTCACTATAAATCTATCAAAACATATTCTTCCAGCTTATATTGATGATTTACAAGGTTCCTTTATTAAAGGAAGACACATTGGTGATAATAAATTAGAAGCTCAAGAATTACAACAAGAAGCATGCTAGAAAACTTATGTTAATAAAATTGATTTTAAAAAAACTTTGATTCTATAGATTGGTATTTCATCTTATACACCATCAAAGCTTTTAGTTTTCACCTTAACTTCATCGAATGAAGAGAATAGTGTATTATATGTGTTTCCTTTAGTGTCATTATCAATGGTGAACCAACAAGGCTCATTAAGGAGAAAGAGGGCTTAGGTAAGGAGATCCATCTCCCCTTATCTATTAACCTTGATCATGGAGATGCTCATCAAGCTTACAGGGCTAGTCACTTCTCAAGATAGGAAATTCAAATTTCACTCCATTTATAAAAAATTGAAATTAATTAGTTTGAAATTTTCTAATGATTTGATCTTATTCTCTAGAGTTAAGGCTAACTCTTTAACTTTACTTATGTCAGCTCTTCACACTTTCAAGCAAATTTTAAGCCTCTCTATTAATAGGGAGAAAAATTGCTTATATCTTTCATTGAGTCCCCATCAAAATATAGCCCGGTACTCTTCTTTCACAAGTTTAAAGACAAAGTTGCCTTCCTTTAATTACTTAGGGATTCCAATCTCTTCTAAAAGACCTACTTACATAGTATTTCAACCCTTAATCGATAATATTTAATGAAGATTACCCAAATGGTTTAATAAAATTCTTACATCGGTAGGTAAATACTAACGTATAGTTTTAGTCCTTAACAACGGACATATATATCGATCTTCATACCTTATGTTTCTAAGAACTATAGTAAAAACAATTGACAAGATACTTAAAAACGTCTTAGGGTTAGGAGACTCAATAAAGAAATATATAACTAAGGTAAAACAGGTTGATATTTGTATGCCTAGAGAGGAAGAAGGATTAAGGATCTTATTATTAAAGCTTACTAATAAAGTCCTAATGATAAAGAGATTATGGAGAATTCTGAGTGATAAACAAGCATTACAGGTCAAATGGGTATATGCTCATTACTTGGGGAATGATAGCTTATGGAATATCTATCCTAAGTCAAGCTCTGTATAGATCACAACCAGTATTCTTAAGCTAAGGGAAAAAGATAAGAATGGAGGTCAGAAGCAAGTTAAGAAATAGAGTAAATACTTCCTTTTGGCATTTAGACTCAATAAGTGTTGCAATTCTTAAGGAATATCATCTCTTCCAATGCCTCTATTAAAGAAGCGTTGGATAATAGACAACTTCACTAAGAGCTGAAGCCTAGATCCCATATCATTGTTCAAATCTTTAGTACATTACTGACTCCCAATAAGGAAGACACTACACAATAGATCAAAACTAGCTCTCACTCTTATAATAATTCTTCTTATAGAAACATCTTTAAAATGTAAGCTCCAAAGTTACCTTAGCATAAACTCCTATGGTTCAAAAAAGTTCATCCTACAACCTTATTAATTCTTTGGCTCGTTTTTAAGGGAAATCTAAGTACATTTGACATATTAACATGGTTCGTTAATATTCCATCCATTTATTGTATGAATTAGAGGCTGAAACTTTGGAATATCTCTTTTTCAAATGCCAATACCTACATTTCATATAGGTTTATGTTCTTCAGTTCTATAACTTAACTTACCTTCTTGGTATCTGGTATAACCTAATAGAATGGAGTTACCAATACAATCCTATAAGTTCAAGAGATAGGCTAGCCTTCTTGATTTCCTTAAGCTATATTGTTTGTAGCATTTGAAAGGAGTATAATTAAAGAGTTTTCCTTGTATAATATATTCATATGAGCATAATGTTAAAGGAACTGATTGGCAGGATAATAATGAATTTGATAATCCATCAAATCCATGTCTCATTCATCCTCTTATCATTAACAATTAAAGACTACTAACTTCCTCTTCAAGAGTTAGGGGTTAAATATCTTATCCTATTCTATCTTAAGTAATGAGTTGAAAAAATGTGGTCACAAATAAGCTATAAAAGACTAAGAGAATCATCTTCTACCTAACCTAGCAAGTAAGAATTCAAAGATGGTAATTATAATAGTAGATGCTTTGGTCATTTAATTTTATTTGGTCATTTAATTTTTAGGAACTTATAGGCTAGCTATTCATGGTTAGATTTTATGTCCTTGACTTTTTGAGATTGTAATTTTTACTTAATTTGGATGGACCTCAATTTGAACCTTTTAGAGCTATAATATATATTTTATTTCTAAAAACAAGCATAACTTTTAAACCATTTTTGACTTGATAAAGCAATTATTCCCTTACTTCTCAATTAGAAGACCATATGTAGGAATTACTGTTTACGTTTATATAAAGGATCACAAATTTTGTGAATTTACTTTCAAATAAAGAACAAATATTTTAAAAATATTCCATTCAAACTTTATAGATATTATTAGATGAAATACTATTATTTCATTTTTTGTTAGTAAAATTGTATTTTCTTTTAAATTTTTATTTATAGAACCTAAATACTAAGCTTTTTTGAAAGAGGAAATAATTTAAATTTAAATTTTGGGTGTATATGCATAAAGTTTGCAATAGGCAGTTTAATACAATTTAAACAAATATTTTAAACCAAACTAAATCAAAATTTATTTTTAAAACAAAAACCAAATCATTAAAAATTTAAATCACACCCAATCAATGACATATAGAAAATCTCATCAAATATTAACTATATAACCAAAAAAAATTTATTGAAAATATTAAATTGATAGTTAAGATATTAATTTTGTTTTATTTAATTGAAATAAAATTTTCAATTATTTTCTTATACATTCTTGAAAGAATCTCCTTACGTTTGTTATTTATAAACCCTAAGTACAAAAAATTGTTGTTTATTCTTAGAATATTTAGTCCTTGTATTAGTATTTAGATTTTACATAATAAACAAATTTAATAATTTTGAATTCGACTATTGTGTATTTTATCTAATTATATTATACAAAATTATGAATGTGTTACGTGAACTTATAATTTGATTTAGGTGTTTGAATAAAGATAAAATCAAACCACAATTTAGGACAGTTTTAAGTTTCTTTCATGTTCCCTTGCCACCAACCATATAAAGCTCCTGTTCTTTTTAATTTAAACAAATAGTTGATTAACCATAAATAAGCAATAAGCTTGTTGTAAAAAAGCTAGGCAGAGGGCTAGATTTGACAATTCAGCAAATTGTAATTGTAGTCGATTACTGTTCAATATGATGGTTCGGTAAACATGATCGTGATTCGTGACCTTACTTGGCTGCTAATAAATCTTGAATATCTCTTATGCTTCCAACTTTTCATTTTTTTTCTACAATGCCCTCGCTCTCTATTCTAATTTTATTCGGACTCCTCTGAAAATTCAAAATTTTAAAGATTTTCTCATAATTTAGTTACCGTTTTGATTAAAAACAAAATTATAAAAAAAAGTGAATAACTTACCATCACTATTAAAAAAGAAGAAAAGTGAATTTTTGATAAAAACTTATTTGTATGTTGTCTAAAAAGTGAGGATTATTAATTATAAGTGATTAGAATATAACGAGATAAGTGAAATTTTAAATTTATATGGTAAAGATCACTATTATATGGAAGGAGAAAGCATCAATGCAAAGATATAGAGCACATTGCCAATTCTTATATTCCCATCAAAACTACGATCCAACAAAATGGTCAAAGTTAACGGTACATGACCCGTTCCTTGAAGTAGGAGCTTGATATTGATTGTTTTCCTCTAAAAGATTACTAATTATGTTACTTTCTTGACGGACCATCTTCTCTATTCGTTGAAGTAACAAGTTAAAATCATCTTGGCTCTTGACGAGGCTGAGACGAACGAATCGGCTTTCAGCACCGAACATGACACCTTCCCGGCCGATGATTTTCGAGGCTTTCAGGACATTGTAACAATCCTTATCTTCTTCTTTTTCACATTTTAACCATGCAAACGCTGAACCAAAATGTCAGTTTTTTTTTAATGAAAATTGGTTAGTTTAGCAATTGAGAAAGGAAAGGGACCGATCCAACGTTGAAGAATGTTGCTTTTAGTTGGTCCCTCGTGTTCTATACACTAGTGTTATTTCAAGTTGGTACAAAAATGAAAAACATTTAGACTGAGGTTCATAGTGCTTAATCAAATCAAGTACAAAAAACGAAGAACATTTTAAGGAGATTGGATCATTTGTCTAATTTTATGATATTTTATTTTGGCCTATAAATCTCATCCATTCATTTATGCAGGTTCTATATTTATTCATGCGGAACCCACGCAAGATTTCTATAAATAAATGGTTGAGATTCAAGGGACAGAATAAGACACCATAAAATTAAACAGAAGACCCTATCTCCATTTTAAGTGCATAGTACTCGAGCAAACTCTTAGTTTATCGATTCCTATTAGACAGCTTGCATAATCTTTGACTGAAAATTTGTGTTACAACTTAGACGAGTCTTATGTTTAAAATGTCATTTACTCACCAGGGGAAGCCCCTCTGACTCCTTGGTTAAAGGAACAAAATTGCGGCCCAATATCTTGAAGAGAGAAACGTTTGGACATTGATATAATTCGGTGAATATTTTCCCACCGTTTGCTCATTATTTGTAAACCAAACTCAAATATTTCCCTTCCTTCTCCTTCCTCTATCACCATTTTCAGGAGTTTGAGAACTCTCAACTGGGTTTCTCGAGGCACACCATAAGTACTCAGACTCATGTATGTCAGCATCCTTCGGTACACAGCTTCATCTTTTACTAGTGCCCAACTGCCACAGGAATAAATTAAGCAGTTAGAAATTTGTAGTAAATATCATCTCAGCTAATATAATTGAGCCATGACTTGATGCTGCTCATCTCATACATGCTCACAGGCACCCAATTTCGAAGCTATCTTACCCAAATCTGCTGCCAGCATGACCGGTAAGTTTAGAAAGTGTAAATAGCACGAGGTTTTCATCAGCTGGACCTGGGATGGCTGTAAAATGTGGCCAATAATAGGCAAGATCGTGAATAATGTGCACGGATTGTCCTTGAAGGACCGCTTTTCTCAATTTACCATCAGGATTGTTTGGTGAAGTCACCAACTCTATGTAACTGTGCAAGGGATCAGAATCGTTCTTCCAAGATGAAGTGTCTCCACTGAACTCAAAATCTTCAGAATCGAAAAGCTCCGTTTGTTCCTTATAAACCTGAGTTCAAACAAGTTTTAAAAACATCATAAATAGACAACCTCTTCAATTACAAAACTTGTAGTTTCCTTTAATAATAACAAAACAAAATAAAAGCAATGGGACACTAACTGGATAGTAAGGTGCTGAAGCAACAACCCTTGCCTCGGAAGGATCATCGTCATGGGAAAGGGCATAGACTGCTGCATTGATGAGTTGAGTAGCCCCAGCACCGAAAATAATGTGCCTTCCACTTGTGTTTGCATTCCTAATTATATCATGTAATTTTAGGATTTGATTCTTGAGCTCTTCTGAGATGAGAGAACCATCATTGAATTCGTAGCTCATTCTATGCCATGCGGGCACAACAATGGTACTGCTCGCCGCATGCTTCATCCAAAATGGCTCCAAGAACATGGGATCGCCGCTGCAGCCAACAAATGTATCATGTTTGTTACTCCAAAGTCAAAAACTTGTCTATAAATTTAACCTTCTTACCTATCTGCATCTGCCACACAATCTGGGACGAATTCTGAGCAATCAGGGCCTCTATAGCAATCATTACACTCACAAACAGGTACACCTTCAACACTTAAACCATCAGGATAGGCTCTTCCATGTCCCGAACATGAGATGGACGCAACAGCTTCAGCTTCTTCAGCTGCTTCACTTACCCAACTTTGGTCCCAATCCCATCGATCCCGCACTACATATAAAAGGTTTAGACATAGTGAAGAGCCTAGTACAAGTGCATAAATAACACTTTTGTACTTCGCCATCTTTGTTGTATCTCTCCGAACATGATTTTGCAGTCATGAATGATTCACATATAAAGGTGTATATTTAGCCTGAGCTGCTAAAATTGACTCCCATCGACAGACTCCTTGAAAATAAATTAGATTTTAAACTGCATCGTACAGACAACTTGAGGGATTTTAAAATGCACACAAGCCTTTTACATTAGTAGATTATGTGCTAATAATTGAGAGCTTCTAGGAAAGTGTTTGTTAGTTATCATGTTTATCGACTAATGAGGTTAAGTGACCGACTAATTTACTGCAAGTAGAAGGAGAGAGTCCAAGAGAGACTGCTGATTACATGTATGTATATAAAAATATATACCTGCAAGTAGAAGGAAAGAGTCCAAGAGAGACTGCTGATTACATGTATATATATAAAAATATATACATATAAATAGTCGGTCACTTAACCTTAATAGTCATTAAATAAGGATATATAACTAGCACATGCTGTCCTGGCCTTAATAGTCATTAAACAAGGATATATATATAACTAGCACATGCTGTCCTAGTAAATAAATATATATGACAAGTTGAAGGGTTCATATTAGTGCGATGATCATTAATAAATTGCAAATTGAAAGAAAAAGAGAGGAGATCAAGTTGTTATCATAATTTTGAGAAACTCCATTGTAAGTTTCGGACCTCCACAACGACCTTTCTGAACAAGGATACAAGCTTTACAGTTGAACATAAGAGAGACGACGACAAAAGTTTCAGGAGAAATTATACGAAAGAGATGCATACAAACCAAATCAACTAGATAAGCTAACCATAATATTTTCATTAATTCCTCACATAGTTTCGGATTTACAGTTTGCTAGATAATTACAAATGTTAGAAACTGCACGCAAAGTGATATTGGAAGAAAATCGTATGTTAGAAACTGCAAGCAAAGTGATATTGGAAGAAAATCGTACTAAGAATGTCCATCTCTGGGTACTTGCAATCACAAAAAAGTTGATTAGAGGCCTTAGGGGTGAGGATGGCGTAAATTACTTCTATTGAAAGAGAAGGACAGACCCGTACCTAGGCAACGGCTGAAAGAGTACTTACATAGAGCCTACTCTTTATCTGCTTTTATTTATTTTATCTGCTTTTATTTTTTATAAAGGCTTACTTTTGATATTTATAAAGAATAAAAAGAGATAAGATAGGAGGCTTTTTTTTTTACTTTGCCAGAGAATAAAATAGAGATTGCTTAGAGTAATTAACTGAAGTACACAACGTTCTAAATAATCTTAGTTATATTCCTAATGGCCAAGGTGTGTTCCATCGTAGAATCAAATCGCGAGAGGATTTTTAATTAAAAGTTTAATAGCGATCGATCATGTCATTCCCAATATACTTGCAGTGATATTAATATCAACAATGAGAATCTAGGTTCTTCTACCAAAGGTATCGTTTACCATACGTATCAATGTTATGATGTATTGTTATTATGTTAACTAACATTGGATCAAATAAAACCTTTAAAAAAAAGAACACAATCATCACTCCTCCACTCAGGACACTTCCGAGTTTAAAGGCTTGTGGGGTATAATAAATATTACCATACATTTACGAGAGTGGAATCAATTATTATTTTGGATAGAAATGTTTAGTGAATTAGGGTGTAAGGTTAATTGCTCGAGGAAAGCAATATGTTAAGTGTGAGAATTTAATAGGTCCATATTTTACACGTTGTAGGGCTAAGTTATTTGTGATTTATCATTTTTATAGACTATTTTATATACAACTATATGATATATTCATTTCTTTGATTTATTGTCTTATAGGTGATAATTTTGACAATAGAGCCCTAATCCATATATTGCCAACTTTTCAGGAACTTGTAACACATTTAAGATTAATGAAGCAACATAAGATGCCGTTAGGTTAAAATCATCTTTATTCACACTACGGGATCGACTAAAGTCATAATTGAAAGCATTTTTTGTTAGTTTGATGAAAACTTATAAGAGTTGAAAACTTATAAGAGTTTTGCAAAAAAATTCTTTACTAAATACTTTATACCATCAAAGATGATTACACTAAAGAATGACTGTTAGGTTCTAATCATGCATCTCATATATAATATATATCAAATATATGTAGTGAAAATAAAATAAAACCTTAAAAACTAGATCTACTCATGCATATAGATGTAGAAAGACAAAAACATGAAATGTAAGAAGTTTACATACCTTTCTGACGACCTCCTTCTTTAATCTTCTCCATGTTGGGTTGTCGTAAACCACAACGATCAATGCAGATTGTCTTTAATAAAAGTCCACACGAAGATAGAAGGATGAAACCTCATTAAGAGATAACTATAATTCTTTCTTTGTGCCAACAAAGACAAGAACTCTTGAGATAGTTAGAGAGAAAAAGTATGTGTGTAAGAAAAAGAACCTTTCTATTTATCATTTGTGTCTTACATAAGATGCACGAAAATCATCTCAATTTTTTGCATTATTTGGCCTTCCATAACTTTCCATCATCCATAACTCCCATCACTAATGGAAAGTTATGGAAAGTTAATGGTCATGAATAACATGCATTAATGGAAGTTATAGGAAGTTAATGAACATTAATAGCATGCATTAATGGAAGCCAACAACACTTGCTTCTAATCCATTCCATGCAACGTTTTCTACCACGATCACATCTTGATACAATCCCGAAACACTCTCTCATATCTTGAATTACCATTCAAGACCATTTTACTCATCCTTTGGATCTCCTATGTGTGTGACCCATTAGGTTCCCAGTTATGTTGACCGCTTGAATTAACACTTAATTCAAGTAAGTCAAGAGTGGTATCTAGAAACACGTCATGACTCCCAATTAACCAAAAAGTCAGTGGTTTGACTACGAACCTTTCCATGGGCAATGTTGCCATGCAATTTATCCTTTCACCATCTATACCCCACTTAGTTTAGAGTATGATTAAAGTGTCAACTCCTACTAGTCTGACTACGTTACATCTAGTCCAAGTGATATTATATCTTGTCCTGAGGATCTCATTACTCTATGTATCATTGAAGACTCTCTTCACGACACATATTTGCTCTGGCAAGAGGCTCCCAAGTAATGAACCTGACAAGAGGCGGTGGGTATCATCTCCTTCTATTAGAAGTGGTGAATCATTTATTGGCTACTCAATTACCTTTGAATACCTCAACCTGTACTTAATCACCACCCTATGAGTAACTCCTGAAAGGCACCGATGAATGGAGTCAAAACATAGGATTAGTATCCGAGATATCTTTAAGCACTTCAAGTCAAAGGATACTTACATTATTGCTATGATAAGACTATCATTGACACTGGAATAGAATATCCATATGATTATCTCATAGTAGGTCAATCCAATGTACTTATTACCCTTAGTAAGCATCCATATGTTAATTCTAAACAACTCATGTCTACAGCTTATGATATCTACTGCTTTATCTAATCAAGAAGTAAATCATGCGCTAGTCTGTCTGGATTAATGATATCTCATCTCATTAATCCTATGACTAGGGAAAGTTTAGATACTAACATAATTACACATAATAGGAATCTCCTTATCATGATCTCATCATAATTTCCTCCATGTCATGTTTTGTATCAAGGACTTCATTAAATCAATTTAAGATCAACATCAAATCCATAAATGAATAAACATCGAAATGATGAAAAATGCCTTTATTAATCATAAAATGATTTGTACAATAAGTGCTAAAGGTGATTGCTTTTAAAGCACTTCACTAATAATGATGTCTTTTGGTGATGAAGTGCCAATACCAATACATTCTCATATAGATGCAAATCCATATATTCTACAGTGATATGGTGAACTCTATAAGATAGATAAAAGATGTTGCATAAGGTGGAACATTATATAACGTGACTTTAAGGGTCGCTCTAGAATTGATAAAGGAGATGATATGGATAACTAATAGTGGTAGTTAGGAAGGGCAAAATCAGAAAGATCCACTAGGATCCACAATGTAGACTCTATGACTGCACTAATAACTTAGATGGAGGTTATAGTAAGAAAACCAGAAAACCTAAACTCTCTGTCAAGAACAACTTAAGTTATGAGTTGTTAGTTTTATTGGGGTCGGAAATGTCAATTTATAAATCTCATAGTTAAACAAGTAGAGTAAGTTGACTTTATGGGAAATTTCTAAAGGTAGAACAAACTTGATAGTAAAGGCGTATAATTTAGATGGACAAATCTACCTAATTTATCCTAGAATAATCAACAAGCTCCAATACAATCCTTGCTAGGTTTCAACAATCTATTTAAAAAAAGAAGCAGTCAAGTTTGGAAGATATGATGAAAGACTTCATGTAAGTTACTATTTCTTAATTCTATAATAATAAGGTTGAATAAGGAATCTTAAAGTTCAAATTGGTCAACTAACTAAGATAATTACCAAAAGACCATAAGATACCTTGCTAGTGATATCGTGCCAAACGTTGTGAAACTTATGAAGAAGATTACCTTAAGGGAAAGTAGTTGATCAACAACAAGGAGGAAGTAGAGAGAAAAGGAAGGAAACCTCTAAGTGAATATAAGCTAAGAATTCCTTTCGCTACTAGATTATTTCAAATGATCAAGAAGGAAGAGACTAGTATTTAGGAGGAGTACAAAATAGTTAGAAGACGAAGATCTAGAAGAGGAAGACCCTGAAGAGTAAATTGTATAGTCGAAATCAAATAAAGGAAATATTAAAGTCCTCTTAGATATTAGATAAACCATAGATACATAACCGATAATGTTTTAATATTTCTTGCATGATTGGTGGTATTTACATTAATAAGACATTAGATGATATAGGAGCAAGTACTAACGTAATGGCTTATTTTATGTTAAAAGATCGAATTAGATGAATCGAGACCCACTAAGAGAGTGATTTATCTTACAAATAATTTAATAAAATGTCCTAGAGTTGCTAAGTAATATGTAATGGTGACAATTGATAGGTTCATATTCTTAACCAATTTTTATATTCTAGATATTATAAGTAAAAAGGGAAGTCTTTAATCCTAGGTAGACCCTTTTTAGCTAGAATAGATGCAATAATTCATATTAGAGAAAGTGAATTGATACTTAAGATTAAAAATTATGAACTTGTATTCTACAGTGATGACATGCCACTTACACCTATTTAAGATTAAGTACAAGCTAATTATTTTAATATTTAGTAAGGAATCATCAAGGAAGAAGAATATTCACCAAAATTTTCACTCTTAAACCTCAAATTTTTATATTTTAAGGCTTCAAGATCCATTTTGTGGACCTTTTGTTTTTCACATCTCCCTTGCCTACTTTTGCTTTAAAAACTAAAAAATGTCACAAAATGAGTTCACAAGCATCTATAAGCAATAGGATGAAGACTAGATCAATTCAAAGTGGACTAACCAGTTTAGCCGAAACATGAGAGATAGATAACAATAAGTACTTAATTTTCACCTTTGAGAAAGAATATTTCACAAAAGATATGTGTATCTCAAAACTCGACCTTTCAACTCTAATAGCAGTATGGATTCGAATGCCTTAGATATGATAGGATTATCTTCGAAGGTAAGGGGACTTATAAACAATCTAATGTGGAGCATGATGTTGGATAATGTTCAATCTATACATAAGAGCTCACCCTTGAATTCCTTACTACTCTTAGTGTGAATTGGAATGATAGGCTGAATAAGAGGAATGCTATCAAATTTAGGCTAGGTGAAGAGTTGGTAGAGTTTTCATTTAATGAATTTGAAGTATACTGTAAATTTCATGCACCCAAGTGTGTAGAGTTAGACGAGTATACCAATGCTTTGATTGAATTCTCAATAAGTTGAGTATCTATGTGTCTCAGGAATTTTACAGCCCAATTTCAAAAGCAATACCCATCAAGGAGTAAGAGTACTCGTATGCTTTTACTGAACCTTAAATATTTGCATTGGGTTATTACCTATGCCATTGTTGGGGAGGAAGGAGAGTTTAAAGACTAAGAATACTTATATCCTCTTATTGTTCTTTAGATATTTGCATAAAGTATTACCTATACCATTTTTAAGAGAAGGGAGAGAAATAGTATGGTGACCCTTACCATTATGTCCTATTTATAATGTATAGTCAAGCAACGACTTTGCAATCTACGTTATTATCTCGTCAAACATCTAAAGCCAATCAGAATGAAGAAGAAAGGAGCCCTTTGCAATGAATCTTACTTAATTAGGTTATAAAAGAAATTAAATAAATTTGAAACTTCCTAGCTTCATGTTAGATTGTCATATGGCTAAAGTCAAACCACATATGTTGAAATATATGAAATTAGTGAAAAAAAGTGAGAGGAGCCTATGCTTTGATAAGGAGAGCAAGAGAGAGGATAAAGTAGAGGCATAAGAGGAAGTGAAGCCATATCATACAATAGAGGCACCTTCAATAAAAAATCGTAGAGAGGTTCGTCTTATATTACAGTAGTTGTTATTGGGGTAGATTAATAGGAATATCCTTGACCTTAAGATCGAGCTTCAAAGACAGACCTCCATGTTATAGAGGATATACAATAAGTTGAAAAAGTAGGAGTAATGTTCGTGATGGATGAAGCAACGACCTTTCACCTACCTTCAACATTTAGAGTATCCCTAGTAGCCTTTACTATCACCAACAATGCTAGAGGAGAACGATCATGATGACGAGCCTACTATAGTTTGAGCTTCAGTTTTCTCTCCTCGTGATATCATGTACATGTTGACTTGTTTATTCCTTATATACTTAAACCAAATGTTTAGTTTTTATTTTTTCATGTTAATTTACTTTAAAATAGTATTTTTTTAAAGCTTAATTTAACATTAAGTTTCTTTTTAGTTTTATTGTTTTTATGTTTTAATCATGTTTGTTTGTTAGGTGTAAATAATTTTTATATGATAATTACAATTCACATAAATAATTGACTATGAATACAAATAAAAGATTTTTTCTTTTTTCTTTTTTAACCCTTACATTTTCTTCTCTTGTATGTCCAAAACATAAGGAGGTCTTACATCTACTCATATTCTATTACTAATTACATGTTCCTTTTATTAATTTTATTATGATTCTCCTTATCACAAGGAAGGCTTAAGACAAAAAAGCTTACGAAAAGTTGAAAAGAGTAAAAGAATACAACAAGAAATTTTAATATAAGCATTAAATACAAAATAGAATATGAAATTATATCGTAAAAAAGGAAGACAAAGGCATATCAAATCCATATGTGCCTTTAATTTAGTTGTTATACGCTTGTGCAAATCGTTCAAACGGTTTTAGTGCAAAAAGAATAAGAAAGCTTTAAGGATTAACAATGTTCAATAATGAATTGATGCATTTGTTAATGCATTCAATTAAAAAATTTCAATATTGATTCATTTATATTATTGTTTAGTAAAGATATTTGCCAACTTGTTTACTCTAATGCCACTTGCCATAACTTAGTTTTATGTATTTAAGTTAAAGTATATTAAGCTTGATTAAAAATAAAGATTAATTGTCAAAAGTAGTAATAATAATAAATGTAATTATTATATGAATGTGGTAATTAATATTAAAATTATAGTTATTATACATTAAGTTTGATAAATAATAATTAAAATCAATTATATTGCATATTATATTCAATATCGTAAATATAAAGTTGTACTTGCTAAATTTATTTAGTATTCCCTTGTCAAATATACATAAAATAATTTTCCTTCTGAGGTGGAATAATAATAAGGATAAACTATATTTAATATATTTAATATCTTCAACTTTTTATTATTTTATAATACTAACCAAAACAACTAAAATAATAATAAAATGATCAAAATTTTAATTTGTAACCATATGATTAACATTGCTAATGTGACCTAGGCAGAGTCCTTTAAAAAATTAGCATTATGACGTAGTAAACATTTGTAAATTAAAATTATTTCAAAAAGAAAACCCCTATTTAATTGAATGAAGGATCATTTGGTATTTGAAGGATAAAATATTTCACACACACACTCTCGCTCTAAAAATTATATGAAAGAAGGTCCAATCTTCTCGTACACTCTCCTTGTACCCTTCCCTATTCTCTAACTCAGTCTATTTCTTATTTAGAGATGGGGATGTCACTTTTGGCTTGATATGTCCAATTTGGCTTGATTTAGTCTAATTTTGACCTGGATTAATTGAGTCATGGATAGGTTAGGAGTCAAAATAATTCAGCCCGATTGGGTTATAAAACGAGATTGGGCCGAGCATCGACCAGCCTGTGACCTGACTAAAACAAAAAAAAAACGTTGTTTTGTAAATTTTTATTAAAATAAGGATAGGCTGGGCTAGCCTGACTCGCTTATAGCTCATCTGACCACGGGCTGGCTAGCTCTAACTTATCGAGCCACGTGTTGACCCGACCGACCCATTAACATCCTCATAAATGTCCAATCCTCTCACACTCTCTCTTTATATACCCGTCTCCACTCTCTCGCTTGTCTATTTCTTATTTGGAGCATTAATAAATTTATTTTAATCTTTTTATATAATATTTATTAACAAATTATTTTATTTTATTTATTAAAATAAATAATTTTATAATTAAAAATTTATTCATAAATTATTATTTATTTTTAAAATATTTAAATTATTAAATTAAATTTTATTTGAATTTTATATATATTGAAAATATTTTAAATTTAACTATATTTATTGATAATATTAATATATTAAATAACATATATTTATTTGATAATAAATTATATTATAAAAACCAAAAACTACTCTTAATAATTTTTGTAATTTTTAAAAACTTAAAAAAAAAACCCAATACTAAAAACATAAGGTACTGGTTCTTAGACGGAAGCTCAAGATCAGCCTCATGAAAACCTTATATTCTTTGAGGTGGTTCTATCCCGTGGGAACACTCTTTAATGTAACTTTAGCTTTAGTCGGTCATGGGAAATTCAAAATAATGGGGGGATAGAAATATAGGAATATCTACAATACCTAAATTTAATCAGGTACAATTTGAAGGATTTTGAAGATTCATTATTCAAGGTTTGATAGAAGAGCTTTATAAGTTTTCAAAAATTAAAGATACACTAATTTGACTTGGTGGGTGGTGATTTAGTGGCCGTGGACGACAATATTGCTTTGTTACCTATTCCACTAGAAATGATTGACTTTTTAGTACATCACATTTATGCATTTACGATTCATGTGACGATATCTCAAGTGGATACTTGACACGTTCCCCCTCTTCCAGGTCCATCACAAGAGAAACGAAAACCAGGATTTACTTTATTTGGTATTAAACGAGAGCTACAGGCCAGATAAACATGTTTTTTTAATTGAATTTGAAAATAAAAAAATAAAATTTAGAATAAAAATAAAAAGTAAACAAGCTAGGGATGTTAAAAAGGGTCGAAGCCTACCCGTTACTTCATAAACAATATCATTTTGTAAAAATAACGTCTTTTTTATGATTTTTTAAAAATATAGATATATATGGTGAGTTGGATTAGCCCAATCTATCTATAGCCCGTAGAGTCACGGACTAATCAACCTGTGATTGGGTTGGGCCACGGGTCACTGTAGCCGGGGCCAAGCCGTGAACAAACACTTAATTTTTATGATTAACTCATCCAAATCCAATCAAATGAGCCGGAAAATTTGTGCAGGTTTAATCAGCCTATGCCACCCAGCATTTCTTTCTATGATTCGTTCAACTTAACAGAAGTGAGAGGAGGAGAGGAGACACACAACCTTGAACAGTGCGTCCATGGAGCATTCCGCTACTAAGAGTGTGTCTGCCAGTAATATTTCTTTCCTTTTCTTTTATATTTGCGTGACTCAATTGTTTCCAAATTCCTCAAAATGTATACCATTCGTAAAAAAGTACATTTTTAGCATCGAATCTTTCTTCTTTCCTGGGTCTTTCTCATCGTTTGGGATGTTGCTTCTAACCACATGAGGAAAAGGCTTGAATGGGTTGTTTCTATTTCACCCAAAAGATCACACTCTTTAACTTATTAAAGCGTCTACAAACGCCTTACGGATTCGGTTTTTTAATGTATAAACAACGAAAGTGGATGCACATTCTGAAGGAAATAGCTGTTGAAGATAACGACTGTTGAAGACTGTGAGGGGTGGATGATTCAACTTCTATGAGATTTATTTTCTATAATGTGTTCTTTATCAATTTCATTTGCTTGCTTATGTTTTGTATTTGTGTTCTGTAAACTACGAATTCCAAGTATGTGTGTGTGTGTGTATCGATTACAGATTCATGGGAGGATAAGAAGCGAATGTCTCAAAGAGATCCAGTAAAGTTTTTTGCATCAGTCAATACAGAAGATGACAATTCCGTTGATTTCCTTCGTGCCTTTTGGGGTAGGTTTATGGTTCCACATTGGGTTACATTTGAGTAAACAATATGAATTCTAATATAACTTTTAAGTCAACTAAACAAAGTTCGAAATTTATGTATAAAGCGAGTGGTGTGAATGGGAAATTCTGAGAAATAATAGTGATATGGCTAAACTTCTTTGTACATCGCATTTGTTTTTCCAAATAATTCAACTTGCAGTACCATGGTTTTCTACAAATTCATACTGTATAGTAGTTAGTCATTACAATCTTGATGAAAGCATAATTTGGCTTTTGTAGTTTATTTCTATTTTGTTTTGTGGTTAATCTAAGATTAGTCCTTTCTTGCTTCCTAAAAAGACCTTGGATCTCAAAAGTGGGGAATGCTACACTTTGCATTATGGTAGTACATAACTGCCAGAAACATTTTTTTATGGCCTTGAGAAGTTATATTCTGTTGTCTTATAAATAAATTTTCCAACATATTCGAGGTGGTTATGGTTTGCTAGCAAATCTGCTAACAAAGCCTATTTGTGCTATAGGCTTAATGCTTGCCTAGTTTGGCACTATATTTGAACTAACATGCTAAATTCGTGAACCCAGTAGACTTCCTAGGCTCGAACGATATCCCGATTGCAGATGGCGGCTAGTTGGTTCAGTTTTTTATTTTCCTTTGTTGAGCATCTATGTTTGCAATATGTCTAGTGAAAAGTATGAAATTATGATAAACAAAAACATTTAAGCAGTAAAAAGAACTGAAATTAAATCTTATTTTGTAGTCGATATTGTTTAATCTTTGGAATTGGTTTTTCAGAAGGCTTCATCGCTGGAGGTGCAGCTGGTCTAGCTGCAGAAGCTGCTTTATACCCAATCGATACAATAAAAACTCGACTACAGGCTAGTCTTCCATAATGCTGCATTTTACTCTAACTTTGGCACCTATGATCAGCATAAAGTCTCTAGTTACACTTTAGTGATGGATGCATGAAGTGTATAGTCATCTTGCTGTTTTTTCTATATGATTTTACTAGTATCAAGGTCTCAATGACCTCAATGGAGATGGTTGTTCTCAATAATATGAAAGAAACCATCATTGGTCATCTCTGCTAATTTTGCACTTGCTTTTTTGCATTTTAGATCACTACTTCACATTCAGTCTGATAGAACTTGTGATCTTTGTCATTACTATTCCTTTTAAAAGAAAGGTAATGGGAAGGGTGAAAGATTTCACTGGTTTTTTTCCATCCAGTTTGTGAAGCTGACTTGTAATTCAATTTTAAACTTGTCAAGTTTTAGTGACTAACTGACTATCAAAAATGCTCCATAATTGAATGTTCTTGCTTGCCTTTCAGGCAGCCCATGGTGAAGGAAAGATTATTCTGAAGGGCCTGTATTCTGGATTGGCAGGAAATCTTATTGGAATTCTGCCGTGAGTACTTGTTCTCCATGTATCCTCTAATTCTATACTAATCAGAGTGCTGATATAATCAAGAATGAGGATCCTTTAATAATAGAATAGATACAAATGTAGGAAGAGTTTTCAGTTCACCAGGCACTTATTGTGAGATTAGTTTCCGATAGTATTTATTTGGTGTCCACATTTGGGAATTCACTCCTTGCCTCCCTTGGTCCATTTTTCCAACATTTGATTTGAACTTGTTTCTAATTAAAACTTAAGGTCATGCTTAGTGCTTGGTAAATGTTATGTGGAGCAAGGACTGAAAATGGTTGAGAATGTTGCATCTTGAATTCTAGACTCATTCATTTCCTTGTTCTATTTTATATTTTTCGTTTCAAGTTTGCATTGTTACTCTTGCAGAAGATCAAACACCGGCTAAAATTTTTTTGAACAGCCTGCAGTTCATATGTTTAAATTTATTTGCAGGGCATCTGCTATTTATGTTGGCATATATGAGCCTATAAAGCAGAAATTGTTAAGGGCAATACCCGAAAACCTTAGTGCCTTTGCCCATCTGGTAAGGCTCTACAATTAAATGATTGAAAGTGCTGAATTAATAGATCTGGTTCTCTGATTTGATCGTATGGCTTATCTTTGGTCCTGTTACCTCTCTTTAGCTGCCAGTTCCTGCTTAAGTATGATTATTGTCTCATGGTTATATCAACTTGGATGAACATCTGGCAATGCCCTAGAAAAGTCCCTTCAATATGTAAAGCACTGTGTCATTTTTTATAGAGACAAATACTACACACGTCATGTTTTGCTGTCCATCTGTGCAGCATATTGGCACCCTCTTTCTTTCAAGTGTAGAGAGACTATTCATGTAACAAGTACTGGATACATAATTCTTATTTTAATAGGTTTCAGAACTTCATTCAGACTGCAGGTGCAATTGGAGGTGCTGCTTCTTCTCTTGTTCGTGTTCCAACAGAGGTAATTTGCTACTTTTCATGTATCTTCTGCTGATTTAATTAAGGTGTTCCTTACTAGACATTCTTCAGGTTGTTAAGCAAAGGATGCAAACTGGACAGTTTCATTCAGCCCCTGATTCTGTCCGTCTTATTATTACTAAGGAGGGATTTGGAGGTCTCTATGCGGTAGGCAAGGCACTCCTTCAAAATACATATGCTGTGCCTCTCCTGAACAGAACGAAAATGTTGTTTTCAACAGCTTCTTTTGCTTTCACCTTCCTGCATGAGTCCGTCATTTTTACTTGCTGATGTTGATTTGTCAATGTCATGAGTTCTATATATTCGTCCCTATTATGTTTTATTCATTCACTTCTATGAATTGCAGGGGTATGGATCATTCTTATTGCGAGATTTGCCATTTGATGCTGTCCAATTTTGTATCTATGAGCAGCTCTTAATGGGATATAAGCTAGCGGTAAACTAGCATAAGTTATTTTTTATTGCTACTGTTGACATATGCATTCCAGTATGCATGTGGATATTTTACATGGATTTTGAGGTTGTGGGAGTAGCATAGTGGCTAGCACTCCCTCCCGAATACTAAAGGTCATGGGTTAGAATCTTCACCTGGGCAAGATCGGATGTGGGAAGGAGTTTCTGACAGACAAAAAAATAAAAAACAAAAGATAGTTTATACCTTTTAAATTAGAAAAACTGGTTTGAGAAAAGAAAATAACACAGAAAAAGTTTTTGCACAGTTCAAACCTAGTTGTCTAACAAGGATACAACTGGGAACAAATTTTCAGTTACTTTGTGGGGACACAGAACATTTATGCAAAGCTTTTAGTGGCTGCGCTTCATTCTAGGATTATTTAGATAAATTAAAAAGCCACAGGGAACCCGCCCAGCCCTGGAGTAGACTTTTCCTTCTATCCTTCCACCTTTTTGAGCAGACATGTTATTATCAGGAAAGAAACAAGTGAAAGTCACAGTACTTACTCCACGTCTTGGTTGATTCGATTAGCTTCGCAAGATATGACTCCATTGCAATATTCTGCAGGCAAGACGAGATCTGAAAGATCCAGAGATTGCTATACTCGGTGCATTTGCGGGTAATGCAATAATATAATAGCTTTTGGCTTCATTTTGCTGTTATCCTTGAAATTGCAAGTCTGATCTGGACTTTTGAGCTCAATAGCAATGCAGGATTGCCTTAATTATGAGCCAGCCACAGGTTTTGCTGTGTGTATATTTCCTTTGAAGATCCCTTGTGACCTTTATGCTTCTCTGTTTGATTCTTCATTTTTGTGATTGATTCAACTATTCTCCAAAATATGGATATCTGAGATTAGCGCACATCTCATCTGGGGTTTATTTAGCTTGCATAATGGTAAGGAGTAAATTAGGCACAAAATAAATATGAATGTTGATGAAAAATATGTCGCAAATAGTATCTACATACGAGGGCACAAAAAGTGACACATCGGCATACTCTTTGGATTTTGAAATGCCATTAGTAGGGAATATTATTAGTGACCAAATTTCTACGAACACTAAAAGGTTTAATTATTCAATCTCTATTTTTTCTCTTTTGTAAACATTTTCATGTTCATTAACATTAGCATTACATGGACAACAAACTGAAAAATTAGAAGGGGAATAATTGTCAATCTGTCTATTTTCTTGCAAGCTGAAAGGCACCATACAAACTGACATCGGCATTATGCATATTGTTAATAGATATTCATCTCCTGAGCTGTGACACTAAATTATATGAATAAAATGTTGCAACTACAAAAAGTAGCTACTGTAGTTGCAAATGTTATGTGTTTTTGGATTTAAAAAATAAATTAAATCATGCAGTCTTCAACTACTTAATCATGGAATGACAAGTTGAAACTTGAGACACGTGGACATATATATCACGTGTAATGGGTCCATCTTCTACAGTCCTGAAGAGACTGTTTCTTAATACCTAGGAAAGCACAAGTCTGGGCCCACAAGATTTTAACTGCAGTGGATTGGGAGGTACTCTTACCTCCTTGCCCCCAGTCTAATACCATAATGGCTAATCTCGAGAGTTCAAACTCAGGGCTCAACTTTGACCATACTGTAATATAAGTACTATACGTTGGGATGATAAGTGACTATTCTCAATGCCGAATGCATAGTCTGGTGAGATTTTCTGCCTGAGAGCAAGTTGATCATTTGGCAAATGGAGTACTTGGAGAAAGAAGTTCCTGAAGTATTCTAGAGTCTAGATGCCTGTGCTGTGCTGGCATGAGTCCGTAGACAGATTGATGATGGACAGATTGATGACATACTTCTCTAATTCTTGCTTCAGTTCATTCTACTTTAATGAGCTAGAAGTCAAGTATTTTAATATGTCCTTTTTGATTTTTTTTCTAAATACTCATGTATTACATAAATTTGAACTCGACTAAAGTATGAGAACCATTGCAACATGTGTGATTCAGGTGCAATAGCTGGAGCTTTAACTAATCCTCTAGATGTGGTGAAAACTAGATTAATGGTTCAGGTATAGATAACATTTACCACTTGCCTTTCTGTTTTCTTTTCAAATCTTTGTAGAAATGATTCTGTTCTCTTTTTGTGTTGGAAATATCTGTATCTCTGTTTTTTCACTTCATATCATTTCTTTCTCAATTCCCAGGGATCAGCAAACCACTACAAAAGCAGTTTTGATTGTGTTAGGACTATAATAAAAGAAGAAGGAAGTCATGCTCTTCTAAAGGTGTACTTCTAAGCAGTAGTTATGCTAATCAAAGCATAACTACAGTCACTCCTATTTGGTTGTGAATGAGTTGCAAGAATATGTTTGCTTTTACCTCATGGAATTATTTGGCTACAGGATCGAACTTGAGGATTCGGGTGTGGCCAAGAGAAAAGGACGTTGCATGGGCATAAATTACTTTAAATTTTGTTTTCGCCCTGATCTGCGTATACTATGCTTTCCTTATATTTGTACTTTCTATTATGCACCAAGTCAGCCTTACTATTATTATCCTACCGGATTCCAGTTTGCAGCATGGAGTGTCCACATACGTATGTCTTGTCACTGTTCCTGAGCTGTCTTTGGTTGTTGCTGTGCATGATTACTATCAGTTCTTTTGCTTTTAATCTCCAAGTTTATCAAACTTCTCCTGGCACTTTGTTAAATGATAGGTAATAAACACACATCCTGCAAGAAATGATAGATTATAGAAAGCAAGAAGATGGCCCAAATTTTGTTTCAAGTTAGAACTTCTGGTCTTGTATAAATGGGTATCGTGGAAGCCATGTAGATCAGTTCTTGGATGAGAGTACTATGGTCTCCTTCTCTCAAATAGTTAGATGAAGTTGTCTCCTCTAATTTGCTACAGGGAATTGGGCCAAGGGTAATATGGCTTGGAATTGGAGGTTCAATCTTCTTTGGGGTCCTTGAAAAGACGAAACAGGTACTTTATCAACGGCGCAGAGATGCGGAGAAGTCACTCTCTTTCAAACAAAGTTAAACTGAGGAATTGTGTTTCATTTGCAACCTGACATTGGATATTCATTCTTGAAAATTATAAAAGATGTAGCAACGAGATTGAAAGCATTTTAGTTTCTTTGGTTTCTGATTTTCTGCACTGATTATTTTTTGCTTCCAATCACCCCCTATGTAGTGAGAACAGCCATGGTGGTTTACTGGTTTAGGTAGGAATTTGTCATTTTGGAAATCAGGTCTGAATGGATCTAGTTCTTACATACACCATTAGTTGTGGAAATGTTACTTTAAGACCTCTGGTAATGAGGCCTTATCTTAGCCCACATTGAAGGTTCCCAAACTGTAGTTTCCTTTAGAGTGAGCTCCGGAGTTGTTATCTTTAAACAAGGTATTGCCACTTTTAAACATTTATAGTGTTTCTTAATAAATCATCTAAATTTAGTAAATCTTAGTTTTCAATGGTATTTAATTATTTATACCATAATTTTATACCATAATTTTATAATGGTATAAATTTTTTTAATAAAATAACATTATGCTTTTTCTTCAATAATATCAAAACTGCAAAATAAAATATAAATATGATTTCAATAAAGAAATTACGTAAACACAGAGAGTGATAAAAACTTGATTGCTTACTCTTTTTTTTCCTCCTTTCGCGTTGCCTTGCTTTATTCTGCTGTCTATTAAACTCCTTTAATACCAGCTCGAGAGAGGTGAAAAGACCCCTAAAGCATAATGGAGTGAAGACGAGAGAATATTTGACAAATAAAAGCCGCCCATCAAAGTCACAAGTCAGGCTCAGATAGGACAATCACTTCTGTTTGAGAAGTTGGGAAAGACTATTACTTTCCACTAATCAATCTGTTTCCTTTTCAGTGAGGCCTTTTTCTAAACAAGTGGAGAAACTACGAAGCGTTCGTTGAATGAGAGGCTGGAGAGCTGATTCGTGGAATTTGCCGCATTCGATCATTTTCTTATGGAACTACACGCATACCGACTGCGAAACTCATGATTCTTAATCCTTTTTCAAAATTTTCACTGGAATTGTCATTTTAGAGGTATGCGTTGCGGACATCTGAAAAGGAAGGTGATACAGTAGAGAATATAAAGGTGATACTGACATCATCTCAAAAATAGGTAAAAGGACATTTTTATTTTAAAATTTTAATTGAATATTTAATAGCATGACAAATTTTAACATTATAAAAACTATTCTTTTAAAATCTTAATTTGACTTTTGTCTAAGTACTAAAATAAAATATATCATAATATTTTAGAATAAACTAATATTTATTTAAATCAACTAAAAAATTTTAATTTTCCAATATGGACTCTTCCCTCTTCTTTTGGACCAACCGCTAAGACTCTTTCTACTCTTGGTTTAAGGTACTCTACGATCCTATTGTGGCTAAATTCTCAGCCTGTTACAAAATATTTTTTCCATCCGTAATTTGAGAGAAAAAAAAAAGAGGATTCTGGGTATAGGACACCCCGCCGTTATACTTGGCGGGGTAGATTACGTGGACAAACACCTCGCCATCTACTATGGCGGGGTGAAACATGTAGCCTAACCCGTCATGCGAGATGGCGGGGTGAGAACACGTGGCCTTAGCGGGGTGGGTCATCCCCGCCATTCAAGGTGGCGGGATATCCATTATATTGCTTTAATCCCGCCATCTTGAATGGCGGGATTTACTATAATAGTTTGAAAGAAACAGAATTTAGTAGAATGGAAGATAATAGTCCACAAATTGATCGATTACAAATCAAGCACGAGTAATTGGAAAAAGAACGGAGAAATGATTACTTTCAAAAAGAAAAGGGTCTCAAATACGTAGAAAGGAAAATTCAACATCAAGAATATTGATTCCTTCCACCCATGGAGCTATTTAGCATTGAATATCTGAAGTAACAATTCATAAAGCTCCCATCTGTTGAATGCCTCTGCACATAGTAAATATCTAATGACATTTACCATATCACCGATACAATTTGTATATTTTCTCTTAGAACCTCTAGTGAATTAAAGCAATATACATGCTACGCAGTAACAAGACTTCATCTTAGTTTTCATCTCAATTTAGAGTGAATCCCGCCATTCAAGATGGCGGGATTAAGGCAATATAGTGGATATCCCGCCACCTTGAATGGTGGGATGACCCACCCCGCCATGCAAGATGGCGGGTTGGACCACGTGGGAAAGGCCACGTGTTCCCACCCCGCCATCTCGCATGGCGGGTTGGGCTACATATTTCAACCCGCCATAGTAGAGGGCGGGGTGTTTGTCCACGTAATCCACCCCGACAAGTACAACGACGGAGTGTCCTATACCCAGAATCTCCTCTTTTATTTCCTCTCAAATCAGGGATGGAAAAAATATTTTGTAACAGGCTGAGAATTTAGCCTCCTATTGTCTTCTCTTTGGACCACTTGAACCTTCTTTTTAGCCCTTTTTTCACTACCCTTTATAAACTCTATAATCTAATCTTTATTTGTTTTTGGGTTAATTATTAAAAAAATTTCAAACTTTACTTAATTTTACAATATTAACTCAAACTTTAAAAAATGGTGCTAAATATTCAAAATGTTCAATTTGTTGCAAAAATTGTCCAACATTAAATTTTCGGTTAACTTCACTAACATAGCTAACCATGTCAGATTTTTATACATGTCATATGGTTGGTATGTATTTTTTAACTAATTATTTAATGTTTAAGTAATTTTTAAACACAAAAACTTAATTTCCTCTCCTATTTTGCTTCCCCTTCGGTTGCAATTACCCAACTCATCATATTAGAGTACTATGAGAGGTGATTCCTGTAGTAAGAATGTAAAGGTTGGTGCATGTTTTTTAACTAATTATTTAATATTTAAGTAATTTTTAAACACAAAACTTAATTTTCTCTCCTATTTTGCTTTCCCTTCGATTGCGATTGCCCAGCTCATCATAATAAAAAATGTCATAATTTTCGCAGTAAAAATTATAAAAAAAGAAATGGAAGCCTAATAGTAGAGAATCATGTACATCCTTATAATATTAGAGAATCTCTACATACCGTGAATCCTCCAAATATGATACCCTAAATGGGAGGAAGAATAATTACTACGTTCCATTAATGCAAGATGAATTATCCACATATTGCCAAGAATCATACTAACAATAATCATCCAATGTAACATTATGATATCTAACATCCTAAGCCACTGAATTCACACATTTTACGAAAATTAAGTCCTTAAAAGCCAAGTCAAACTTTGAAAGGTATAATAGATCCCATATTAGAGGATACAGAGGAAGCAATGAGCAGTTATCCTTTTGGACACCAATGTCGACAAACTAAATGCTAAAGTCTTTGTAATTGATTTGGCATATCTTTTACTTTCCAACAAAAGTTAGGTAAAGCCTCATTTTGTGATTGTTTTTGCATTCAAGTTCAAAGGATTTGAAATCTTAAGCTTTAAGGTCTATTATTAAGCAAAATGGCAATCTAAGATACATCTTTATAAGAAGAACTACAGTTGTTGCATGCACTGCAACCATTGTGCCCTATGACCTTAAGAACAACAACTATTACTAATAGGAGATGTCTATTACAATTACTTATCGGGACAGTCAAGAAAATGAGGACTTTTTCAATGAACTACAAAAGCTTTGGAGAAGGAGAAGGAGAAGCTTTTATAATTAGGAGCTTGAAATTGTTCAGGGAGAGAATGAGAGAGAAACTAAGCTAGGATAAACCAAGGTCACAAGAAAAAAAATTGTTAAGCAATCACACTTGCTGCTATCACGACGATAAAAAGGGTTTATAGCACGGTTAGGAGCTAAGCAATTGAAGGGGAAGCATAATACGGGAGGAAATTAGGTTTTATATTTAAAATTAATTAAATATTAAATAAATAACTAGAAAAAAAGACATACATGGCTTGTAAAAAAATCTGACTTAGCCATATTAGCAATGTTAACAAGAAACTTAACATCAGGCTATTTTGCAACAAATTAAAAGTTTGAGTATTTTAATGCTCCTTTTCAAAGTTCAAGTTAATATTATAAATCTAAGTAAATTTTAGAAATTTTCATAATTAACCTTTTTTTCTTAATAACTTTGTTGGCTATATCCTCTCTCCTATCATCTTTGTCGATCAGACCCTCTAGCACTTGGATTTTTATCAAAACTTGCTTATCAAAACCTTCCTCAGTATCCTAAAATCAAGTACCTCAACCTCACAAGCAACAACTTTTCTAGCAATATTCCCACGTCATTTAGTTTGGTCAATTTTTGGAACTTGATACTTTTTTTCCCCTTATGTTCAATCTTTTTGACAATGTTTGGCAATATTTCAAGTCAAAAAAATGCTAATATGACTTACTGCCAAAAGGAAAGGAATGTTTCAATAAGACTACATTCTTAGTTGGGATGTGTACCTCACATTATGAAACTTGATAAAAAAAATATCAAAAAATGTGAAGGTATACTTTTTATGAATCAATACCAATTATTAAATAAATTTTAATCACAAAATTTGGGCCCTTTGTCATTATTGGTGGACGTTGATGATTTAACTTGAATATTGAATAGTTAATTACATTAGACTTCCTTATGATTTGATCTTTTATTATTTTATATTATTGTCATTTATTTATTGTGATATTGTTTAGTTATTACACAACTCTTTTGTCATATTTTATTAGTTTTTTGTTGATTTACTTCTAAAAGAATATGTCATATTGGAACTTAGAGATAGCAAATTCGGCTTGCCTAACTCAGTGTGGCTTAGTCCAATATGATCCAAAATCAATAAATCAAGTTTGAAATGAATGAGTTTTAGATCAAACTTAGACCTAGGAGACACAATATCATTTTGGACACCTTGAACCCAATCAAACTTCGGGCCAGACTCTATTATCTCTTAGAAAGTTGGGCTAGACTAGGATAAGGACAAGTCTAAATTATTATTAAGTCTAGTGATAATTATAAAAAATATGATAATTGAAATAAAAAGTTAAACTATAATAAATTATAATATATTTAACATTATTAAATATAATGGGTATCTTTCTTTAATGTTGGTTGCCTTCATTTCTTTTTCCGTTCCATCACTTGTTTATTTCCTTTTAAGCTGAAAAAAGCTTGAATTATATCCTAAAGATATCATCGAGTGCTCGGGGAAATTAGCATGAGATAGTAAGTTGAATATGTAAATTTAGTTTGTAATTAGTTGGACAAAATTTCCATCTAAAGGACCTGGAGTTTTTTACTATTATTTTCAATATGCTTTATTAATAGAAAATTTGAAAATTTAGTCTCTTTATTGAGATTCAAAAATAGGTGATTCACATAAAGAGTAAACACACCTAAATACTCATTCAAACTTGTTGAATAAAACAATATTTCAATTAATGTTACAATGATAACAAAACATAAGCATTACTATTGAGTTTATTATTTTGGCGAGAAGCAATTTAAGAATAAGATGTAATTATAACTTAAGAAGATAGTTTATAAACATGATAAAGGAAAGTTAAAGTTTGCAACCGTTCAAGTGAAATTCAAGTACAAAATAAAAGAAGATCAAGGCAAATCAAAGTCATTACATATTTTGTAGTGTTGATTGTAATCTTATTTTGTTATTTTGGTATCTTAGAGGATCATCATACATAGACATTTCATCTTACTTCATTACATGAGTCTTCTCATTTATCAAGAGGTATTAAAGTTTTCCTGTTGGAAATTCACAAGTGAAGTAATCGCACATTGGAAAGAGATATAAGGATGAAGTAAGTTATATATAAAGATGAGAATTATAACCTAGTGCCTTAAGGTTTTGAGTTGAGATATGATATCCTGCTTATATATGGGCTTACTTGGATCTGGTCCAATTTCTCCTTAGGCCTCTTCAAATCCTTTATTGGTATAAGAGTTAGGTTGGTGAAGTACAATCAATAGAGATTCATAAATTTGGGTCAAATGAATGAGTGATTCATAGAGCAACTCAAATGGCTTAGCATGAGCTATAGGTTAAGGGGAAGCAACTATGATATGGATCGATCCATTTATGAGGGGGAAATGTTGGAAATTCATAAATGAAGCAATCCCACTTTAAAAAGATACATAAGTTTGAAGTGAGTTACATACAAAGATAGGACTTATAACCCATTGTCTTAAGGTTTTGGATTGAGATATAATGTCTTGATTAACTTATGTCTCATTGCCTTAAGGTTTTGGGTTGAGATATATTGGCCTAGTTATACATGGACTAACTTGGATCAGATCTAATTTCTCCTCAAGCCCCCTCAAAACCCTTCATTTCCTTTAAAAAAGAAGTATTGTGATCTTTTAAACACCATTTAAGTGGTATTTTGAAAGTTGGTTTTTAATTATAATTATATTAAACAAATCAAGTTTGATCGTTTAAAGTTGTTTAAAATCACATTTTTAAGGAGATTGATCAACCAATGTAAGATATTGGTTAATTAAACTTATAACAACGTTATTTTTTAACATATTAGTTAACTAATATATTTGTGTGGTTAACCAATGTCTCTCTATGGGACATGTTAGTTGACCAATATGTCCTAGTAACCAACCAATGTCTCAACCACTGGTAAATTTGTCCATTCAACACATATTAGTCGATCAATTGGCTATACTAATCGGTTAATACTCTATAACTAGTCGTTGTAATAACTAGATTTTGACTACAATAGTTAGTAAGAGTCTTAAAATCTTATAAATACGTGTCTTTGTCATGGATTCTTATATCAAAAAGTATTTAAATGTCTTATACATAAAATTTTAAGTTTTTATTAAGCATTTAGTCATCATTGTGTCGTATTTGTATGAACGAGCCTTATTGGTTTTATCAAAGTGATACAGTGAGATATTTTAAGTTGTAAGCTTATAATTAGGGTTTTGAATATTGTACTTGGAGGGTATTCCATGTGGTTTTGAAGTTCCTCCTCACCTCAGAGGAAGATGGTAAAAGGATTTCTCTTTATAAAAAAAGATTGTACAAAGGTTATTTTTTGAATTAAAAGAAGAGTTATAGTATAATTTTAAGAGGAGTCTTCAGAGTAGATGTAGACAAGAGTTAATTATGGAACCACTATAAATCAATTTGCATTTCTCTTCCCTTACATTTTTTATATTATTACTTAAGCGTGTTACTGAATTTTATTACCTTATATCACATGTTCATATTTTATAATTTATGACCACTAGCACACTAAGTAAATATTTTGTTTAATTTTTTTTATCAATATCCAATTCATCCCCTTCCTCTTGGATATCATTAGAGACTAACAAAACCTTTTAGAATATTGTTGTCATGTTATTTTACATGTGTATATCAAAAATAAAATATGCTAAAAATTATATTTGTACCCTAAAATTTTACAAAAGGCTTAATTTAGTTTTGACCATTATCTATGTTACTAAGTTAGACCATAATGTTATAAGAGTGATACTTATTATTTCCTAAAAATTAATTATATAAGGATTTTATTACATTTGACTGAATGGATTTTTACCCTTACTAAAGTGGCATATCATATACACAATATGAGCTCCACTAACTTACTAATATGATATTTGTTAATAAAATATTATAAATAAAATTAACTTTACAAATATTAATAATTTTAATAACTTCATAATATTACGAAAACATCGAAAATAGCCTCTCTACTAATTAAGAGTATGGTTGCGTACTTCTGGATCTCTTCAAATCTCGCGATTAGTAGAATTTCTATTAAGATGTTGTTGTTAAAAAATATTAATAAAACAAAATGAAATTAACTTGTTCCCTTTTTGTCTTTATTGCCACCATAATCTTAACAGAAGTGGAACCCTATATCTTTTTCTTTCTTTCTTTTTCTAACTTTCCTTTCGTCTATAGTATTTTATAATTTTTCTTCTTTAAATGATGAAGAAAGAATAAATATTATTTCACTTTTATTCTTTATTTTTCTTATTTTTGTTATATATGCTAAATTAAATGAATTTTTTTTCATTCACTAGGTAAAATTTGTAGAGGGGATGCCTTCCAATAGACATCTATACCATTTAAGATATCATGTTTTTAGGTATATGATTATCAAGAACTTTAGTCCACACCACACAATCAGGGAAAAACTGTATCTCTATTTTTCTTTTGGTGATAAGCCTAAAATTAAATGACTTGCCATCAGTTAAGTGATTAGAGAATTCAAACTCATCATCAAATCCAGTATCCATATATCCAAAAGCTTTAATTGGCTTATCATGTTTATCTTATTGTAACAAGTGGATATGGACATAAAGACAAGGTACAATAATAGGCTTTGAGTCTACCTTGAAACATTGTTTCTATAACATGTGTAGGTTATCATCCTCATCAATTAGGTAATTAGAAGATTCAAACTCATCATTAGAAGAGTTAATATGAACAACAAATTTTGTTTCCTCATCTTCACTAAATTGTTCTTCAATGATGTCTTCAATATTGCTATTGTCATGAATAGGGATGATAGCTTCAATACATTGCAACAGTTTCAAATCCTTGTTTGCCTTATTAGGACCCTATCGAGCATAATGTCCTAACTTGCCATAAATAAAACAATGATCAACCTTTTTTTGGATAAATAGCTCTTCATTTTAAAAAATGAACAAATTGACACTGTTTATTTCTTCTGAAAGTTTCTTGATAACCTCCGATAGAAATGTGGGATCTTTGAGACTTCATGTAAGAAAATTGCTTATGATGATATCTCTTTTTGGGATGACATTCACAATCATTTTTTCTCTTTTCATTTGATCTTGAGGTAAGGCTTCTTGCAAGAATTTTTTCAAAAGAGAACCACCTTTAATCATTTTTTTGAAAAACACTTGTTGATCACAAAGTTTATCAAGAGAAGCTAATACAAGTTGATAGATTTCACCAAGGATAATTCTCCCATATCTCTCCATAAAGTTGTAATGGTCTTTTGAAGTCCAGGTTGTAATTATTCTAAAAGAGATGAGATGAATGAATAACCTAGATTTATGTCAATAAAATGATTAAACAGATAATATCTTTCCATCATACATTGGAAATGCTTATATAAATCTCTTTTGTCCAGTGAACAACACTTTTTTTAAAAATATTCTTGCCTGATTTGCTTGTCAATGAGCTAAAAATCTCCTATAAGTTATTTATATATAACCCCAAAAAGAATTCCTGTAGAAGATATATGAATATACTAAAGTCTACAATAATCATCTAGACTTTGCAACCATTATCATAAGTACTACTTAAATGAAAGGTAAACTCAAACTAGATGTCTTGTTTATGTTCAATTCATCTATAAATTAATCCAAACATCAAATTTATTTAGATGGTCTCTCTATTTTTGGGTGGTAGATCATCAAAAGTAAACCAGGGTCTTGAAGTATGTCTGGTTGGTGGTACTTATATTGGTAGTGGTGAAGGTCTAATTGGTTCAGTCTCTTTAGATTTAGCCTTACTGATTTCTGGTTCATCCTTAGTTGTTTAAGATATATCGGGCGTCATCATCATGATCTTAGCTAATTCAGATAAATATGCCAATTGCTCTGAAACTTCTAAAGATTGTTAAAATTTTAAAAATCTTCAAATGTTTGTCCTTCAAATTCTTTTGAGATACATACTGATTCAAAAGTTGCAGTGAACTCTTATTAAGGAGCTTTACTTTTCTAGTTGATGAAACAATTCGAGTTTTAGGTGGTGAAGAAGGTGGCATTTTAATTTGTAAAGATTTTATCTATGGATCAACATGAATGGTGTATGTAGGTGATGGATCATATGTCTTTTCAGTTTTGGGCTTTATAGGTTTGATAGATTTGGGTTTGGTGGTAGAATGGACAAGCTGTCTAATGAAAAGATAGTTCGTTTTGGCCACTTTTTGGATAATTGGAAAGGTTGTATGATAAGATCCATAAATAGTCTTAAACTATTTTGTTTGCATGTTTGCCTTCATGCTTTGAAGTAATTCTTTAACTCTTTAAAGGTCTTGCTCTTTGGTTGTCAAATCAGGTCCAAAATATTGTGTTTTATTATATCTTATAAGATCAACATCAAGTTGAACCATTTAATCTTTCCAAGATAACACAATTTTTACCCATTTTTTAGTAACTTGTGTTTGTTGGTTAAGACCATCAAGTTTAGTGTTAAGAACTTTATTTTTGGCTACATCATTATCAATGTGTCACTTAATTACTTCTTTAGTAGGATTATATGAGGGTATCATGAAAGGTGATTCCTGTAGTAAGAATGTAAGGGTTAGAGATAACCTTATTTGTATCATTTGTATATTTCTTCAGGGGAGGAAATTCATCCTCATAAGGTCACATCATCATTTATGGAATAGGTGCTGGATTAACATTAGGAATGGAAAAAATAAGTCTATTGGGAATCGGTTCTTTAACGAATATATGTGCCTTTCCAACAACTTTGAGTAGTTCAGAAAGTGTCTCAAGTCTAAGTCGTGGGTTATTAAGCCCAACCCATAGTTTAGAATCTAGATCATTATCATCATGTTAAGCATGAAACAAGTTCTGGTAGTTAGTGATCCATTCTGTTGGCATCAACTTTTCAAGTTTTATTGGTGGCAATTGTTTTGGAATCTGGACGATAGTAGTCTAGTCATGAGCTTGATCTACCATGTATAGAGCATCAAAAGTTGAATTTGGAAAGTTAAGATCTACAACATCATTTTGCAAACAACAAATCATTAGGAGGTGCAAAGTGGTCGTGTGGTGCAAAGTGGTCATGATTACTGTAAAGTCTTGCCTAGTCCAGTAATATGGATTTGAACTTGGAGTCTCTCAGATAAGGTAGAATCGTCCAGCCTAATGTTAAAATTAGGGGCTATGGTAAGAATGACACTTTTATAGTTGAGAGTTGTCAACAGAGTAACAATCAATACATTTTGGAAAGTCGAGTAGGTAATGTAAATAAGAGATATCCTAGTATTGGCCAGAATTCCTTCTTTTATGTAGAGTAAGAACAAGTCTAATAGCTCTAACATGAAGATGAGTATGATTCCGGTTTCTCTAAAAGGAGATGAGTTCTATTGGAATCTCCAGTTTAACATATTATTATGATGTTGTTGTTGCCTTTAAACCACATTATTCTAAATGAGAACTTTGGATG
Source organism: Erythroxylum longipes (assembly GCA_027563885.1). Taxonomy (NCBI): domain Eukaryota; kingdom Viridiplantae; phylum Streptophyta; class Magnoliopsida; order Malpighiales; family Erythroxylaceae; genus Erythroxylum; species Erythroxylum longipes. The sequence continues at coordinate 22,514,709 of JAOQMS010000003.1, forward strand.
ATCTCTTTTACCTTCAAACGATTTGTGATCAAGATAGTACAAATACTTTTGGTTTAAGAATGATTACGAGAATATATATTGTACAGACTTATTAAGGGTAAAGAAGTATCGTGGATACGATTTTCCTTAGGCATATAGGTAATTTCTACTAAATTTTCTATTCAATTGGAAAAAGTTCTTTTAATAGTAGAAGGAAGATTTGTTATAGAAAGGGTTGAATAAAGATGAATAAGGTCACTAGATAAAGAGTCTCTGATGATATATAGAAAAGTTTCTTTACTCACTTTCATCAAGAATACTCAATCAGTAACACTTCTGGCTCTGATACCACTGGGTAAAATTTAAGACAATCATATTGAGAATAATGCATTAAAAAATATAATCCGATCTTGAAAATTGTTTATTTATAATTTATATTCATAAGGGTTTTTAATAAAAGAGTTTAAATTAAAAATGCCTCCTTATAAAATTAACTAAAATTGTCACACTAAATCATCATCATCATCATCATCATCATTATCATTAAACAATGTTATATAATACAATTTTTATTTCTTCCACGAGTAGTATACACATGGCTAAGTTTCTATTATGTTCATCCATCATCAAGTCACTAATTCAATTAATTCAATATGTAATATTTGATCGACCATAATACAAAAAATTGCATTTGATTGAAATATGTACTTACTAATTCAACATAGATTTAAAATAATCTATCAATTCAATAAAGAAGAAAATTCATTTCATATTAAATATATAATATTATAATATGTTCTAATTATTTATTATTGAAAATCTTTTGTTATGCAACAAGATTCTAGTTGCCCAAACATATCTTGTCTAATTTGATATTTAATTTTAATTTTGAAAGCTAATTAGTTATTTAAAAGTAATAAATTGAATAAAATGTGTGTGAAACATAATCTACTACCTAATTTGAATTTCATTAACTTTATTTCATTCGAATACTATAATAATTTGAATTTCATTAATTACATTAAACACAAATAACATATTTAACATTTTCCTCTTTTGAAGGAGTCAATAGTAAGACGGGTATTGCAGTGAAATTCCTTTTTGTTTTTGTGTTCGAGGACCTTAAATAATGCCGAGTGAAATTCTTATAGCTAAATTGATACATGATTGTCTTTTTGTCCTATTTTCTTTTTACTTTTATGAGACTCAGTTTTTTATATATATTTCAATTTGAAATTTTGCAACGATTTTCATATTTGTATATTTTTTTCGATCAAGTTCTCGAGTCTTGACTTGTCGCCGTCGTTTCTCCTCTAGTAATGAACTTTATCCCCGTCTCCGATGATAGCATTGCTACCTCGTGACTATCCTTCTTTCCAATGGCCACCACTCTCCTGACGAAGAATTGTTTCCGTCGAGTTCACCAAGCTCGACTCATCTACTCTCATAAACCCCATGTTGCCACCACTAGAGAAAATCCGATCCAACCCAAGCCGACCATCTTTAAGACATGGGCTACTAGAAAAAATGACAACAACCAATATACAAAGCTTCTCTTCTGCGAGAGTTGAGAGTTGGAAGAGGGACACTAATTGTACTGCATTTTATAAAGAAGCTGGTGTACCCTTTTTCGATAAAAGGGTGATGAAAATTTATTTATTTTTAAGTTGGATCTTGATTACTTATAAATTACTCTTGCTCAATCCATCCTATAACAACTCGACCTATAAAATATTTATTTTAAAAAATTTAGAATTTAATTTAGTCTCATAAATAATATTAAAAATTAAATTAAATATTTTATAGAATATTAAAGCATAAATCTCACTTTTGACTTTAAGTCTTTCAATTCGCACATATTTTGAGGATCTCTTATTAGTCATATGTTAAAGTAAATGTAGATAAATGCTATCGCTATGGGAATTGTAAGGAGGATGTGGATGTAATACTTTTCTAAACTGGATGGAATCTTTTATCCGTTAAAGTCAATATTTTCTATCTCTGTTGTTACTTCCAATGATATTGCTTTCCTCTTTTGAAAAGAACATGTTGAAAACGCAATTTTGGTAGCAAAGCTCCGTTCAAAGACTAAATATCAAATTTAGGTTTAGTTGAAAACTCGGATTACTTCATTACGTTTCCTACTTTAAGTTTGCATTCTTGTTCTCACTTTTCAAAGAGGTTGTGGAAATTATAGTAATTTACAAAGAAAATATTGTAAGAAAAAAGAAATTAGGATGATGTTTAAGTGAATACTTGATTAATTCAAGAAAAGAACAAATTTATTTTTAATTTTTTATTAAATGTCATGATTGACTTCCTTTCAAACATCAGCGCATGGTTTTGGGGCACGATCCTACTCTTTGAAACATCGACTTTACACATTTTCGTGTTTGGTTTATCTAAACATGACTTTGATTGGTTTAACTAAAGTCACGCCGATCAATGAATCAACCGAATCTGGAACCTATTTGAATCCACTTGATATACTTGTCTTGGTTCATTCAGAATGTCTTGCTGGTGCTACAACCGTATTAAGCGTTGGCCAAGGCTCATTGATATGCATGATCCTGAGACTACGTTTTAAAGGTTGACACGTTTACTATGTTTTAGAAAATTGATCACTGACTAGTCCTGGTCAAAGTTCCAACTTGCAGCTCGTGTAACTGATAAGGGAATCTTAATCAGCCGCCACAGAAGCATTCTTTCTGTCCCCATATAATAATATATAGGACCCTTTTTCCTTTCTAGTTGTAGGAATCGACTAAAAGGATTTGATTTCAAGCAGAATATCTGTAATAATTATGAGTAAACTCCAAAGGTCCAATGAATATCACGTGTTTTTACTCTTCTCTGTACTGCTCAACATCTTCTTCATTTGGAAATGGCATGTGAGTGGTGCTGAGTGGCTCAGCCTGAGTTGGAGCAAAACAGCAGCAGCAGAAGCAGAGGAAGTGGCAGCCATCCCTTGTTCAAGCCATGGAAGAGCATACTTGGATGGTTTGGTTGTTGATGAGATCAGTAAACAACCCGTTTGTGAGTGCAACACTTGCTATGGAGGCCCTGACTGTTCTATCTTCTACCCTGATTGTTCTGCTGATGCTAATGGGTAATATTTTTTTTTTCTCCGTCTTGAACCAATAATTGTCCTGATAAACTATTTTGATGAATTATTCATGATGTTCTGACACTAAAGGACCATATGATGTTTGAATATGTCAAGAAGAGGTTAAATTAAATGTTGTTTTTAACACAAAGTCAATAACATCTATCTCAAAGCAGCATAATTATCAACCGGTGTTTTTTCTTTTCATCAAAGTTTGAAGTTTGTTGGTTCTTTGATCTTTATTATTGAACTACAAACTCCATGACGATACTATCATCTTTGGCGCAGCGGGGATCCATTGTTTTTGGAGCCCTTCTGGATACAGAATGCAGCAACCAGTGCCGTTCTTGTGGCAGGGTGGCACAGGATGAGTTACTCATATAGTGATCAATCATCCATCTCCAAAGAGCTGGTTAATCATATCAGGAAGCTACATGCCAATGTAGGAAATGCAGTAACTGATGGAAAATATATAATTTTTGGTGATGGATCAACCCAACTTCTAAATGCAGCAGTTCGTTCCTTGTCCCCGGATAATGGCTCATCCCCTGCTGGGGTCGTAGCTTCAATCCCATTTTATCCGGTTAGTACCTATAGTACTAAGTTTTTGTTTTTAGCATATCACAACTGTAAATGCTTCATCAGGATTTGAATAATGATAAGATGAATAGGTTTATGATACTCTAGTTCCGATTGATTGATTGCTTAGTAGAAACCTGCAAATTTTCGGATGCAATGTTTAAAGCTGTTGATTCAGTTGGTGCACCGAGTCATTGCAGGTGTATCAAAGACAAGCAGACTTTTTCCAGTCAGTTGATTTCAAGTTCGAAGGGGATGCAACACTATGGAAGAACAACTCGGATACTAGTAGAAACATGATTGAGTTTGTAACTTCACCAAATAATCCTGATGGACAGCTGAAAGAGGCAGTTCTTCATGGAGCAAATGCCAAAGCAATTCATGATCGTGCATATTACTGGCCACATTTTACGGCCATTCCATCTCCCGCTGATGGAGATGTCGTGATATTCTCACTTTCTAAACTCACTGGTCATGCTGGGTCGAGATTTGGGTAACTGCAGAATTAGCATTCTACCATCGACATTATTGCTTCCAGTTACCTAGATATTGTTTGGCTTTTCTGGCAACTAGCCAATGGTTGAAGCAAAATTTGCAGGGGCTTGTAAGACAAGAGCTACTCTAATGATATGACATGATCTTTTGTACAGTTGGGCGCTGATAAAGGACAAGAAGATTTATGAAAGGATGGGCACGTATTTGACGTTGAATACCATGGGAGTTTCAAGGGAGAGCCAGCTAAGAGCTTTAAAGCTCCTGAAAGTGGTTCTTCAAGGGGGAGGGAGACAAATATTTGAGTTTGGACATGATACTATGAGGATTCGATGGGAAAGATTTAGGAAGATCATCTCAAGATCTAGTCGTTTCTCTATCCAGAAAATTGCACCTCAGTACTGCAGTTTTTTCAATGAAGTCAGGGCAGCTTCTCCAGGTAAGCACTATTACCATTCACACGACTTTCATATATGAAGAGGATACCAGGATGAAATTGACATTTGATAACCATCTTGATCCTGCATCAAGCATTTAATTCTGCTTCTTCCTTTTTTTTTTCCTTTCTGCTATTGAGCTTCCAATTGCCTTCCACCAAAACCACTTGATTCTCCTAATATTATCCAAACAATTCCTAATCATGCTTCTTCACAGCATTTTCATCTCAAGTTTGTGAACATTGGCCTCAGTGTGTCACTTGTTAATTAACGCTTCAATTGTCCTCTCATGCGAATCTTCAAAGCTACAGTGATTGAGATAATTGGTTATAATCCTTCTTTCTGTCTTCATTCTTAGGAATATCAGTTCTCAGTGCCCACATTTTAGCTAATCATTAATAGTTTGACTAATGCTTTAACAACTAAACAACAGTTTGATGAATTATAAACACATAAAAAATCTGAAATTCAATGCAGCATATGCGTGGGTAAAGTGTGAGAGGGAGGAAGACAAAGATTGTTATAACGTGCTTCAGGCAGCCAACATCACTGGCCGTCAAGGTAGCATGTTTTTCGCTGAAGATCAGTACGTGCGTCTTAGTCTCATCAGGAACCAAGATGATTTTGATTTATTGCTTCAGAAACTAGATATAATAGTTTCTGAGGAAGATGGTCCCAGAACAAGCTGAAGAGTGTTTATGAAGGTGATGTTTATTCACCTGTTAACACTTGTTCATATCTATCATTGAAAGTGGTCATGTCGTATGGACCTGTTAACTAGTACATGTCTCTGTATGCATGCAAATAAATGGTGTTGTTTTCTCTATAAATTTGTATTCTCGTAGCACATTCGAGCATTGGCAATAGTAAGCATAATTTTCATAGTGACAGTTTGTAGTTTGTATACCAAACTCTCAACATTGTCTGCTGCTAAATATCATCTTTTCTCTGCAATATGGCAGTATAGAAGCATATAATATTTTTTGCTATTGAAAGAAAATCTACATTGGTCATCTTAGGACCTTAATAGGCATTGGAAGCTGTTAACATCCGCTGCTTGAATGATCATAACTCAGTTGCGATCGCGTATACTTTTGGTAAGTTTTAACATCAGGATCAAGAATAAAATGTGCAGTCACGGCTGCTTCTTCTAAACAGGCAGAGTTGTCATAACTGCAAATAAGGGTATCACATAAGTTTCAAAGTATGATTTAAGACGACCTGACCTATATATCTTTAATATAAGCATATACATTACATATTTGTCCCAACTATTATCAATTAATAGCCCTAATCGTTGAAGCCAAACTTAGTTATAGCCTTCCATTCTCACAAAACCATCATAGTTCTTGACAGAAAATCAATTGAAAAGCAAACTTTCCACCATTAGATGTTTTTCATGAGTTCACAACTTCACATATGACCTTTTTAACAAGTAAATACAGATATTAAATCACATTCTTCCAGTACATATGATGTTGCGCCATAAAGGACCTGGAAAGAAGTTTTACAGTTTCTTCTTAATTTCCTTCTACAGAAGAAGGGAGATCAAAAAGAAATGAAGAAGCACAGAAGAGTATGGAGTAAAAGTTTGTCCCTTTCTTCTACCACAAATTACTGCGTCTTCTATTTTTACAAATGTCTTCATGGCCCAAATACAATCTTTATGAATAGACCAACCCAGAAATAGTTTAACTTAGAAAGTTTATTACCAAAATAACATAACCTATTCAACACGTGAAAGTTGAAACCTATTAACTTATCAACGCAGGATATTACCAGCATGTCAAACCCTGTGGAACCGAATGCTGTTTCAGACCCATATTACCTTCATCCTAAAGAGAAGCCAGTTTTAATTCTCGTCTCTCTACCTTCGAACAGAACTAATTTTCATTCCTGGAATCATGCCATGTATGTGGGCCCTCCAATCCAAGACTAAGCTAGTCCAAAGTTTGATTTGGTTTCGATACTGCAACATATGTGATCTCACAGAACGATTTGGAAGAGGAGATGATCTTTTTACTAAATCAAGGTAGTCTCTCAGTGAATGACTATTTCACCAAGTTTAAAGTTATTTAGGATTAGTTAACTCAATTTCGAATATTGCAATTGTTATCTATCCAGGTACAGCATGACCAAGTTTTTACTGAGAATTTTTCAACCACATATTATTGATATATTATCATAAATACTTAAAACTATTAACAAATAATTAAAAAATAGTGAGTTTAATAAGAACCTAAGCTCCAAGCTTACCTCGTCGTATCATGCTTTTACAACTCTAAATTTAAGCCTTAAGATAAGAACCTAAAAACCATAGCATCAGCCCAGATAAACATGAGGAAAAAACACATAAAGCACATCCATAAAATACAAACTTAAACCAAAAACAAATCAAACAAAATAACCCAGGAAGTAGGAAAATTTCCCACAAAAATCTTTCTTTTTCTAACCAGGTAAAGCATTACTTAGGAAAGAAGCAAAGGTTGACAACTTCCACCAGTTACGTTAGAAAAATACAAAAAAAAATTTTAAAAAAAATTGAAATTTACTTGGACAAAAACGTGGAGATATTGATATATAAACAGTGAACTAGCAGATGAAACTTTAACCAAAGAAAGATATAAGCTATATCCAATAACAAGGTCTAAAACAGTTGTTAACTTTAACTCTATTCGTTTATGTTTTTTTCTTCTTCTTCTTTTTTTTAAAACCTTCATAAGGGGAGAAAGATGGGAGATGTGGTAAAGAAACACAGAAATTTGAGAACTTACCTTCAAATTGACGAACCCAAAAATGACAGTAGAGGATTGTTAAATCAACAACTTAAGGATTTTGTTGTAGTTTTTTGCCAATTTTAAGGAGAGAGGTTTATTGCAGCAACAAATTTGTTTAGGTTTGGGAGATAGTTGTTACAACTAATGAAAACATAGGTTTTGCATTTTCATAATGTTATTATGGCTTTTTTGTTTTGGCAAATAAGAAACAAAAAAATTACAAAGCCAAAAAGTTTTTACTAATTTGTTTCCTTCTTTTCTGGCAATTCTAACTAAAAATGTGAAAAAAGGCCCTAAAATTATAATGGATGTATAATAAGATACAAATGGGAAGGGCTATTTAGTTTCATTTATGTTATTTTATTTATTTTTTATCATAGTTTTTTTGGTTAAAAAATAAAAAATTTTAGTTGAGATTTGTAATTAAAACTAAAATAAAACATATTTGGTTTTACTATCCTATTTTATTTTATTTTTACTATAATATTATATATTATATATTAAATTTAAATTTAAATTATATATAATATATCAAATTATATTATTAAATTAATTAATTATCATTACCATCATAAATAAGAAGTTATAAATATTTATTATAATTAAAATATACAAATTAATTTTATATAATAAGAGATTACAAAGTATAAAAATTATATTAATTCATTTTAATTAAATAATAAAATATTCATCATGGTAAAATGCTTTAAAATAAATTAGTAATATCGCTAACAAAAAGAAATATAAGTCAATTAGAAATTTCATTAATATAATCATATTTGTCTACCAATTTCTTTTCACTCTCAAAACATACTTTGAAGTTATATTGGGGTGATGTTATATTTTACTTAAGAACTTGTATCTTCAATTATACTATTACAATTAGAGATGTTAATGGCCCCGGCCGGGCCCGGGTTGTCGGCATGAGCCCGGCCCATTGAAAAATTATGCCGACCAGGCCAAGCCCATGGCCCGGCCCAGCGGGCCAAAAACGGCCCGTGGGCCTTGGGCTGGCTGTGTCTTATCGGCCCGTCGCTAGGCCCGTGGCCCCGGCTCGGCCTGCCAAGCCTGCCCGGGCCACAGCAGTCCATCAGGCTTGAGTAAGCCCGAGCATTTAATTTATTTTTAAAATTTTTTTAAAAAATTTTAAAAAATTGTTTTTTATTTTTAAAATTTAATAAATTATAAAATAATCACTTATAATAAAATGTAAGATGAAATTACCTATAAATTATACAAAAATATTTATATGAAAAGTTAATAAGTTAATAGTTGTAGTAAATCTACTATCTTTTACATTAAT
>JAOQMS010000003.1:22524617-22554011 GCA_027563885.1 Erythroxylum longipes
CAAATTTTAAAAATTTCAGGGACTATTTCATAAATATAAAAAATTGCCCGAAACGGTACCCGGTATTGACCGGTACCTATACAGTACCGTTCCAGAATTCAATCCGGTACCAAGTCCGGTACGGTATTCGCAACATTGCTTCTACCCATTGCGAGCCCCACATGTGCTCGAGGTTAACTGGCAAGAGTTTCGGGTCAAATCAGCGAGGCAAACCTTCGAGACTAAATTTTCTATTACATAAATCTGTTTTTACTCTATTTTACTAAATTTATATAAATATATGACAAAATTAAAATGTGCTAATCCAAGCATCCAAACTTCAAAGCTGAGAATTGTTGCAACGGCTTCGATAAAAAGTTTAATATTGTATAATGTAAACCATAATTGAAACACAACACTATTTTTCATTAACTAATTTAAATTACAATGTAATTGTAATTAAATAATAATTATGGGTTATATTGCTATGTTTGCTTTCCCAATGCATATTTGCTTCACCAGTACGCGTTGGCATGCCATTTTTATTAATAATGGATATAAAAACAATGTTGGAAGTGCGCAAGAATAATTTTCATATGATTTTTAAGTTAAGTTCACTTTAAATTTATAACATAATTAACACTTAAAACATAATAATGTATAAATTTTAATTCATATTTTATTTGAAACTTGATCATTTATTTGTCAGTTTGCTCGAACTGTTTCTAAAACTGGTCATTTCAACTACCGTAAAAACACAAATATCTAGCCTTTAACAGTATTCACATAACAAGTTGAAGGAATTCTACAACTATTGTATAGAGAATTAGGCAAGAAGTGTTGGATTTCTAGAAACCTACACCTATTTATAATAAGTTTAGAATATTTAGTGGTTTAAATGAAATTAAAATTTAATTTCAATTAAACTTTAATTAAAATTATAATAAATTCTAGTTAAATATCAATTAGTCTCAAATAAAATTCAATATCTTACATTGATTTTATTTATTAAATATTTCATATTTAATCATAAAGTTTCTCAAACTTTACAATCAAGTCCAACTTGATTAAAACAACTTTTTTCTCTTCAGTTCGTTCTTTACATATGACCCATTAAGTTTTCAAATATGTTGGCAACAGATATAAAACTATAACCCTAAATCATATATATGGTTATCTTTAATTCTCTAATTATATAATTTATATACATCGATTAAGATTAGCATCTCCTCAAAAGGTTAATGGAATATTAAAGGGAAAGATAACGTAAGCTACACATGGTTTTTATTGATTTAAAGAAGGCGTATGATAAGGTAATAAGGGAAATCTTGTGGAGGTGTTTAGAAGTCAAGGGGGTCCCTATGACTTATTTATAGATTAATAGGGATACGTATGACGGTGTAAAGACCAAAGTAAGGATGATGGGAGGAGATACAAAGCATTTTTCTATAGATAGTGGGCTACACCAAGGTTCCTTTTTAAGTCCCTTTCTGTTTACAGTAGTAATTGACAAGCTTACCAAGAACATCTAAGGGGAAGTGCCCTGGTGCATGTTATTTGTCGATAACATTGTTTTAGTAGACGAGACCAAAAAGGTGGTCAATGTCAAACTTGAACATTGAAGAGATACGTTATAGTCAAAGAGTTTGAGTAAGATTAAGACAAAATATATGAATTGTAACTTTTCGGGACATAGGATGGGTACAGATGTGGAGGTAATGATTAGATCAGAAGTTATACCGTGAAAGGAGTGTTTTAAATATTTAGGTTTTATCATCCAAAGCAAATGAAAAATTGATGAAGACATAGTCCACATGATCAAATCAGGCTGACTTAAATAGCTTAGCGCTTTAGGAGTTTTGTGTGATAAGAAGATACTACTCAAGTTTAAAGGTAAATTCTATTATTTAGCGATTAGGCTAGTCATATTATATGGAGCTGAGTGTTTACCCATCAAACAAATTCATGTGCATAAGCTAATTGTGACAAAAATGGGGATGCTCTGGTGGATATAAAACCTTACTAAAAAAGATAGGGTCAGGAATGTAATAGTGAGTGGCAAATTAAAGGATGCTAATATTATAACAAATTAAGAGAGACAAGACTTAGGATGTTTGGTCATGTTAAGAGGAGACACTCGGACGCTCTAGTGAGAAGATGCAAAAGAATCGTACTTAGAAATTGTAGGAGAAAAATATGGAGGCCTAAGAAGAATGGGGGGAAGTGATCAAAAATGATATTGCATTGTTGGAAGTTACTGATGATATAAGCCATAATAGGAAACTTTGGCATGCTAGAATTCAAATAAAGGATCCCTCGTAAAGATATCCTGACAATCCTCTTTAATCATTTAAATCTTGCTTTTTGTAATTACCCTAAAAGCTAACCACTTATTCGTATTATTAGTATTATTATTAGTATTAGTATTAGTATTAGTATTATATTTATTATTATTGTTATTTTCTTTACGAATACTGCTATTATTTTTAATCATTTTTTTCTTTTTTCTTTCCTTATTTATGTGGATCAATTTAAAAACAACCTCTCTACTAGTTAGGGGGTAAGACTGTGTACTACTAGACTTCTCCAAACCCTGCACCTTAGTGAGATTTATACTGGATATTGTTGTAATTATTGTTGTTGTCGATTAAGATTAGCATTTAGCAATGCATCATAATTACCTTAAATATTTAAGAATATCAAAGTCATTTTGATTAACTTTTTCGTACATAATTTTTTTCGTATGATTTACTCTTTTCATCATAAAAAGTTCAATTAGACAAACTATAAAATAATGTCTACTTGATTTGAATCCAATCATATTAGTTCTCCACCATTAGCTATTGATTCAATAATGATATTTAAAAACTTTTTTCAAAGCATTATTCCACCTTTTGCTAAGAATTTTTCAAATCAACACTAATCAAGAACAATAAAACTATTTCCACAAAGAATATAATTGACAACTTGAAGTTTCAGATTATCCTTTTCGTGAAATAAATCTTGTGGGAAAAGTGATTCTAAATTTATACTGTCCGCCATCTCCTATTCGATTACTGGTCGAACCAAAACAAAAAACTTCTAGAATTTCTCTTAGATTCGAACCCATAACTGATGATAGAACTAAAATAGATATTTTCCGTTTCCTACTTATAAGAGCCCATATCCTTGCTTTTCTATCAATTTCTAATTCTACTCTTCCCCCCAATCTGATATTATTGTGTTTGGATTTGTTGCTTTCTTGTTTTGAATTATATCGATATTTCACTCTTACAATGCTTTTATCGTATCTTTTTTTATTGGGACAATAATCCACAGGAAAGAATAATTTGAGGATGGGGAATTAGTATATCAACTCACTTTCTTCCTTCGCCCTCACAAAGCGTGAAGAGTAATTGATCAAATTCGTGGACGTTCTTACGAAGAAACACTTATAATACTCGAACTCATGCTATATCGAACATGTTATCCCATTTTAAAATTCGTTTATTCTGCAGCATTCTACCCAATAAGACAGATACTTTAGATCCTGCTTGTACGAAATAGAAGATATTGTCGATAAATAGCAATACGTTTAATTCATTACTCACTTTATGGCGATTAATCTTTTTAGGGTGATTAATCTTATATTGATCACTCAACTATTTCTATATAATTCATTCTACATCCAATAGTCATTGACTATGCTAGCCTTGACTAGAATAAGTCATAAGTAATATCAAAACATGGTAATTTCTATATGATATACTTTGGTTATATCAGGTCAAATGATTTCTTATGTAATCATCATAATGAGAATTTCCATAGACATATAAGTAATGTTTCAAATGAAATTTTTACATAGGGTCAATTCGGTGAACTTATTCTCTAACCAGTACCTACACGTTTGTTTATTCATATATTTTAGTATATTAGATTGATTATTTCATAAGGAAGAGATACAAAATGTGTTAGTCTTTTTACGTTTCTTTAATATCTAGTAATAAAAGAATAATTACTAGGAACAATTTAAGGATAATAAATAAAGACAATATGAATCCCATCATAATTTCATTTGTAATGTGTATTTATCTTATGAACTTTATCACGTACATTTAAATATGTGTAAGATAGAATGCCTATAAACAATTGTCATTAAACTATAACCAATTGATTGACTATAGGTCATAAACCAATAATCTCCCACTTACATTAAACTAATCATTTAAATATCTTATACCATATCACCATATGATGATCATGCTCCTATTGAGACAATAGTTTAGCGAGATAATTCTACAAGATTGTCTATAATGAACACTTACTTAAATCTTAAAACTTTCATCTTAATTATTATCATAATAAATAGAAACTACCTAAATATATACTTGGATCTTTAATAAAATCTTAGCTCTTATTGCATGCATAATGGCTCTAATATTCTACATTACATTACTATTTGAACAATGCAATAAACTATATCAAGTTTATTAAAGAACTTCTCTTGATCTAAATAATCATTTCCATTAAATAAAAATGTATTATAGCTTGATTAGCAAGTAATGTTACGTTATCAAGTTCATTAAAGAACTTGATCTAAATAATCATTTCCACTAAATAAAAAATATATTATAGCTTGATTAGCAAGTAATGTTACTATATCAAGTTCATTAAAGAACTTTTCCAATCTGAAAATAATATTATTCAAAGTAAAATATACCTTAATTATGATTTACTTCTAAAGTTAATATTTATATAAACTTGAACTCAAATATCAGCTCATATATAGAATAATGGATATCTTCAATACTTCACATGTATTAGATATCTCAAATACTAAACACCTTTAGTATATTATCTGTATAGTTGGACTATAATAGGTAAACAACCTTCTTAGACATCTCTATAGATTTAATTTCCAGAACTAAGCTGTTATCTTTTCATATCCAATGTAAATTGTTATTATATATTTTCAACAATTGAAATATATGAATTATTATTCTCTATGAGCAATATCTTTTTACAAACTCCTACTAAAGATGACAAATATTCTCTCACCAACCTTCTTGTAGATATGATAATTTCACAATGGTCTTCAAAATAAACTCTTTGAATTCATCATGAAAGTGAATCTTTCAACATCTTGTAGCCTTTTAACTATTCATCAAATGTATCAACAAAGACACTACTTCCAATTAGATGTATTTTCATTAGACTTGAACTTTTTAAAATTCATCTTACTCCCACTACTTATCTTAAGAACTATTATCTTATAGGTATACATTGAAACAAATTTTTTGTTTAAAAAATATATATAAGATTATATCCAATCTTTTAAATATCTTATAACCTTCTATTATCTAATTTACTTCTAAACTTATTAGATAATACCTACTGCAACTAAGCATTACATCCAAATATCATTAACTTTGACTCTTTCAAAATCTTAGCATTTCATATCTAATATAAAATCTTATTAATTGAGACTTTTGAATGTAAGTTATAATAGTAGGCATAGTTATAAAAGAAATAATTATTGCATTATATAATATCTCATATTAAATAATTTTCTTTTCATAAATCCATACTGTTACAAAATTTCCTTATAAATAACACAACTTAAAACTCACCACATCGATATCGTCAAAAGTGTTTTTAAAATTATCTTAACACTTAATTTCTACTTAAATTTAAACAATTTGAAATTTTCAAAATTTTAAATTAATATTTCTTTTGATACATATGATTATATCACTTATAGTCATTAGTACTTCTAATAAAATAGAAGAGAACTACAATTATTACTAAGTTAGTAACACCTTTAGAAACCATTTCAATGTCACGTTTTATTAATATAATTATCATGCAATAAAATTTTTTCTTTAATAAAATTATGTCTAATATTGGATTTGGTTAAGTAAAAGAGAACGTTAAAAGTTCTCATTAAATCTTAACAAAACCTTTGAACTTTACAATTTATGATCATTTTCTAGTATTTATATTTTCTTTGATTAAAAATTTTGAAGACGATATTGTGATTTTTACTGTCTGGGTAAATAGCACCTTTACTCAAGTAAACAGAAAAATAGAAGAATAAAGGTTCCGTAAAAGGATGGCACGTAGGGAGGTTACATCAGACATGCTCCGCCAAAGTTGCTTAAGAGCCTAAAGAATTATTCGGTGATCCCTTCATTACACGCTAACGGGTTAAAGAAGACATTCTCCAATAAATTATATAGAAGCACAGGCCTATACCATTGTTAAAGTACCAAAATGCCCCTTCTTTCCCTGCTAAAAATATCTAGGAGCAATAAAAGACGACAATTATTTTATAACCCAATCATGAATCATCCTTTCACTTGAATCCCATACTCGGAACGTTCTTAGCAATCCAGTCGGGGTACTCCAGTAATTTCAGATCTACACTCTCTTCCCACCCATCATTGTGTTCCCTTCCTTGTGCTTATCACGCACTGACAACTCTTGGTATCCCTGTTCACATGCGAATATAATGGTTGATGCATGTATGTAAGTAACATCATGCATCATGCATGTGTTGTTTTTCTACATGAACATGCATGTTGTGTGTGTGTGGGTGAAACAAATGGGACATGACGTGGGCCTCTAAGGTGAGAGGAAAATATCATTGCCACGTCTGCTAAGCAATCTAAGAGGAATAGCCACATAAAGATCTCTCTCTCTCTCTCTCTCTAAACTTTCATGGGACTCGCTTCCTGCTAACAAGTACCAGTATTACCTCTTGTGTTTTTGCAATTTCCTTGATAAGAAAATTTTAATATAATTTATTTTCTCATTTTTAGTTTTTACAGTCACACACACATTTACGAGGAGAACTGAAACTCTGATAAACAAATATCCAGCACAAATCAGCGAAGCCAAACACAAGTTTCAGGTGGCCTCAAGTTCTCAGACCCAAAAAATCCAACTATTTTCTTTTTTTTTTTGGTCTTTTACTTTCTTAGATATTAGTTTCATCCCTTTGCTTACAGTTTCCGCGTATTTGATTGTTATTCTTTTCTGGCTTCTTGGTTTTGAACGATACCACAACTTTTTCTGGGTTCATTATCATGTTTTGTTTCTTGGTATGCCTTTGGAGTGTTCCTCCTTTTATCACCTTTCTTTTGGTCTCCTCATAGCCTTATTTTTTCTTTAATTTCTCCTGTAAGATATCTAGATTTTAGGCTACAAATCTTTCTCTCTCTCTCTTTTTTCTTTTTCCATTTTTACGAAAGATTTCAACTTTTCTGCACAAATTCATTTGTTGACTATAAACCGTTTGTTGTTCAATTTTTGTAGAGCATCAGATTCCAGTGACAATTGGCTACCAGTCTAACTGAAGCCTTGAGACCGAGAAAGCCAGATAAGTTTCTTACTAAGAGGGATGTGACTTGTATTTTTTGCAATCTATAGCCCCGAAGTGAAGCTCAATTCTCTGTTTTCCATTGAGAATTCTAGGGGTTTGTGGCAGTTAGCAGGGTGGAATGTTGAATTACGATATATTGATTCTTGATTGGTAGCTGGTGAAGGTGAAGGTTGTGGTTTCCCTTCTAATTTATCGCGTTTCTTCGTATATAACCATCTTAATGGCTAGTTCTTCTGAGAGGTGGATTGATCGTCTCCAATTCTCCTCATTGTTCTGGCCTCCCCCGCAAGATGCCCAACAAAGAAAGGTTTCTGAAATTTGTTCTTCTAATTATCATTTTCCTCTTTGACATTTCACGAATTCTTATGGTTGTTGTCTTTGTGCCAAACTGATATAATTTGGCTCTTAATTCCTTGTCATACTTGAATTTGCATGTTCGTATTACAATCAATAAGCAGAAGTATCTCTATCTATGAGGTAACTGGTAAGGTTCATGTCTCATAGCATAACTTTCATGGCTTCGCTGAGAAGGATATGACCATATTGCTTGCTGGATTAATAAACTGCATTTGGAAGGAACAATGATAATATATTGTTTTCAAGCAAAATCTAGACCTGAGTGCCAAGTTAGTCTATGTTGATTCCTCTTCATGAATCTCTTGCTCTTGACATTGTGCACTATTTTTCTTTGACTCTGAGGACTGTTATATTTTTCTTTTGACCTGGCTGAAGCTCATTGAGCCAGCTCTATGTTGACTAGCATTCTTTTGTTTCGTACCCTGAATCACCCTTGAATTTGGAGTATTTGTTAACGACTGTGGTTTTCCCGTGGAACTTTGCCCATTGGACTTCTACTATACTTTTAGGGGTTCATTTCATAACTCAGGCTATCCTGAATGGGAGGTTTAACTCTACATTAGAGTAATGTAAAAATCTCCAATGAGAAATGGGTTATTTTAGATCTGTTAAGAAACGCATGGAACAAATGGTTTGAGGTGTGCGATGTACTGGTTGTAGTGAGTTGTTTGTACCTCTCTATCTTTAACAGTAGGTATCGTATTATCTTAATTAGATAATATGCAATGTCACTGGTTTTCCCTTAAATTTCTGTCTCAGATATGATCCTTCATTCTTGAATGATATGAGAAGTGATTTCTGGGATGAGGGAATCACTCTCCTGATAATTGCAATCAATATATTGGTTTTTGTAAAAATGGTTCACATATACGTTTCGAGGTGAAAAATGAACATGCAACTTGTTTGAGCTTTGTGTAGGGACATAAACTCGAAGTGATTGGAATGCTAAACAATTAATCAGGTTAAAGGTTATCTGCATCTTTCATGCCGTAAGCTGATCTTATGGTTATTCATAGACTACTTAGATGCTCTAGAACTGGAAGTGAGCTTTTGCACTTTATATGTTACTTTTAAGTTTGATTCTTTGATTATCATATTGATCATTTGTAATGTTTCCACTTAAAGTCAACTCTGTGCTTCTGAATTTTGATGTATGCTCTTGCTTATGTTTTCCAAAATGGACAGGCACAAATTACTGCCTACGTTGAGTATTTTGGGCAATTTACATCAGAACAATTCCCTGACGATATTGCAGAGGTAAGCTCTGTTTTTCAATCATAATATTTTGTAGTTTTAACAACTACTTAATAAAATAATCTTCCGAAAATATGCATTGTTTGCAACATGCATATTGACATGATTATTATTTTGACAGCTGATTCGTAACCGTTACCCATCACAAGAGAAGCTTCTCTTTGATGATGTTTTGGGTAATTATTTCCAAAGAGTGGATAGCCTTTTATATTATCTTGACTACAATTGTAGATGAATAACTAGTTTACATGTGTTGGCAACTTCCAGCTACTTTTGTCCTTCATCATCCAGAGCATGGGCATGCTGTTGTTCTTCCAATTATTTCATGTATCATAGATGGTACACTGGTTTATGACAAGAGCAATCCTCCATTTGCTTCTTTCATATCCTTAGTTTGCCCAGATGGTGAGGTATGCTAATTAACAAAGCCCTCACACTCTGTTTCTCATTCTTCTTTATTTCATGAACTGCATTTCTTCGCGAGTTATATTTTCTGCTTCATTTCTTATTCATTATTTTGTTTTAGTCTTTTCGATAAGGTTGTGCTATTGCTTTGTCTTTCAAAAAGAAACATGACATTGACAGAATTTGTTTGTGCTATGCAGAATGAATATTCTGAGCAATGGGCTCTGGCATGTGGAGAGATTTTGCGAATTTTAACTCATTACAATCGCCCAATATACAAGATTGAACAACAGAATGGTGAAATGGAGAGAAGTAGTAGTAGCAGCCAAGCTACCAGTAGTGGATCAATTGATGCAGGATCCAGACAAATACCACTGGTACAACAGGAGAGAAAACCATTGAGGCCTTTGTCTCCCTGGATTACTGACATATTGCTTGCTGCACCTCTAGGTATCAGAAGTGACTACTTCCGTTGGTAAGTATATTGTTTTTTTTTTGAATATTTGTTCACGTTGCAACTACAAGGACTGACCATTGTAGCATTTTAGTCATGCATTTGTAGTGCGCTGACTGGTTCTTACCTTATTGTAAGAAAATGATGAACCTAACTAATTGATTATCTTGGAAACTTTAGAAAATTCTATTTTCTTAAATCTTTAACATTTAATCAAACGATGTGTCAGATTCATAGACCAAGTGTCTTGATTGAATAATATCCTTATTGAGTAGAAATTTTAGGTAAGTAATTTTCTGTCCGGTAACATACCTAGTCAGACATATCTTAGATTGTTGAAGTCACAATCTTGTTGCTTCGTTATTATTGATTCCTGTAAAGCAAATAACATCTGTGAGGTAAATATATGTTATGATAGTAAATAGCTATCAATAACTAGACCCCGAGCCTCCGGAGTAACCAGTCATGAGGAGCTAGTTTTCTCACTAATGCCAAACTACAGGTTGGACAAATACCTGAAGAGTTGAACAAATATGTTACATGTCAAGTAAATTCCTGCTACAGTAATTGACAGTCTGTAAGCCATTGCTACCAATAGTAACCATAAACCAACCTACTGTTTGTTGAGCTACACAATACTGGTGCTATATTATTATTAATTTCTAAAGCTGGAACATAAAAAGGATTTATTTTCACCATAAGGAAATAATGTAGACAAAAAGAAAAATCATTATTAAGGCAATGAAATAATGAAAATAGACCTGCTAGGTTTTGATAAAACAGTATGTTATCTATTTCGTGGACCTCATTCAATAGGTTAAATTTTGGTTTGAATGATGTTTTGACATGATATAAGATCCCCCTTTAATGATGGATCTCTGATTTGCTGTGATTTCTTCAAATTTCGTAGGAGGGAGTATGTTATAATATTATATGTTCCATTCCTAAACCTCAACTGTGAGTTTAATCTTTTGGGTTGAATGGTTTCTTGATATGATTTTTTATAGTTAATGTAAGTATGTTACCTTGGAAAAGCTTCATGCTTTAATGATCTTGCATATGCTTAAGCAAATATTTAGTATAAGTAAGCCTTAATAGTAATTTGTATACACTGCCAGACCCCATGGTTTCAAGTCACATGGATTTAGTGATCTTAAAATGAGAGTTTGGCGTAGGGAATGGGATAATTTGGTTACAGATCATAGCAGTTGAATGTGTAGGCTTTATGATTCTCAGTAAAGATGCTTTAGATTAATGTATCTTTTCTGCGGGCAAGGTTGGATAGGGGATCTTTTAATCTACTTTATGTAGAGTGGGATTGGGAGGTTATAGAAGGTTATATGTAGCAGATTTTGAATTTCACATTGTCCTGTGTATGCCCCCAAGGAGCAATATGAGACTTTTTCTTTTATCAATCAATGAACACAGAAATATGATACTTATTCTCTAATTCCTGGTAGGCATAAGTTCTCTGATTCTAGCAGTGTTGAATTGAATTATGCTGTCATCTATCGAACATAATTACTTAATGACAGCATCATAAGTCATCTTTTGTTTCCTCTTCAAATTCCAGAAGTGGTTGTCAGTATAGTTAGCTTGATGTTGTTTTGTACGATGTATATCAAACAAAGATGTCATCAATTACATTCTGTGCCAGCAGCATGAGTATTGTTTTCTTTTTTCCTTTCATGCTAAATATTGGTCCACATAGAGTATGCTATATTCAATGTGCTTTACTGGCAACTCTTTAAGCTTTGTTAGATCGATTGTTTAAAATCTCAGTTTTTAGAGTAAACTTTGCTGGTAGATATATATTCTCTCATTTCTTTTAGGAAACCTGATTCTGGACATGAAGTCCCTAATTTTTTCTTCATTTATTTCAGGTGTAGTGGCGTCATGGGTAAATATGCTGCTGGAGAGCTCAAGCCACCAACAAGTGGTTAGTTTTTCTAGAAATAATTGATTTCTCCTGTTCTAGGGAATCTAGGCTAATTTTAAAATAAAAAATGTACATTAGGCACTCTGAACTTACCTTAAAAATGGGCGTCTCATGTAAAAAGTAGGAAGTTAGATTTAAAACTATTTGTGTAAATGAATTATCACAATTTATCTTGTTTATTATCACCTTTTCTTAATAGTGGCCCAACGTTATCTGCACTCTGAAATTCAATTAATCTATTTGTTATTTAATGATATTTTTATTTATATCATATTAAGTCGCTAATTAAAAAATTTTAAAAAAGAAATGAACCTAAAATTTTATATGCAATCATGTATTTGAGGCTATGGATGAGTTTTATATACAACATTGATTAAATTGATTTTTGATAAAACATGTGGAAGAGTTTATTTGTCATGTTTATGGAGTTGGGTATCTCTCTCACCCTCTTTAATGCATTTGTATGCATGTACTAGGCATATCCTTAGGGTCCAAGTCATTATTTACATGTAATTAAATTCATCATTTGATATCAATGATCTTGGCAATAAAATGCTCGCTTGAAGTATCAAACATACTCAAGATGATTAGTGCTGACAAAACCTGGAGGTTGCTCCATGAAAACTCTCCTTAAGATAACCATGCAAAAAAGCATCGGTTCCTAGAGTGTATAATTTTATTTATCCTAATCAACGATAAAAATGCTTATAATTTGTGGTCCTTTATGCTTCATTTATCGAGGTTGGAACTATATCTCCCCATAAGTTTCAGCTATATTCTTCCACTAGTGGATTGTCTAGAACCAGTTTGACTATGATTTCAGGTGGTTAACTTTACAATAAAAAACAAAAATGAGATTATATCTCATCTTATATGCACTGTTGATATAATTACAAGTAGATAGTATAATAGGCTATACACAGACAAACATCAGGGTCAACTAATAACATTCGTTTTATTTAATTTAGGCTCTTCTCGTGGATCTGGAAAGCATCCTCAGCTTATGCCATCAACGCCAAGGTGGGCTGTGGCAAATGGAGCTGGGGTTATATTAAGTGTTTGCGACGATGAAGTTGCTCGGTATGAGACGGCTACATTAACTGCAGTTGCTGTTCCTGCACTTTTACTCCCTCCTCCAACAACGGCTTTGGATGAACACCTAGTTGCCGGGCTACCAGCTCTTGAGCCATATGCACGTTTGTTTCATAGGTAGAATTTTAATTGATCAACTGAAATATTTGCCCTTGTAAATTGCTATTAATCTTACAGTTTAGGGAGGTGCATATTATCTTTTAGAAAAAATCTCTTAAATTCTAACTGATTAAACAGAAACCTTTCTAATTATTCTTCTTAGCATGTAAAAGAAATCTAGAAATGTTGGTGTAAAATTGTTCATGTGAGGAAAGATGTATGAATGCTGTTAGAAATTATTTATCCACAATTCTTAGGCTGCAATTCATACTGGATAAAGGCTTCATGCTTTCTAGGGAAATTTTTTGTACTTTTGTAGGTATTATGCCATTGCAACCCCAAGTGCTACTCAACGACTTCTTCTAGGACTTCTGGAAGCGCCGCCATCATGGGCCCCAGATGCACTTGATGCTGCTGTGCAGCTTGTGGAACTCCTTCGAGCTGCTGAGGATTATGCCTCTGGTGTTAGGGTAAGCTGGCTGTTTTTGATTGCTAAGAACGTGTATTTTTACATATTTTATCATGTTCAATAGTTTTATTTCTGACCTAGTTCCCAGGTATGTGTGGCGTTCACTATGGTAAATAGCTTTAGTTTGTTTTTTATTAACTAAGTTTGGTCATTTACCTGTAGCCACTTAAAGAATAGGAAAAGACAGAAGAATGTTGACAGCAGAATTTAAGTGTTTATTTTTAGTAATAGTCCAACTGTACTATTATGATGCTGGACTGGAAGTGTTTTTACAATAATTTGGACAGTTATTTACTAAGGCAATAACATGTTGCAATTAATGGAGTATTGAAAATTTTCTATACCTTGATGGGGTCCGGACCTGAGATCAATTGAAACCACATGGGGTTCAGTTTTGAAAATGCTCAAATCTCATGGTTCATCATGTATTTAACCATAACTTTTGCTTGTTTCAAAACTTTCCTTCACTACTTAAGTTCACATTTGATGTGATGAACCTTGAATTTGTTGGTTAGATTTCTAGTTCTAAAATTTGCAACTGAACGATGTTGATAGAGCTTCATCTTCTTTGATTTTGTTCATCAACAAATCCTACGTGTTTCCATTTACCACCGTTCAAATAAATATTTTGAACAATTCTCGAGCTTTACCCATGAACTTATTCTTTTGAGTTGAATGACATTCTTGACATGGTTTTCAAGTTTTTATGATTGAGACGTCTTAAGTTCAAGCTAGGCTTATGTCGTTTATAGTAAATTTATGATTTGTCTGCATTTCATGTAGGGGGGCTTGTTAGAATACTGTTTGCATCTGTTCTTAAGCCTCGACAAAGGCTTGAGCTTTTGTGCTCTAGTGGTTTCTTGATTTCTTCCTTTGATGTGGTGCTGATTCCTAATTCTTGCTTATTACTATGCTTGGTGGTGAACTTAAATATGGAGATACTGCTGAATTCTTCTGTTGCCAGTATCAATTTATGAAGCCTGTGGCAATGACTTGAAATTGAATGTCAGGATCCCTTATGTGAAGTGTTTGATTGGAAGCTATAATCTGAAAAAAAATTGTTTACTCAAACTACCATATCTAACATTCCTTTGCTAATCTGTAAATTTATTCATTAGCTAAGCTTCTTCGATATCGTTTTTCCTTAATTCCTTTGTCTTTTATGGTATAGCTACCTAGGAACTGGATGCACTTGCATTTTTTATGTGCAATAGGGACTGCGATGTCTATGAGAGCGGGTATAGCTGCTGATGCAGCTGCAGCTCTACTGTTTCGCATACTGTCTCAGCCTGCATTGCTCTTTCCTCCACTCAGGCAAGTTGAGGGAGTTGAAGTTCAACATGAACCCTTCAGTGGCTATATCTCAAGTTACAAGCAGCAGGTACCATTAATGTTATTGATCAGCAAACCAATCTGACTTAGTTTACCTTTCAAGTGATGGCTTCTTCATACTATATTTATAGTCTCATTCACATGTTCAAGAAGTACATTCGAAAAAGTCTTTCTGAACCTAATTAAAACTGAAATCGTCATGTCACAGCAATCATGATGGGGAATGTGGACACAATTCTATCTATTTTTTTTTTGTTTTTTTGTCTCTGTTTCATATTTCTGTGAACTGGCTACTCTGAGGACTGCAGACCTGCAGCCTCATTGGTATAAACACCATTGAACTATGTTCAAGACTGACTACAAGCTGGAAATTTTGTTATGATCAGATTAAAGTGCCTGCAGCTGAAGCAACTATTGAAGCAACAGCCCAGGGGATTGCGTCTATGATTCGTGCTCATGGTCCAGAGGTTGAATGGAGGATTTGTACCATATGGGAAGCTGCCTATGGCCTTATTCCTGTAGGTTCATCAGCTGTTGATCTTCCAGAAATAATAGTTTCAACTCCATTGCAGCCCCCAATTTTATCGTGGAACTTGTTCATACCTCTCCTTAAGGTCCTGGAATATCTTCCTCGTGGAAGTCCATCGGAAGCATGCCTCATGAAAATATTTGTTGCTACTGTGGAAGCAATTCTCCAGAGAACATTTCCACCCGAATCTTCTAGAGAACAAGCCAGTAGAACAAGATACCTCTCTGGATTAGGGTCTTTCTCCAAAAATCTTGCTGTGGCAGAGCTTCGTACAATGGTCCATTCTCTCTTTTTGGAGTCATGTGCCTCTGCGGAGCTTGCTTCGCGCCTCCTTTTTGTTGTCTTAACTGTGTGCGTTAGTCACGAAGCTCAGTCTAATGGGAACAAGAGACCAAGGGGTGAGGAACCACCTGATGATAATACTGAAGATTCACCTCTAATGTCCGAAATTCAATGTCATATGAGATCCAGAAAATTTAGAAAACAAGGTCCAGTTGCAGCATTTGATTCTTTTGTGCTGGCGGCAGTATGTGCCCTTGCTTGTGAGCTCCAGTTGTTTCCTTTTGTTTCAAGGGGGAGCAATCATTTAAGTTCTAAGGGTGGAAAAACTCTAGCCAAGCCTGCAAAAGTAAATGGATCTACTAGTGATTTTCAAACTAGTATTGATTCTGCAATTCATCACACACATAGGATATTAGCTATTTTGGAGGCACTTTTTTCTCTGAAACCATCTTCCATTGGTACCTCTTGGAGTTATAGTTCAAATGAGATAGTAGCTGCAGCAATGGTAGCAGCTCATGTTTCTGAGCTATTTAGGAGGTCAAAGGCTTGTATGCATGCTCTCTCTGTTTTGATGCGCTGCAAGTGGGATAATGAAATTTATAGTAGAGCATCCTCACTATATAACCTCATAGATATCCACAGTAAAACTGTTGCATCCATAGTTAACAAGGCTGAGCCATTAGAAGCTCATTTGCATGCACCAGCTTGGAAGGACTCTTTTGTGGCATTAAATGGTAAAAGCCAAACTAAAAGCATGAGCATTAGCTGTTTTCATCCAGGCCAGTCATCTATCCTGCAGTGTAAAGAATCACCTAGTTCAGAAAACAAACGCAAATATGAGAGAGCATCGCATTCAGATGAACACAAAGGCAGCATCTTCGGCAAAGGGATTGCAGGTTTCCCTTTAGATGCTTCAGATTTGGCCAATTTCTTAACTACGGATAGGCACATTGGCTTTAATTGCAATGCACAAGTTCTTTTGAGATCAGTGCTTGCTGAGAAACAAGAGTTGTGTTTCTCTGTTGTTTCACTGCTATGGCACAAGCTGATTGCAGCACCTGAAATTCAACCTAGTGCTGAAAGCACTTCTGCTCAACAAGGATGGCAACAGGTAAGCACCATCACATGCATATGATATGTTTTTTATTCATATTTTTTTATTCTAAGAACTACAACTGTGATTCTTCTTGTAATTTCTGTATTATTGTTAGAACGATTTTGATCCATTATTTAGTTTAATCCAACTGCTTAAATTTTTGGATTAAATAATTTATTGATATGGTTTTATTGCCAACAAAACCTTAAAAGAAAAATGAGTAGAAAATGAAAGAAGAGGAAGTGTTGTGAGGTGTTAATAATGTCATGTAAATACTGTTGACGCCACTATTTACTAGTGGTACTATTCACAAAATAGTGGCACTATAAACTGTGCTACCATAATGTTGTGGCACTATAACCTGTGCTACCATAGTGTTCACAATTTTTTCCTCCCGATGACTTGTTTTATTTTCTCATGAAGACCTTTATTTTTTCAATTTTTGAAGATTTGATCCTATTTTATATTGAAGGTTTTGTTTCAGTGCCTCATTTAATATCTTCATTTTAGGCTGATGGAGTGATCACGTTGACTTAGAGATTCAATTTAATGTAGGTGTTGTAGAACTTAACTATGGAGAGATGACGTTGACTTACTGATTCAGAAACTTGTTGAGAATCTTTGGGCCTGCAGTTTCACGTTTAATTTAATGCATTAAAGTTAACAAGAGAATCCTCTCAAGTAAACTTTGAGTTGCAGTTCATCAACACTATTAATATCCATTTTGACCATGTGTTGCCCTGTTTTCTTTAAGTTTTCCCGGTACACTTAAATATTATTGGCAAATTTCTACTTTATTCAAATGCAAGGAGCTTTATTAATATTTTACAGAAAGTATCTTTTAACAGTTTCTGAAACAACTTTCAAGATTACTGATAATCTTATAAGCCCCTTCATTTAGAAGTCTCTGGAGTTGAAACTGTGGAGAAAGCTTAGCCCACCACAGCTTGTGTTGGAACTGAATTTTCATTATACCAACAGACAAGCTTGGCATTGTTTGAACTCAATAACTACTGGTAAAATAGGCTTTGGTACTATGTCAAGGAACTATTTAACTAAAAAGATTAAGCTGTTAGGTCATGCTTAGAAGTAGATCATACACTAAGTCTAATAGATTGACAATATGTGACAAATTAGTTAACAATACTTGTTTATTGGGAAAAGTGATGTCAGAGCAATACATTTTATTACTGAAATTAATAAACTATTCTCTTATATTTTATATTTCAAAGCACTTTTCGATGAAAGTTTCCTTATCATCTTATCGGTTGTGACTAGGTTGTTGACGCACTGTGCAATGTTGTTTCAGCATCACCAACCAAAGCATCTACAGCTGTTGTTCTTCAGGTCCAAATTGTTCTACTAGGCATGATTTACATTGTTCATTTCCTATTTCTTCAGCCAACTTCCATAATGCAATTTTTTCCATTGGCGACCAA
The DNA here is from genome assembly GCA_027563885.1 of Erythroxylum longipes. Taxonomy (NCBI): domain Eukaryota; kingdom Viridiplantae; phylum Streptophyta; class Magnoliopsida; order Malpighiales; family Erythroxylaceae; genus Erythroxylum; species Erythroxylum longipes. The sequence continues at coordinate 22,542,707 of JAOQMS010000003.1, forward strand.
ACATCTGAAAATTTGGGAAATCAAGAAAAATATATGGAATAAAATGATTTAGGATAACTTTAGAATGATTTATTGCCCAACTTTGGATGTGCCGTTTCAAAGTTTTAAAGTTTGTGGTATTCTTCTTTTCACTCCATTCTTTATAATTGTTGGTCAGTTTTCATCTGTAATTTACTTTCTTCATATGTTAGTCTCTTTATTGACCTTGAGTACTTGTCAGGCCGAAAGAGAATTGCAACCTTGGATTTCCAAAGATGATGATCAAGGTCAGAAGATGTGGATAGTCAACCAGCGCATTGTCAAACTAATTGTCGAGCTAATGAGAAATCATGACACTCCTGAATCATTTGTAATTTTGGCAAGTTCATCAGATTTACTTTTACGAGCCACAGATGGGATGCTTGTTGATGGTGAAGCTTGCACTTTACCACAGTTGGAGGTAACTCACCGAAAAGAAACTTTTTTTATAGTTTATTGAGAAATGATGACTAGAAACTGCAGTGTTCTCTTTGGTCTTTTCTGACCTTACTTTTTGAATGCCATGGACTTTGATATGACCACCTATTTCGTAATAGCAACTGAATATCCCTGTAGACTGGTTCAAATCTTGAGAACACTGACAATCAAGTATGTGTAGTATCAATTGACTATTGTTTTCTGTTACTGAGTTATCAGCTACTGGAAGCTACGGCAAGGGCAGTTCAACCAGTGCTGGAGTGGGGAGAATCTGGATTTGCCGTTGCCGGTGGCCTTTCAAACTTGTTGAAGGTTAGCATTCATCCCTTGTGCTACCATTTCATTTAGATATGTACCTTGGAAACATGCGAAATGCTTATTGTCACTTGGAATCATGTACGTGCCATTAGAAACAAAACATTCACAGTTAGTGACATGGATTTTGTGCTAATTCTTGCAGTGCCGCCTACCTGCTACTATCCAATGTCTTTGTCATCCAAGTGCACACGTTCGTGCTCTAAGTACATCAGTTCTTCGTGGCATTTTGCATACGGATTCTTTTACAGCTACTCCAAAACAAGCAGATATAAATGGCATCATTTCTGATCCCTCTTATCAGCATTTAAACATAGATGTCATTGACTGGAGAGCTGATATAGAGAAGTGCCTAAATTGGGAAGCTCATAGTCGACTTGCAAGAGAAATGCCAATTCAATTTCTTGAGATAGCTGCCAAGGAATTAGGATGTACAATATCCATTTGACATGAAGTCTAGCTTTTGTCAACTGTCTAATGTGTATCAGTGGTACCTTTTGTTTCAAAATAGACATCATAATTTGGATTAAATAACCATGGGCTGCACTTACTTTGGTCTTCTAGCTCCAAATCCTGAAGGATTAGTTTGAGAGTGAATAGTGAGTCAGCAGGGCATGATATTTTAATATTTTTGGGAAAAATATTATCCAACTCAATCTACATTTGTGTTGCGTGTTTCCAGGCTTTGGTTTAACTTTGATGTACTTTTGATTTTTGCATGCCTTAAACGAGAGTTTATTTTTTATTTTTGGTTTTTTCTTCAAGCCATCTGCTATTGCTTTCCTCCTTAATTTCATTTTCATTTCACATTGTTTTAACAAAGTTGTGGGCTCCAAACGCGTCCTTCCTTGCTGCATTGTGTTCCAAACAAAGTATTAATTGCGTTCCCAGAGGCTGTCCATCGTTTTCCAATATCTGGTTTGTTCTCTCTCTACCTTATCTTTCTTTTTCTTCAACTAAGATCTGTGTGCCCGATAAAATTAACTGACAACATTCCGATCCTCGACTAGAATATTAGCAGAAAAGATGAAATACAATAATTAAAAAAAACTCGAGAAAAAAAAAAAGAATCAAAGGGATTAAGGAGTTGTAGGACACTTGGGAAGCATTATCATTGACTGAACTTCGTATTTAATCAATATATGCGAGTACAAGAAGTGTCATTACTACTCATTTCTTTAGTATAGTGGATTTCTTGTTATTTGGTTGGAAAGGGATAAAACTAAAGGTAAACAAATAATTTCCTTCATAACAAGTAAGGGTGTTTACTTTGAAAATGTAATTGTAATTATATATGGTGGTGGAGGATGAAGAGTCAAAAGTAGAGACTAATGCATATGAATCAAGATCAGGTGAAAGTATTCCTTAGTTACATTTCGCTGTAAGCTATGTTTGGAGTTGATTCAGATAGCTTTCAGTGGTTAGTCACCATAGAAGATGTCCTTTGCGACTTTAAAAATAGAACCATAAACCTTCCATTCTAACTGTTGTAACTCTGCTCAAATGTTCGTTTTAACTATAACAACAAGAGAAATTTAACGAATTAACTCCTTTTTTTTTTCTGTTCTTTCTTAAATGAACTTACTATATATCCATATTTTTTTCTAGGTGAATAGCAAGGTCAATTTTGTGCTGTTCGCATCCATTGAATTCAGTGAGTTGTTCTTTGAGTGGGAACGATAGCTTTGCTAAACCGACTCCTCATTCAAGGATTGGATGGTTGATTTACTAATGTCCAATCTCCTACCTTATAGTTTTTCTAAGCATGTACACTTATCACTTCTATAGTATAGGTTATAGATTATTAAGTGTCGATCTTATAGAAAATACTAGTATTATTCCTTTTCCTATTATCTAACCAATAAATTATGATAATAGTGATTGATCAAAATCAAAATTAAAGCAATAAATTAAAACAAATCAACATTATTGACTAACTAGAACAAATATTAAATCAAGAACCTTTTGGAAGAAAAAACAACAGTACCGAATAGTGAATCCTCTTAGCCTCTCATGCAAATGAGATTAATACATCAATTTAACTTAGAATCTATTAGACCATAGAAATTCCTTAATTATGTTATTATCTTTCTCAATATTATTGACAACTAATCCTATATTAATTAATCAAAATCACTTTTTAATTAAAACCTCTAAAATTGCATTTATCGATTTATAAATTCCTTTGTTGGGTTTGACCCTAGTCTAAAAAATTTATGTCAACCTATTTTTAAGATTGCTTGCAACCTTTTTTCAATTATGCTAGATCAATTCATATAAAGTTTAAATCAAACATAGACCAATATACCAACACAAAATTTAATCTCAATAAAATTGAAGAATAAATTAAATTAATATGAAATCATTATAAAATCAATAAAGAGTTCATCATATCTAGGTACCATAAAGATTTTGTTCCTAATCATGGGAGACATAACATCAAAACTAAAAAAGAAAAAGAAAACTAAAAGAAACATAATGAAATCCTTTTTAATTTTTACAAAATTCACTTTAGATCTATGTAAATCCACTCTAAATGTGTCTCCTTGCTTTTTTTTTTGTTTTTTTTGCTGTTTTATGCATCCCAAGCCTCTCTCCTCTACCCCTTCATTTTTGCCTTTTATAATTTGAAAATAAAGTTTTTAGGTAGAATATGGGCAAATAAATTGTCGAGTACTAGTTCGTGTACTCAAAATAAACATGAAATCCCATCCAGAGTAAACACATTTATAAACATGACCTAAAATGTGAACACAATATCATCAGTATACAACACGAGCATGTACCTCTTGAATATGTGTGCATAACTTATGAAATTCATCAATACGCCTCAAACTCTTCAAACACAACCAAATAAGATGAAATTTAAAAAAATATAGAACACAAGCAAGTTCACAGACATGTAGTAGGTTGTATTCTTGGTCTCCAACTTCATAATGTGGTCAAAACAGCTCTAAATTGCTTCGAACTTGTTTAAATTCGTCCCTTTTTCTCCAAACAAGTGAGTGAAGACATGAAAATAAAATGAATGAAATAAATATTAGAAACAATAAAAACATGTAAATAAATAAGCAAAATGAACTAAATATAAACCACAAAGTATAAATGCTTAAGCTCTTACCAAACTTCCCCACACTTAAGCACTTACTCTTCCTTAAATAAATAATAATTTATTTCTTTAAACTTTCTAAATATCTACATGCTCATTCTCAACCATCTACCTATATTTCAAACTGCAATGCCTTAAGAATCAAAACAAAGTATGATCAGAATCAAACACTCATATAATAAACTCCCACATGCAAACACTATAAATAATATCTTGATAATCTTTATAAAATCAAGTGAAATAGGATTCAACACCCTTAAACAAAATATTCGCTTAATTCACTCAAAGTGTCTAGGATGAAAGTTACTAGAACTCTCAAATCAATGCATCAAAGGAATCTTAAACATACGCATGCTAATAAGTTATACCTCCACTACTATAAAATAAACTATAGGAAAAAATCAAAAGGTCTTTAAATCAAGTTGTAAAAGGGCTTAGGTAAAAAGGTATGGGTAAATTTTAGGTTAATAAAAATGAAGGAATTTGCATAAACAAGTCCACACAAAAATTCCTAAATAGCGTAAGTACCTTCTCTTTCTCCTTTTCATAATTATAATAATTCAAATGCAAATATTTTTTATTTTTCTTCTTTTTTAATTAATTGAACTCATTTAAAAATATTTCTCAATTGATTACTTATGATCTTAGTAGGAGAATATAAAAAAATTGATAATTAACAAATGAGAAGATATAGTCTATAATACATAAGCTTGCATCTTTCCTCATTCTTGATATTTCTTCATCTAATCATATTCTAATGCAATCAATTAAATACAATCCTTTAGGATGAAATAGTCAGGCTAACAAAAAAATAGTTTATTATCTTATAATGTGGTTAGAAGAATTCAAAGGAAAGGCTAAGGCTTAAATTTGGTTATACCTAAGGGATAAAAACAAGGTAAGGTAAAATCAAAGATAAGATTTAAACAAGGACCTAATGTAGGCACCTTTTTATCTTAATGCATTTAGTATAAAAACGTGGTCTCAATATCCATAATAAAAGCTAGTTCTAAAATCATCTAACCATGCATGATAAACACACAATAAAGAAAAAAAATTTCTCATAGGCTCAAAAGCTATTGTAGTCTAAATCTATGATTCACAACAACTCAAGATGCTTTAAGATAAGAATTGACAGTTTCAAAATTTCCACAAAGAAGAATTAGCAAAAAAGAACTAAAATATGCTTGGTATACAATCAATTTCAAAGTAAAATCACAATAGCCCTTCCTCACATCTAAAGATTTACACCATGAAAATTTATTCCAACTCATACAACATATCTAAATACGCTAATAACATATAGAAAATACATGATTCAATCAAAAAAATTATCTAAAATTAGTTCAATAGTCCCTAAAACATGATTTCAAAATATAAAATATCTTTAATTAGTGAAAAATGATTGAGAAAATGAGTAAATCATAAGAACTCACCTTAATCAGTTAAGACTTCACGGAAGATGGGGTTTAGGTGGATGAGATCTGTGCAACAACAAATAAACCCAAAGCATAAAAAATATAAAATAACAACCAAATTACATAAAATAAGTAAAAAAATTTATGCTAAACTACAAGAATAACATAGTTTTGAATTAAACTACCTAATTTAAAAATAATCCTTAAAATGAAAAATAAATGAAATAAAATTAAACTTGGTTTGCCTCCTGAGAAGAACTTTTTTTTATTTCATTAGCTTAGTTTTTTCACTTCGAGTCGCAGCTCTTTGTATCGAAGATTGAACTACTTTTTAGTGTGCTTTTCAAAATCACCTCTATGATAAAACTTCAAACAATGCCATTTACTTTAAACATTCCTTTATCTAGATGGGTTACCTCCACTATGTTATAGGGAAAAAACTTGCTTAAATATAAAGGGTCTAGACCATCTAAACTTCAACTTACCGGGAGATAATTTAAGTTAGGAGTTTTATAAGAGAACTTGATCACCATCATTAAACTGCTTGGCTTGTTTAATCTTCCCATCATGACACCTTTTGGTTTGCTCCTTAGATAGTTTTGAATTCTCATAAGAAATTATTCACCATTCTTTTAACTCATTCACTTGGAGTTTCCTCTTCTCACCTGCAAGATTAAGATTAAAGTTGATAAAATTGATTACCCCATTACACATTATGCTCAAGTTCAATGGGTAAGTGATATGCTTTTCCATACACTAACCTATAAGGTGTAGTGCCTATTAGTGTCTTATATTATATTCTATAGGCCTAAAGAGCATCATCTAGCTTATCATACAAATCTTTTCTAGAATATGTTTTAGCTCCCTATTAGCTACTTCCATTTGGGAACTAGTTTGTGGATGGTAAGGGGTGACAACTTTGTGTTTGACTCTATATTTCTTAAGAACTTTCTCAAATTGCACATTATAGAAGTGGATTCTCTTATCACTAATAATTGATTTAGGTGTAACAAATTGTTAAAACAACTTTTTGATAAACTTAACTATAACTATAGCATCATTTGTAGGTAAATCCTGATCTTCAACCTATTTAGACACATAATTCACAACAACTAGGATTTATTTATTTCCATTAGAAACTAACAATAGGCCCATAAAGTCAATGCCCCAAATATCAAACACTTTGTAAAGTAAAATATAATTTTAATGCATTTCATCTCAACGAGAAATATTACCTATCATTTGGTAATTATCTCACAATTGTACATTCATTTGGGCATCCTTAACTAGTATGGGACAATAAAAACCCAATTTAATAATCTTCTTGGTTGTCATATTTTCATGGTAATGCCCTCTAACTATAATGGTATGGCACAACTCTAAAATTTTCCATCCTTTTAATCTGGGACACATCTTTGTACAATATGATTTGTATAAATCTTAAATAAATAGGGATCTTACAAAAGAAAATATTTCAAGTCAGGGAAGAATTTCTTCTTTGCCAAATGAGAAAGCCTTTTAGGAAGAATCCTAGTAGCCAAATAATTAGCAAAATCAACAAACAATGGAATTTCAAGCTCACTTACCTCTTTATGATTGAATAGGTACTTTTCAAGAAATGCATCATTAATCTCATATTTTCCAGGCTTCTCCAAATTTGGGATCTCTAAATATGATGATAGATGTTCTACTAGGTTTTTGACTCTTTTTTTTAATCTTTGATCTCTAAATCGAATTTGTACAATAGCAAAATCCATCTAATTAGTCTTAGTTTAGCATCCAACTTATTCAATAAATTATCTTAATGTAGAATGATCAATGTAAATAACAACTTTGGATATAATTAAATACGATCTAAATTTATCAAACGCAAAAACCAATGATAGTAATTATTTTTCTATAATTGTGTATTCTCTTGAGCATCCATCAAAGTCTTGCTAAATGTTTGTCTTTCCTTTGTTCAAGGATTACATCTGTTGAAAAATCACTCGCATCACACATTAGTTCAAAAGGGAGATTCCAATTTGGAGCAACCATAATCAGGGCATTAGTTAATTTCTCCTTAAGAAGAGTGAATGCATCTAAACTCTTTTGAGTAAAAAAAAAAGGCACATCTTTCTCAACTAACTTAGTTAAAGGCCTAGCAATTTTAGAAAAGTCCTTAACAAACCTTCTACAAAAACTTGCATGTTATAGAAAACTTCTAATAGCAATAACCAAATATGGGGGTGGTAATTTTTCATTAGTTTTAATTATTGCTCTATTTACCTTTATTCCCCTATGCTAGATCCTATGGCCTAGAATTATGCCCTTTTGTACTATAAAATGATGCCTTTTCTAATTCAAAACCAAATTAGTCCCCCCACATCATTTAAGCATGCCTTTTAAATTGTGGAGGCATAAAATAGAATAGTCACCAAAAACAAAAGAGTCATCCATAAATAACTTAATGATATCATCCATTACATCATAAAAAATGATCATCATACATCTCTAAGAAGCAGAAAATGTATTACACAATCCAAAGATCATCTTCCTACAAGAAAATGTACCATATGGACACATTAATATTATTTTCTCCTAGTTCGTTAAGGTTATAGGAATTAGAAAATAGTCTGTTTCAGCCATTAAAAAGTAATAATACAGATGACCAACTAGTCACTTAAACATCTAGTCAATAAAAAGAAGGTGGAAAAATGATTTTTTAAGTGGTGTCATTAAGCTTTCTATAATCTTTTCACATTTGCCACCTAGTGATGGTTTTTATTGGAACAACCGATATTTGAATCACCTAAGAATTGTTAAAAATAGGTAAATAACACGTGTATTGTTAAAAATGAAATATAAGCTCCCGCTTCTAAGCTACTTTTCTTTACCAACTTAAAATTTGCTTATCTGTGTGTTTTGGTATGTGCCTAGTTACCCTTTTTAGGTCTTGCTTGTACTAATGAATTTAAACCAAAATCTAAACCATGTCTTCTTTGTCCATTCCTCTCAATACAAAGTCTATTAATTCCTTGATCCTTGAATTTCAAAACTTTATATCTTTCTTTATGTTTCTTTTCTTAAGAATGACTTTTCATATATTAACTCATCCCTTCTTTGTCCCTTAACCCCTTTGCATTTTACCATCACATTAAATTTACCACTTGATCTACTCTCTTCACTTACTTCTCTAGCTTCATCTCAACTCCTGTTTTTGCCCCTACCTCTTCATCACCATCCTCTCATCTATATCTTATAATCACTCACACGTATGATCATACATGTATTCCTTAGACCTTCTCTAACTTTTTCACTTATTAGCCTTACCTATACTCCTCAGACACTTGATTCCACTTCCTCCACTCAAATAAACAAAATTTCCCACTAGTTCCAAACTATGCTTGATGAGTTTAATGCTCTTTATCACAATCATAAATTGACTTGCATTCTTTAATCATCAAATGCCAACGTTATTAATTGTCAATAGGTTTTTCATACTAAAAGAAACTTTAATGGTGCCTTTGACTGCTATAAAGCTTGTCTTATTTGTAAAAGATATCATCAGGATCTAGGTATTGATTATACTAACACCTTTAGTCTTACTGTCAAACCCACCATCATTCACATTATACCCACTCTTGCTCTTTTAAAAAGTTTTCCCATTTATCAACTTGAAGTCTATAATGCATGTCTTCATAATCATCTTTAAAAACTAGTTTTTATTACCTAACCTTCTGATTTTACAATTTGTCACCATCCTTCTTATATTTGTCATCTTCAAAAAAACTCTTTATGATCTCAAATAAGCTCTTTGTATTTGGTTTCATCACCTAAGTTAGAAACTTTATAAACTTAACTTTACCTTCATTAAATTTCAGACCTCTCTTTTTGTTCACTCCACTCTATCTTATAAAACTTTCCTTTTTGTTTATGTGGATGATATCTTTATTACAGATTCTTCAATATATTTCATCTCCTCACTTATATATAATCTTAGCATCTTTCTATTGAATACTTAGGACATATTCACTACTTCCTTGGTATCAAAGCCATAACCATACTAAATGGCCTTTTACTTGCTTAAACCTAATATACTAAAGACATTCATCACATATGTATTGATAACTCTTATAACTTCTAACAACTAATGACACCCACCCTTCCTCTCTCTAAAAACCATGGTCTTCCTCTTACTAATTGAAGCACTATTGGTGCTTTTCAATATCTTTGTGTCACTCACCCTAAAATTTACTTCTTTGTAAATAAAAGTATCTTAATTTTTTGCATTACCTTACCAAAATTCACTGGATCATGGTTAAGTGGATTCAGTTATATATTTAATCCCCTCCATCTCATGGTATTCGCTTAACTAGCATTGATTTTTTTTTATAATATAGGCTTACTATGACACTAACTAGGCTAGTTGTTTTAACGATCATCAATTTGCATCTGACTGTGATAACTTCTTTAGTCCTAATCTCATTTCTTATAGTGCTAATAAATAAATCACTATTTTTAATCTAGTACTGAAGCAGAATACAAGAGTACTTCCCTTGTTGCTGCTGAGATATAGTGGCTTAAACCTCTTTTAGGTGAAATACATTTATCTGATATCAAATCCTCACTATGATGTAATAATATAGGTGCTACCTTTCTTGTTACAAATTTAATTTCTTATGCTTATATAAAGTATACTGAGATTGACATTCATATTTTTTGAGACCTGGTCAACCATAAAACTCTTTTTATTTAGCCCATTTCTTCTTCCAATCAATTTTTTGATGCCACAACTAATGCTTTGGCTTTATCTACATTTTACTAACTTCGAGGCAAGCTCATTATTAACAAGACTCATGAGTTTGAGGGGTATTATAGTATATGTTAATTATAATGCTAACCATACTCTCATATATTTTAATAAGAGGAATCCTAATAACCCATATATAGGATTCTTATCATATAAAGGTAGTTTGATTTTATTATATATATAGTTTTATCTTATCATGTGTAGTTGTATTCATGTATCAATATGTTGTAAGCTTCTCATATCAATGGATAAGAGAAAAATATTTACATTGTTATATATTTTTTGTAACAGCCTGAACCACTCGCCCATAGATATTGTCCGTTTTGGACCTTGGCCCAGCCAAGTCTTCACAGTTTTGCTCTTCCTGCACACTCGCTCAGAAAAACACGTCTTTGAGGGAGAGGTATCCAGAGCCTTATAAGGCCTACTTCGTTCACCTCTCCAATCGATATGGGAATCTAACATTCCACCCCTTTAGAGGCCCAACGCCCTTGCTAGCCCACAGGTGTTGTTGGATCCCTTTTTCAGAGCCCAATATCGGACATGGGATCATGAAGCTTGAGCGTGGAGGGAGGCTTAGAATTTGGAAATTTGAAAGAAGAAATATTTGGAAGCAAAGGCGGGCTTCGCCTCGGCAAATTGTGATTTCGCGCGCGGCAAACATATGTGATAAACCTCATTGACCTTTCGGGTGAATTATGCCGCAGCGAACAAGTATAACTTCGCCGCAGTGAAGTAGCCACGAGAAAATTAGAATTTCCTTCGGGTGAATTACGCTACGGCGAACAAGTATAACTTCGCAGTCACCACCAGAAAATCATAATTTCCTTTGGGTGAGCCGTGACGAACAAGTATAACTTTGCCGCGGTGAAGTCGCCAAGAGAAAATCAGAATTTCCTTCGGGTGAATTACGCCGCGACAAACTCTTAGCTTCACCGCGGCGAAAACCCCTGTGGCAGAATTCATAACCTAAACTACTTATCTTACTAAAATACAAACTTAAAATCCTTCAGCCACATTCATCAATTCAACCCAAAAACAAAATGATAAGAACGTAACTAGAAACAGTTTCTCAAAATCTTAATCTCATTTCCATAAACAGATACTTTGCAAAAACAATAAAAATCATAAACAAATATAAACATATATTTCATTAATATCAAAAGTAAGAGTTTTACAAAGGTTTAATGGCATTTCAAGCCACAATACATCATT
>JAOQMS010000003.1:22562234-22595509 GCA_027563885.1 Erythroxylum longipes
ACAAGAGTGGTGGACTAACGATTTTATCCTTAATTTTATTATTAAACTAAATCCAACACATGGGATGGATGATTTCCTAAGACGAAGTCAAGAAGATCCATCAAACGCGAAGATTGTGCAGTTACCGTTATGGAAGCTATTTCACTAAGAGCGAGTGGTCGAGATGTAGTGTAGTGATGGCAATGCATAAAAGCTGTAGGTTTGGGCATTTGACTTTGATTACGAATGGAGCGTTGAAATTGAAGCCTCGTTGTAAATTGAAGCCAAGTTGCAGGGGTTTGGCCAGGGACAAGCAGGGGCTTATCCCTATGTGGCTCCGCCCCTGAGACCTAGGATAAACATCCTAGTATGTATACTAAACATACTTTATCACATAAAATGAATTAGGCAATCATATAACAAATATCACTTATTAACTTCCCCAAACTTACATTTTTGCTTGTCCTCAAGTAAAATCAAAAATTCACATAAACATGCTCACATTCAACATATAAATTAATAGTTCAATGGCCTTAACCTTATGGAATTGACTTGTCTTAAACAATAATTATTCAACGAGTTCTAATATATCACCAATTCCATCATGTTTAAGCACTTTAATATAAACATATATATTAATAAAGATATAAACAACTTAGTCTTACACCATCTTACACCTATAAGACTTACAAACATGCATTTACTATTGTCGCTCAATTAAAAAGGTTAATTATCACTAATTCTCCTTCAATGAAAATTATTGGTATTTTTACAAAATCAGTAGGTTTTTATTCACACACGTCACTTTTTCAAGTTTTTTAATGCTAACTTAATCTTTTGACGCGAAGGCAAACAATTTATGGTGAATGTTTCCTAGTTACTCAACTAGGTTATGTTGTTTATTCAACTTGGTTAAAGAGTTATTCTAGCCTTTTGACGTGAAAACAAAAATTTGTGATGAATTGCCCTAGTTGCTCAGCTATCTCACTACTCACAACTAGCTACTAGTTTTATTCTTAACCTTTCGGGTCAGCGAAACAGTTATTTATTCAAAACACACACAATTTTTTTCACAACTTTAACCTACTTCATTTCTTTATAGACAATTATTTACATTAAAGTTAACTAGGATTATTTAACTATTTAAATGAGTTCTAGTGATAAATACATGAAAGTGAGTGACATAAAATGTAAAACTAAATGCCATATCCTAATTAACATACAAATTTATGTTAAAGAAACTTAACATATAACTTCCTAAACTAATATATTTTCATAAGTTAAACAATTTTGTTCAAAAGTAAGCTAATTCTTATTAAAATTTCAACCATTACCTATTCACACAATCAAGCATATGCAAACCAAATGATAAAAAGAAAAAAATTATAAAAAATGCAAAAAATTCATATTACACAAACATGGGGAGTCATACATACAAGCAACATGCAATGCAAATGCAACTACATACCTCTCCCCCACACGTGAATGACACATTGTCCTCATTGTATGAAAGTTATATGCAATGGGATACAAATAAAATAAATAAAAAGTTAGAGGAAAGAGAATGTTTATGGAGATTATGGCAATGAAGGTATCGGTGATGTCATGTGTACTTTTTAAAGTTTGAAAATTTTGAAGAGTTTCTTGGTCTGATAATGTTTTTGGCACTCTATTTTTACCAATCGTACCTTAATCACTCTTTTAAACTAGTGCTAGGTATAAAGTCAATAGCGAGACTTATTCATCATGCTTGGATTACTTAAGAGGGGAGAGAGAAAGCGCTCCCAATCCTGGGCCAAATGCCCTCTAAAGTAAGGCTTACACTTATGGCCATTTACCTTGAATGTCTCACCTTTATCATTGGTCAACTCCAATGCACCATGTGAAAAAACTTTAGTAACTTGAAATGGGCCACTCCATCTTGATTTCAACACTTTGATTGCCCAATACACATTGTTCTCTAACTCTACTAGTAAATGACAGGCCTTACCATAAACTAATCGGTAAGGTGTGGTGCCAATGGTTGTCTTGAAGGCTATCCAGTAGGTTGCCCAATCTTTTTTCAAACTGTTGGTAGTCTTTAAAATCTTTTTAGTTTTCTATGCACCACTTTTACTTGCCCACTCATTTGGGGCTGGTAAGCTGTTGCAAATCCGTGTTACACCCCATATCTTTTCAACAAAGCTTCAAATGGTTTGTTACAGAAATGTGTACCTCTGACCCTTGACACTCCAAACTTGTGAAATATATGCTTGAAAAATCTTTGAACTACTTGGCCATCATTTTGGAGTTGCCATCACCTTGGCCCATTTTGATATATAGCCAACACCCGCTATGATACAAATATTTTCGAATGAGGATGGAAACAGACCCATAAAATCTAGCCCCCAAGCATCAAAGATTTCAACTTCCAAGATTGTCGACAGTGGCATCTTATCTCTTTTTGAAATGTTCTCGACTCTATAACATCTGTCATAACTTTTCACAAAGTCCTGTGCATAATTGAATAATGTTGGCTAAAAGAATCCACACTTTAACACTCTTGCAGCTGTCTTGTTGGCCCCGTAATGTTTTGTATTCAAGGAACTATGATAGTGAGTTAAAACATCACAAAATTCATTATTTAGAACACATCGCCTAATTAATCCATTAACAAAAGTTTTGTAAAAAATTGGTTCTTCCCACATATATTGTACACAATCATGTAAAAATCTCTTTCTCTATTAGGAAGAAAAATGAGATGGAAGGATACCACCTGTGATATAGTTCACGATGTTCATGAACTATAGAATACTCGATTCATTTACCAAGAATAATGTCTCATTATAGAATTTTTAATTGATTTCTGCTTATAGGTATAACTCCCCTTGTTCCAACCTTGATGGTGACTAGCTACCATGTTTTTCGCTCCTTTTTTATTCTTAATCTCTATATCAAATTCTTGTAGGAGTAAGATCCATTAGATAAATCAGGTTCGTATCCTTTTTGGAAAAAAGATACTTCAATGTTGCGTGATCTATAAACATAACAACCTTCGAACCCAGTAAGTAAGAACGAAACTTGTCACATGCGAAAACTATAGCTAACAGTTACTTTTTTATGGTTGTATAGTTAAGTTGAGATCTTGTTAAAGTCCTGCTACTGTAGTAAATGGTATGCAACTTTTTGTCCTTACGCTGCCCCAATACATATCTAATTGTGTAGTCACTGGCATCATACATTAATTAAAATGGTAAAGTCCAGTTTGGAAGCTGTAAAATAGGTGTTGATGTCAATGCGCCCTTTAACCTATCAAAAGCAAGTAAACAATCATTATCAAAAACAAAAGAAACATATTTAACTAATAAATGAGTAATGGGTTTGGCAATTAATGAAACATATTTCTTTACAAATCGTCAGTGGAATATGGCAAGCCCCAAAAATCCTTTTGACCCCTCAGACATTGCTTGGCGGTGGAAGCTTATCAATGAATTCAGTCTTCGCTTTATCTACTTCAATACCATTGCCGGATATCTTATGTCGTAACATAATTCCTTTTTAAACAATGAAATGGTATTTCTCCCAGTTTAAGACTAAATGCAACTCTTCACACCGTTGGAGAACTTTGTCTAAATTTGTCGAACACTGCTTAAAAGAATATCCAAATACTGAAAGCATCCATAAATAGTTCCAAAAAAATCCTAAATCATGTTTGCAAAAATTGTCATCATACATTGCTAAAATGTAATTGGTGCATTACAAAGTTTAAATGACATTCTTCTGTACGCAAAAGTGCCATATGGGTATGTAAAAGTCATCTTCTCTTGATCATCTGGATATATAAATACTTGATTTAAACTAGAATACCCATCCGAAAAGCAATAAAATGCATGTCCAACAACTCGTTCTATCATCTGATCAACAAAAGCAATAGAAAATGGTCTTTCTCTATTGCTGAGTTGAGATTCATGTAAAACATCTATGACTCGCCACCCTTTAACTGTTTAGGTTGATATTAACTCACCCTTCTTATTATCATCATTGTTGTCCCACCTTTATTGGGTACACATTGTACTAGACTCAGCTACTCGTTTTTTGTTATTGGGTATATAATTCCTATACCCAGAAGCTTGATAATCTCCTTTTTTACAATTTCCTGCATGTTCGAATTTAATCGCCATTGTCTATCCTTTACTGTCTTACATCCATCCTTTAGATTTACTCTATGCATAACAATGCTGAGACTTATCTCTTGGATGCCTGATATTTGCCACCCCAAAGCTCTCATTCTTCTCTTTATAATCTTAACCACTTTCTTTTCTTATTCCTCATCTAATTGATTTGAAATAATTATTGGTAGTGTTTGATCCTTACCCAAAAAAGTGTACCTTAAATGCACTGGTAGAGGTTTAAGCTCAATGGTTGGTGGCTTCTCACAAGAATGTGGGGTTAGTGACTCTATTTTCTATAAGGGTTCTTGCTTTTAACTTTCATCTAACTCCCCTTCTTCTGCACTTATCTCATTGTCGTCTACTTCACCTTTTTGCTCAATAATTGCTCTTTATTATTCCTCCACACAATCATCCACCACATTAACTTTTATACAAATGTTTCTCTCAGCCTTGCTTTTTAATTTCCTAATCATATTGAATTTGACCTTTTCATCACCAATACGTAGAATTAAGATCTCATCATTAACATCAATGAGTGCCCACACAATGTTCATGAATGGATGTCCTAGAATGAGTGGATCTATCTTCTGTAATATCAAAAATTACAAAGTCAACAGGAATAACAAATTTATCAACCTTTACCAGAACATCTTCCATAATCCCAAATGGCTCCTTTATAGATTGATTTGCTAATTGAATTATCATTGAGGTTGGCTTTATATCGTCCAGCTTTAATTTCCTAAAAATATACAACGACATAAGATTAATACTTGCACCAAGATCAAACAAACTTTTAGAAAATTCCACACCATTAACAATTTAACGAATAGTGAAACTCTTTAGATCTTCTAATTTTGATGGCATATTGTTTGTATCATCAAATTACAGCTGGCTATTAATGCTACTATCTGCTTCGAATCCCAAGTCCGCTTATAGGAAAGTAGCTCCTTTAAGAATTTCACATACTTAGGTATATGTTCAAGCACTTTTGGAAGTGAAAAACTCAAATGCAACTTCTTAAAATTTTCCAAAAATTTTGCAAATTGGGTCTCTGCAGGTTTCTACCTTAATCTCTGTGAAAATGGTAACTTGGGTACATATAGAGGAGGTGGAATGTAAGGGGTTCCTCCTCTTTTGTTACCTTCTATTTTCCTTTCTCTAGACTTGTCTCAACCTAATCATTGGCTTCCTTCTGAACTAGTTCTGTTAACTCCTTTCCACTTCTCAAATGTATTTCTTTCACTTGATCCTTTGGGTTAAATTAAGTACTACCATGAAGGTTACCTGGATTTTTGACTGTCAATGTGATTGTAAGTTGGCCCACCTATACCTCCATGTTGTGAATGGAAGACGCATGATTCTTAAGCATCAATTCTGTCCTTACTTGTGTCTTCTTCTGTTCTTCATCCATATTGTCAACCTTGGAGCCTACAGAGCCTATAGAGCCTATTGCATCCATTACTTTGACAACCTGGAATTCCATCTTTGATTCGAGGCTTTCACACTATAACTCCCAATTGCTTGAATTTTCTTGGAATCCTAGTGGTTTTTGTGGTCTCAAATTTGCACATACATTATTAGTTCAAGAAAGATTTAGGTGATTCTTTCACCCAGAGTTGTAAGTGTTTGAGAAAGGATTGTTACTTGATTGTTATGGCACACCCAACTAATTTGCTTGTTGCATTGCATTTATCGAACTAGATGAGGCATTGATGTTGTTCAGCTTTCTGGTTAATACTATTATTTGCCTATATGGCTAAAACTGACTCTGCTGCCATGATTCCTTTTTTTCATTCACATTGTACAATCTACTTCTTTTAGTTGACCACAAACAGTTGTTAGTAACCATATCCTCAATTAGAGCGTATACAACATCGATGGTTTTTCTCATCAACGAGCCTCCGGCTACTTTATCAACCCCTGGTTGTCGCATTAACTGTATTATAAAATGTCTGTAATAACAGCTCTCTTGGTAGGTTATAATAATGATAACTTCTCTGTAGCTCCATGAATCTCTCCCATGCTTTATAGAGGGATTATCTAATATAGTGCTGAAAAGTTGTGATCTCCTTATGACCGTCGTAACGCTAGTCAAAATAAAATAACTAGACTACTATTGTAGTAGTGATAAGTCTAGATCGATCTTACAGGGAGTGTTTAGATAGCTTATGAAATGAAATTAATTGGTGTTTAGTTAAAGGGGGTTTTGGATTTAATATGAAAATAAAATAAAATAAACCTAATGAAAACAAATTAAAGAAAACATGTGAAAAATGATAAAATTGGAAAATTTGGTAGGGATCCGATTTTTTGGTTCAATCTCAGCCTACACCCTAATTAAGCATTCTTTTATCTATCTTAGCAATTATCGGTGCAGATTAAAAACAATCTCTGTTAATCGTGATTTTTCCTTAGATCCTAGTTAATCACGAAGCGCTTGTTAATTAACCATAGCTATCAGGAAACTTAGAATAAGCTCTCTCAGTTTATTTGGACAACCACCTTACGAATCAAGAAAATAGAACAATCTAGGCAATAATCACACAAGCTTGGATTATTTAACCTATGTTATGTTATCTCAAATGATTTAGAACCATTAATTGCTACACATGAATCGAGAAAACAATGATTACATATTGTATTCGATTTTAGCAATAGGTTTTCATGAAAAACAATTCAATAAAACATTAAAATCATCATCATTCAATACCAATCCAATAAACAAAAGATAACACAATTAATTTCTAATGAGAGAAAGAAACAACAAAATAATTAAAAAAATGCTTAACCCGAGTTGTTGGCATCGATATCACCTTTAAATTGGTGTCGAAATCTTAGCCTTCCATGAGTCCCAAGGAAAATGCTTCAGCCCCATAAAAATACCCCCAACTGAAACCCCTACTAAGTATCTTCACTGCCGCAAACTCTTCTATTTAGCTACTATTCATCGATTTGACAAATAAACATTTAGACCACTGTCATTATTCACTCTTTCTTTCTTCTCTTCTCACGTAGCTCTCTTTGTTTTCACTCACGCCACTCTTTGTTCGTTCATGCCGCTAGCCCTCCTCTACTATAGCTCGATGTGACAATTTAACTTCAATAGCCACGCACGCTGTTCACGCAACTTAACCCTCGCAGATGCTTTCCTGCTTCTTCTTTCTATGTCTATGTTTTATTTAGCTGTGCGTTGTTTGCTCCTTCCCAACTTTGTTATGCGCTGTCTTTTTGTTGCTTTCCTTGTTTGGCTTGTGCGTTGACGTTTTTTAGCTGCTGGTGTGTTGGTCCATCTGCTGTCGTTTCCTTCATATTTCTGCTGTCGTTTTGATATTTTCCTTTATTCACCATGAGTGTTGATTTCCAGTAGCCCTCTTCCATGAATTTTATTTTTTATCCCATTCTTTTATGCTTTATCCTGTCTTTTCTTGCTTTAATCTTCTTATTCTTGATCCATGAAGACAAGAGAAAATTAATCTTCAAAAAAACGGCTCAAATGTAGTGCCTACGACTCACTTTAATTTCTTTACTTCCAAATTGTACCTAAAATCATATATGAATTAAAGTGAGTGTCTTAAGCATTTTCGTATCATTAATCATTAAGTGTAAATGATTAAATATATCAACAATTAAACACATATCACTTTAACAATTTGAGTTATTTTTATTAATGGAAACTATTTAGCTAGGAAAGCTTGCACTAATTGGTCCCATATAGATAAATGCTCTGTATTAAGAGAATTTAGTCATTCCTTTGATCGATCTTTCAGTGTGAAGGGAAAGAGCCCCATCCTTGCTACCTCCTTAGATAATCCATTATACCTAAATGTACTGCAAATTTCCCAGAAATTTTAGAAAAGTCAGCATTTGGATTCTCATATGGTAAACCATAGAACTGAACACTAGTTTGCAAAATATTCAATAAAGTAGGCTTGATTTCAAAGCATTAACAGGTGGCTTGGCAATCCCTTGTTGGTTCGGATTGAACTCGTGCTAATAAAATCCATTAATGTTCTTTGGTCATCGCTTTCGTCTCCTTGATCTGTCATTATCTTTTCGATTTTATCTTTTGATGCCTTTCTTTTCTCAATTCCCTTTCAAGTTTGGTGATGTTAAGTTCGCTTAATTTGCTCGCATTTTTGAAACTTCTTGTGTGCATATACCTATTACACACAAGAAAAGAGTATCAAATAAAAATAAAAATAAAGCTCAAATCAAAACATTCAAATCTAACTTGATGCTAGGCGTAATCCTTGACAACAATGCTAAAAACTTGATAGTTATTTCGTTTTTTAGCTTAAAGTTTTAAAATTAATTAAAGTTGCTATACCGCCAGTATACAACTCGTATAAAATAGCATAGCAAGGTATCGTTCCCCCGATGATTGGTTAGTCACCTAGGAATTCAAATTGACTTTCTTTTTTAGTAAACACACTTCAAAATGTCATAAAAATAAGAACACAATTTGGTTTAGAGAATCAAATTATAAAGGTTAGGGTCATATTCTTCATACTATGTAATCCCTGACTTTTTTAATGTAATCATGCCTAGTACTAGGCATTTTAATGTATTGGCCCTTTCTCTCTCTTAATACTCAAACTAATTAAGCCCAAAATAATGATTAGAGTTCTGTATATGATCTCTCAACCCACACTCTTTGCTTAACTATTAAATGGATATGAAGTAACCTATTGGACAGCCATCAAAACATCCAATATCTCTCTCTAAATCTCATGTTAGCTTGATGTGTGAAGTGTGATCAAGGCTGCCCACTTTTATGGTACATCCAAACCGATTTTATAATCATTTCTCAATGTAAGCAAGGTATATAAAGTCCATACATTATAAGCATTAAAGCAAACCATACATTAAACCAAAATGAGTTCTTATATAATTATGGTAAGAATAACCCTAAAATCTACATAGAAATCCATTACAATCATCAATAACATCCTTAAAACAAGTCCATGCATCTTCCTCATACAATAACTAAACAAAAACAAATGAGAGAAGAGAGAATAGAAGGCTTATGAGTTGAAGAACCAAGCTGGAACTTGGTGCGCAGCTTTGAGATCTCTTGAAATCACTTGATTTTCCTTGAAAATCCACCTAAAAATGTGTCTATCTTCCTCTTTTTTGTGTGCTGCACGACCCTCTGCCTTTCTATGGTTTAAAATGGGGTTTTAATACCTTTTTTGGGTGCTTAAACCGACCTAGTATGGATGTGGTGCAAGTAGGAATTGCCAGCTGGAAAGTTGGAAAATTCCAGCTTCTTCCTAAAAAATTCCAACTTTCTCCTTTGATACCTACAACAAGTCTACATGCAAGTAAGTTAATAATCAACACAAATAAGGTCCAAATCCTGCTCAAACATTGACATACAACTATGCAAAAGGTATGTACATCAAAACACATGAGAAGTATGCAAAACCTAAGCTTAAGAACCTTCATTTATAACCTAACATCCAATTTATCATATACAATTACATACACATGCAAGTTCTATGAAAATAACACAAAACCTAGTCTAAAAATCCTAATATGTATACTAAACATACATATTATCACATAAAATGAATTAGACAATCATATAAAAATACACTTACCAGTGTTCTTGTTCACAAGGTTTCTAAATATCTATAAATAGCTTATTTAAGCAAATGTTTTCAATATAGAGAAGTAAGTATTGTAATATTGTAGTACATTCTTTTCATATTATTATTGTCCTTTTTCTTTTACTAAAGTAAACAAATTTATTTTCATAAATTTTTGTATGGAGCACCGCAAATAAGGTAAATTTAATAAGATTGGATTGAATTGTTGGAGTTCGATGGTCTTGTAAAGACTGAGATTGGCAAGTAAGTCTAGGTTTGGTCCAATCTAGCCTAAAGTCACTACATTTAACTTGAGTTGATTGAGCTTCAAGTTAGGCTCAAACTTTTTTTTTCTAACTTTTAAGTTTCAAATTAGGCTCAGGTTCAAAATTCACGATGCAGTTCAATCTGAAGCCTCATATATATATTAATTATCCGCGTTTACTTACTTTATTTACTTGGTGATTCTTCTCTTCTTTTTCGGTTTTTCTGTTGCTTGCTTCATAATTCTCCTTTTCACCTCCAATATGATACCTGAGGAGGCAGGCAATTGAAGAAGCAAGCAAATGGTTAATCCAATATAGGATGAATTGGACAACGACGGCGGGACCACCAAAAAAGACGCCCAGAGTAACTATTGGATTGAGACGACCACCAAAAAATGTGGCTAACTGTTATCATCACCACCATAGCAAGTACACGTGCAATAGCCACAACAAGCAACGACACTAAACTACTTCCCTCTAGTTTATCTGTTCATGTATTACACAATAGTATATAAATCAATCATCGTACATGGAGCTAGCTGATCTATTCATTATTCATAATAACACCTGTGCTTCTTAATGAAGAAGCAATGTGGGTGGAGAGGTAATCGGAGAGAACGGAGTCTAAAGAGATCAATGTTATGAGTCAAGTTAAATTGGAAGTTGGCGTTTAGGATTAGGGCCCAAACAATATGGGCCAAGCTTGGTCAAAAACCAACTTGAAATTTTCAGTCAAGTTGAATTGGAAGCTGGCGTTCAGGATTCGAGTCCGGACCATATGGGCCAAGCTTGGTCGAATGTATTTTAGTACCAGCTTGAAATTTTTAGTGCGAACTGTCTCTATAACAAGAAGCATATTTATCAGAATACTTTGCAATAAGTATGAGTTGGCGTACTCCTTATGCACAGTTTTGATAACATATATAAGGATTTGATTTGTAATGTAATTAATACCGATTGCAAGTTGAATAGATTTTTTAATTTTTATTTATTATATAATTTTAATATATTTAATTAAATATTTTGAGAATAATTAAGTATATTTTGTATCAATTTGGCCTTGCAATTTCCCGTAAATATAAATACTTATATATCACAAGACCGTTGTCCTTTTGTAATTTACGTCGATTTCTAGAAAGAAAAGGAGAGAAAAGTAAAGAGCAAGTGCAACTGTCATTTTGTAACCGTAACTAATAGCCACGCCTCTCTCCTCTTCGCATCTCTCGCCAATCAATCAATGTGTCTTAGATCTGACTTCTCTAATGCGAACGCTCATTGCTTCATTCTTTATGTGTCTGTAGTTGGTACGAGATCTCTTTTTTTTTTTTAAAGAATTGATTTTTGTTGATTAGAAGAAATGTGGATGTTGATAATTATGGAGGGAGGAGGGTGAGGGAAGAAAGAAGGATTGAAGAGGAGGAGTTGAAGAAGAAGAGGAAGAAGAATAATGGCAGGGGCAAGCAAGGCAGGTAAAAGGGATGCAGCGGCGTGGATGTTCAATGTAGTGACTTCGGTGGGCATTATCATCGTCAATAAGGCCCTTATGGCTACCTATGGCTTTAGTTTTGGTATGTTTCCGCTTTCATCTTGTTGTTCTTTTCTTTGAGTGTTTGATTGACTCAAATGATGCTGATGATTTTACTAATATTATTCCTTAACTTCAAAACGACTGGGGCTCTTTTTCGTTCATTTGATATTGAACACGCTTTCTGGCAGCTACAACCTTAACTGGTTTGCATTTCCTTACCACAACCTTGATGACTGCTGTTCTGAGGTTGTTGGGATATATCCAACCCTCTCATCTTCCCATCCCGGAGCTTGTTAAATTTGTGCTCTTCGCCAACTTCTCAATCGTTGGAATGAATGTCAGTCTGATGTTTAACTCTGTTGGATTTTATCAGGTAAAATTGTCTCTCTCTTCATTTTGTTAATGTAATTAGGTGTTTTGCCCAGATGCTCATAAACTGCACAACTAAACTTGTCAGATTGCCAAACTCAGTATGATTCCTGTGTCCTGCCTCTTGGAAGTGTTGTTTGACAAGATTCGCTACTCAAGAGACACAAAACTGAGTATAGGATTGGTTCTCTTGGGTGTTGGTGTTTGCACTGTCACTGATGTGAGCGTTAATGTCAGAGGTTTGATCGCAGCCTTGATTGCGGTTTGGAGCACTTCTCTACAACAATATGTAAGTTGTGCGCTCCGCCCCATCAATTTATTGGGATTCTAATCCTCCGGTCTTATTTTTATCAAATCTTATATTGCTGCAGTATGTACATTACCTTCAACGGAAGTATTCGCTGAGTTCTTTCAACCTATTGGGTCATACTGCTCCAGCCCAGGCTGCAACACTGCTACTATTAGGCCCCTTTCTGGATTACTGGTTGACAAATAACAGAATTGATGCCTATAACTATAATTGGGCCTCCGTTGTGAGTTTAATGCTATTCAGAATATTGTTTTTACCTTCTCCTGTCTGTGTTTTACTTCTACTGATTTTTCTACACTACACCTCGTTGTCTGCAGATATTTATAATGCTATCCTGTACAATTGCCGTGGGGACCAACCTCAGCCAATTCATATGCATCGGCAGATTCACAGCAGTCTCATTTCAGGTACTTGGTCACATGAAGACGATCCTCGTGTTGGTAATGGGGTTCTTGTTCTTTGGCAAGGAAGGTCTTAGTCTACAGGTGGTTCTGGGCATGATCATAGCTGTAGTTGGAATGATTTGGTATGGCAATGCCTCATCTAAGCCTGGAGGAAAAGAGCGTCGCAGCCTTTCATTACCCACAAGCCGACAACAGAACCATGCTAGTTTATCCGAATCAAGTGAGCATAATGCCAAAATCTAAGCAGTTATCTAGGATATGCTATCAGGTTTCTTTTTTTTTTTCATTTTATTTTAGTTCAGTCATCATTGTAATCTAGGCTTTAGCTCCCCTCAAATATGTTCTTCTGTTTCATGAATATAGCTCATAGTGAGTTATTAATTTATATATCCACTTGTATTGTTGACCAAGGTTTCCTTTAGCGGGGAACCTGGTTGTATTTTTGAAAGAAAATTTAAATAAAGAATTCATTAATAGCCATCAACCTGGTTGTATTACTAGTTAAATGCAACGACCTAAGAAATTCTTACGTATATACACTAGTGCTATACTCGAAATATATGATATAACTTTCACGATTAATGTAAATGAATTAGCTCTTTTAATTCATGTTAATTTATATTGGAAGTCTGCTTTTCATGTCTGGATTGGATTACGACTCAATCTGCCCACACAAATTAATGTAAAACTTCAGGTTGTTATAATCATTATTCCTGATTCTGCTTGTTCATATTGTTCGATTGAATCTAGGTTTTCAAAGTGTCAGTCGAATTTTTATTTAATCTTTATAGTTTTTGAATCTGATTGAACTAGACCTAACCCTGTATTGTTAACATACTACTTTTACGGTAGGTTTGGGGTTTTGATCTGTGGATAGTTGGGTTTAAAAGTAAGGTCTAGATCTTTTAAAAAGGGAACCGTTTGATTCAAATTCACATTTTTATTGTAATTTTGGTTTTTATATTCAGAATTCTTTTGGTTTTTCTTTTTACGAAAATAATGTTTTATTTAATAATAAATACTCTAAATAATAGTTAAGATAAATTAATTGGCTGGATAAATCTAATATCATAAATATTTATTTTGAATATTTAAACAAATAAATATTTTTAGTTAATTTTTATATAATTCATAATTATTAATTTAACATAATATCCTTTTATTAAAATCAATAAATTTTAAGTTTCTTAAAATAATTTTTTATAAAGATATGTTGATTTGTTAAATGCAATTTTATTTTACAAATAATTGAATTTTGAATTTGAGATTTTAAAAAATATATTTATATGAAAATATTTTAAATATTCACTTTTTATATTTTTAAAAAATATATAAAATATTATAAATTCAAAAAATTAAAAATATATTATCAAATAACTAGATTATAATAGTCATAGTTTTACTAATATTTATCATTAAATAATTAAAATAATACATAAATAAATAATTATATTTGTTTGTAAAAGAATGAAAACGAAAATAGCAAAAATGACTTTTCATAATTTTCATAAAAGATGGAAGTAGGAGGGAATTAAAAAGAAAAGAGGATACGGAGAATATTTACTAACAAATAAGCACTGTGGTTGAAACGAACCTTTGTACAGGAGAGAAAATTTCATAAATCTTCAATTTAAATCTTACACATTCTTAAGCTGAGGGAGAAATTCAAATTGGAATTCAGTCATATGTTTGATAATGGCTCTTCTACATGATTTTGGCATAATAAATTAGAGCAATATTAGTCCTCTAAGTAGGATTTAGGAGCTCAATTTTCTTAAGAAGTTCATTATAATGTTGCCTCAGCGAAAGAAGTTTTTGGTATCAACCAAAACTTTCTTAATCAACTAGAGAGGTATGTACTCAGGCTTTACCTCCTAACTTCAATCTTATCTCTAATTCAGAACTTAACATGACGAAGAAGACATTTCTTAAGAATTTTCACAAATGGTCTATGCAAGTAACTTTTAAGACACCAAGCTCCAAAAGTGAACTGGCACATAAATGTGCGGTTCAAGCAAGCAAGTCCAAAAATCTCTTTAATCATATGGCTTGTTATAAAATGGAGGCTAAGCATGATAGAAGGCTTAAGGCCATTCAAAACTTGTCAAATTGTTGCATTTTATACAAACAATAGCTTAAGTTTATTAATAACCTCTTTTCCCAATATAGCTTCTCCTCATAAATATGGGAAAAAACACATCAGATCTGTAACGTCTCATCTCGTCGGATGCACTGGCGAGGAATTATCAATTGGATAGGTCAAAGATATAATTGATATTTGTATAAAATGCTTTGTTTTAACCTTAATTTTAAGCTTGAAAGCACTTTTATTTTGCATTCTTTTAGCTTAATTGTGTAGTCTTTTGTACAAGAATGAAGTTTAAAATACTGTGGAAGAAAATTTGGAAAGTGGGTATAAGTGTTGTACAACTTATATCTTTGGTGTTGTATCACCAATATGAAGCTACAACTTTGAAAATAGAGAGCAAGCTGGAACTTTAATGTTATAACACCGATTTGAATTTATAACATCATTGGGGAAAAAATGACAAATCAAATCTTGATGCTATAGATGTTATAACATCAAGGTTGAATTTGTTCTTCCTTATATCATAAAAAAAATAATTTCCAAATTTTGACAGTCTTCAAGAGAAAGAAAAGACCATTTTACCTAATTAGATGGAAAAAAAACATAGAATATTAACTTCTGAAAAAAAAGGGTCGAGAAGCAATACCAAAAAAGGGAAAGAAAAGAGGGAAAGGCCAAGGAGACTTGGAGAGGTTTGGGCAATCAACCAGAAGGCTTGAATAATTGACCTTTGGAGTTTTCTTGTCTCTTTTCTCTTTACATCCTTGTATTTTGTTAGATTGATTTGGGTTGAATGTTGGATTCTGAGTTAGTAATCACGATTAGTGGCCAAATTTCTTCCGTTCTTCTAGGGGATTAGAGATTTGATGTTTTACTAAGTTAAATTTGTGGTTTTTTTTCATTTCCTAGTTGATTTCTCTTTGTGCTTAAATAGAAGGCTTTGGCCATGGATTTGATTGCTTGTGAGACCTTTAGGAGAATGGTGATTTTGTTATAAGATATGAGCGAAATCATCTGGAATTTCTTGATATGATGGAAGACATAAGATTTCTATGACGTTAGATTTAGATTTATGCTTAATGCCCCTTAAAAAAATTACTTGAGTAAGGGATTACTGAGTTTTTCTAAAGAGAAATGATTGGCTCACCTTTGAGAGAAAGTGATTAATCACTAGTGGGCAAAAACCTACAAAGAAAATTTAAGACTATCCATAGAGTAAATTAGTGATAGTGGTAGGTTGCATAATATTTTAGTGGGTAGTTTAGTGTGTGTTTAGTTGTTAAATTTAATAATTAGTGCATGTTTAGGTTAGGATTGTGTTAGTTAGATATTTGTGTTTTGAGTATTTTGTGGGTTAGAGCAGACTATTGGGCTTTAATTTTATGTGTTTGAGGTGCCTTGATGTGTTTGTTAGTGTTTTAAGTCAAATATCGAAAAACGAAGGAGATTCAGAGGAAGCTCGGAGCAAAACCTAGGGCCATGATCGTAATAGAAGCCTGGTGGAGGTGCCACGATCGTGGCCTATATGACAGAAGACATAGATAGCCTTCTAAACTTAAGTTTTTGAGGAAATTTTCAAACTTTTTAGGCATAGGAAAACCCTAGGCTTTACCTTAAATGGAAAATACTATCTAAAGAAAGAGAAATGACCTAGAAAGGAGCTTCAACCTCTGCCATATTGAGAAAGATCCAAGGAGAGAAGAAGAAGAAAAGAGAAGGAGGAGAAAGGAAGAAGGAGAAGAAGGGTTGTTGTGCTACCATCTTCCCGATTGATTCTGACCCTTCCAAGTGACTTTCATTTCATCTTTATTGCTCTTTATTTTGAATGTATAAGAAGGATTTGTTAGTGATGGATTTGGGTTTGATGATGATGTTTGAACTTCTTTAAGGATTTGTTCTTTAATTAATGTTAATGTGATTTCTTTTAATGTTAATACATTTAATGTTGTGATTATTTGTTGTATTTGCATGCTTTGGTAATAAATCGAGAGAGTGAACCGATAGCAAAATGATTAGATCGGTAATGAAAGTTAAACAATCTATAGAAAAATGATTAGATTGGTAATGAAAGTTAAACAATCTAATACATACCAATCTAATATATCATGCAAATAATCAAATCGGGAATATAGATGAAGAGAGATCTCATGTGAGGACCCGATTGTCAATTAGAGGGCTTAAGATCTGATTGGAATTGTGAATTTTTTGTTAATTGAGAGATTTCAAATTTCATAATTCAATTAGGGATTATGATTTAGGGTTTAATGATTATAACTTGAAAGATAGTAATCCACCCTTTGAAAGTCTAGGATCGATACCGTATTAACTCAAAAGTAGTCATGTTAGCATTTGATGATATGATAAATTCCCCTTCTCATATTCAACTAATCTTCCTTGTGTGATTTCAATTGTTAATTTGGTGAGGCTCATTTTGACTCTTTGTGTGTTAATTTTACAATTCAATTCCAATCAATCATCTTCACGTGTTTACCTTTCTGTGCAGTTTTTATTTTCTTTTTAATAATTCTTTAGGCCTTGGATAAATTAGAATTATATTAGTTCAACAACTCCTCGAGGGATTGAAACCTCACATACTACACCCACAACCTATGCACTTGTAGTATTTTGAGAGTTTTAAATAGATTAAAACTTGCCTCAACAATTAGTTAGAGATTGAAATTTAGCTATATGACTCAACTCCTAGGAGACCCCGTATCCTAAATTAAATTCATCTTTAATTTAATGTTGCATTTTTTAGTTAGTTAGTTAATCACCTCAACTTAATTAGTGACTACTGAACTAGATTTACATTACTTAGTCATTTTATTTCTATTTTATTAAGAAAAATACTAATTAAATTCATTTGTCTAGTAATATCAAAGCTAGCTTAGTATACTTTTTCACCCAATCCCTATAGACACGACCTAATCTCATCAATTTTTATTACTTGAACAACAACATTATACTTATTATTTGTGAAGACAAGTTTTTAGCACTATTGTTGGCAAATTATGTGTTAATATTGCTACTTGTCCATATGTTTTTATGGTCCTTTTAGTTTTTAAAGTTATTCATTTGAAAATTTTATTTGTTCTTGTGTTTTCTTTATTTTTTCTAGTATGAGTTGGTGTATAACTTGAACAAAAAAATGGTAAGATAAATTGTTTAATCCAGAGCTGGAAAGAACAATCAAGGAAATTAGAAGGTAAAAGAAGATGGCTAACTAAGTAAAATCAATGAGAAGAGCTGAGCAAGAAAGAGTTAACAAAGAAAGTGTTAAGCAAAAAATGTTACAAGAACATCATAAGGAGGAACAAAGAATTGGAAATGCTAGAGAAGGTGGAAGAAGAACTAATGTTAACAGTTAAGAAAAAGCTTATATAGAATAACATTATCAAAAGCTAATCAGACACTATTATGAACCAATAGTGGCAGTGAATTATCATGGAATTCAGAGGCCAATGCTGAATGCAAGAAATTTTCATATTCCATTAGGCTTAACTAATTTTGTTCAAATGAACCAATTTGGAGGAGTACCACTTGAAGACCCAAATAATCATTTGGCAAACTTTTAGGAGTTGCGTGACACTATAAGAATTGAAGGTGCAACATTAGATGACATTCTCCTCACACCCTATTTCTGTTTTCATTAAGAGATAAGGCAAAAAATTGGTTACAAACTACAATAGTTAGTAGTATAGGTACTTAGCAAGAAGTTACTGAAACTTTTCTCACAAAATTCTCTCCACCATCTAAGGCAACAAAGTTAAGGGTTGAAATTGGCACTTTTCATCAATATGACTTAGAATCTCTTTATGAAGCATGAGAAAGATACAAAGACTTGTTGAGAATATGTCCTCACTATGGGTATCCTTTGTTGACACAAATTGAAATGTTTTACAAGGGACTTAATAGTAAGACCAAAACAATTGTTGATGCAACAACAGGTGGAACTCCTATGGAAAACAATTCAAAAGAGGTTTCACACTTCTTAAGGACATTGCATCCAATAGTTATTAATGTCCATTAGAGAGATCAAGTGGAAAAATAAGTGGAGGAATAGATAATGTGGATTAGACTATGCAATAATTAGCTCAAATTGCAGCACTTACTAATCAATTTTCCAAGTTTGCAAGCAAGTAGAAGCACATGGAACAAGAGGAAATGATATTATTGAAAAAAAGAGCAAGAACAAATGAATTTTGTGAATCGAAGAGGTTATGGGTACAACTTTATTCCAATGTAAGGATAGAACAATCAAGGCTTTAGAAATCAATATAATTATGAATATGGAGCTAGTAGGAGCCCCCCACTAGGACATAAACAACAATCTTAAGTAGAGAAGAAATAATTTTTGGAATAGATACTTGGTGCATTTATTACAGAGTCAAGGAATAGGTTTAACAAGCATGAGCATCCGATTGACAATATAGAAATGCATGTGATAAGTATTGATTCTTCTATGAAAAACCTGGAAATGCAAGGTCAGTGGATTCAAGTCAGCAAAGTAATCTTCCTAGTAATGCATAAGTAAATCCTAAGGAACAGTATAAGGTCATTACAACTTATAGTGGGAAGGAATTAGAAGAAACGTCACCTAAAGTAAAAAGCTCCATTCAATCCAACGAAGAAAAAGAGTCATATTGGCATTGAAAATTAGTAAGAAGAATCAAGAAAAGGCAGAAGATGTTATGAATATAAAAGTAATTTTCTAATTGTTCTAAAATTGGTTAATTTTAATTAATTAAATTCCATTTTTTTGTTCTATTTCAGAGTAATCGTTTACTCGAAACGGATATGCTTCTATTTCCATCTTCCATAGGTAATCCTATGCGATTTCCAATTGTTCAATAGCCCCTTTGCGTAATTCATCTAAATTTCTAATAGTGGTCAAAATTTTATTTTTTCTATTATCTAAAAAAATCATTTAATGAA
The DNA here is from genome assembly GCA_027563885.1 of Erythroxylum longipes. NCBI lineage: Eukaryota > Viridiplantae > Streptophyta > Magnoliopsida > Malpighiales > Erythroxylaceae > Erythroxylum > Erythroxylum longipes. Next base: position 22,581,857 of record JAOQMS010000003.1, read on the forward strand.
AGTAGATAATTTTTAAACTTCCATGTTCTCTTCCCAAACCAAACACAAATCTTTTGATTCATTTGGCTCTCATGCTTAATTAGGTGATGGTGAAGATATAAGAAGAATTAAAATCAAAGATCACTCAAAATATTCCTTATACTCAAAGATTTCAAAAGAAGAAAGTGAATGATCAATTTGCAAAGTTTCTAAAGATTTTCAAGAAGTTGGAGATCAACATCCCTTTGTGCAATTGAGCAAATTCCAAACTACAAAAAGTTCATCAGAGACATTGTGATAAATAAGAAGAAGTTTGGGGATTATGATACAATGCTGATGACAAAAGAATGCATCACTATAAGCAAACAATAAACAACAACATCCCAGTACAGGTTCCATTAAGACACAGGGTCTAGAGAGGTCCAAAAGTATGTAGCCTTACTCCTAGCTAATTGGAAAGTTATTTCCCATACACCCACAGAGAAAAGAAAAAATGATCAACAGTAAAAAGACAAAAAGAAATAAGTCTTTAAGAATTGTTTGTAGGAAAAAAATAAAACTACAATAAAAAGATAAAAATACATATAATATATACAATATAAAATATAAAATAATATAACAAATAAAAATAAAAATAAAAATAAAAAAGGATAATAGTAAAGATAACAATAACATTATAATTACATATAATTAAATACTTACAAATAAAAGTATAAAATAATAAAATAAATAATAAAATACAGGTAAAACAAGAAAAAGACTAAAAATATAAAATAAAATAAACATAGAAATAAATAATAATGATAATACTAATAACAGTAATAATAAAGATAAAAATTAAAAAATAAAGGATAATTAATTAATTAATTAATATGAACAAATGTAAGTATAAAATAAGTAATAAAATAAATATTACAATAAATATAGAACAAAGTAAAGAATAAAAATAAAAGATAAAATAAGTAAATAAATACACAAATAAGAAATAAGTTAAATAAATAAATCAATCAAGTAAGTCATTATATGAGAATGATTAAGCTACGTAAGTAAATGGTTAAGCTAAATAACTACGAGGAAATTAGTACAAAACATGAGGGGCTTTAATTGATGTTTAATAAGGAGAATTTACTTTGAGAGTCAATAATGAGAAGTTGGTGTTCTACATATACAGAACTCTTTAAAGCCCAAATGTGTACCAACTTGTAACATAATTGTTATAATTTTTTCCTGTGTGGTAACATCTCTTACTTCTTTTCTTTCAAAAGATTCTTTGTTGACTTGTTTAGAAGGTATAGATGAAATTGCTTATATGAATGTTACAGAGTTATTTGTGAAGAAATCTCTTGAATTTTTTAAGCTAGTACGAAATGTTGAGCATTTTGAACCTCTATTTCTGGTTGAAGCTATTGATGATGTGAATGATAAGAATGATGCTTCACTTAAAATAGATTTGGAACCATTGACTGAAAATTTGAAGTATGCATTCTTAGGTGATCATTCAATACTACCTATCATCATTTAATCTTCAATTTCATTATTATAAGAGGAAAAGTTGCTTAGGTTGTTAAGGGAATTTATATCTGCAATTGGTTAGTCTGTTAATGACATTAAGGAAATTAGTCCTTCAAGTGTGATGCATAAAATTCTTATGACAGATTCATACGCCCCTTATATAGAACATCAAAGAAGACTGAATTTTTGCATAATAGAAGGGGCTAGCAAGGAAATTAAAAATGGTTAAAAGCCAACTTAATTTAACCAATCTCGAATAGTTCAGGGATTAGTCCTACACAAGTAAAGAGAGGTGGAATCACCATACTGAAGGATGAAAAATAAGTAAATTATTTCCACTAGAGCTATCACTAGCTGTAGGGTTTTTACAGGTTATAGGAGGTTAAATAAAGCCACAAGAAAATACCACTTTCCGTTACCTTTAATTAATCAAATGCTAGATATGCTTGTAAATCATGAATTTTATTATTTCTTGGATGGTCATTTAGGCTATCATTAAATAGCAATAGCTCTAGAAGACTAAGAAAAGACCACATTTACAATTTCATTTAGTACTTTCCACTTAGGAGGATGCCATTTGGTCTTTGTAATGCTATTTCCATTTTTTAGCATTACATATGGCTATCTTTTCTGATATGATTGAAAATTTTTTGGAAGATTTTATGGATGATTTCTATATGTATGGTGATTTATATGATAATTTCTTATATTTCTCTAGTGTTAAAAATATACCAGGAAACCAATTTGGTGCTCAGTTGGGAGAAATTATACTTTATGGTGTCAAAAGGAATTGTCTTAGGTCATAAGGTGTCCTCAAGGGGAATTGAAGTAGATTGGGCGAAAACAACAACCATTAAGAAGCTACCACCTCCTACTAATGTTAAAGGAATCTAAAGTTTCCTTAACTATGCTGGGTTCTATAGGGATTTTATTAAATATTTTTCAAAATTTTCAAAATTGATATGCAATCTCTTAGAGAAGGATGCTCACTTTCATTTTAATGATGACTATATGAAGCTTTTGAGTTGAATAAGAAGAAACTTGTGTTTGCTCCGTTAGTGATCACTCCTAATTGGCAACAAAAATTTGAAATAATGTGTGATGTAGTAATTTTACTATGGGGTAGCTTTGGATTAAAGAAGAAAAAATGTGCAAGGTGATCTACTATATAAGTAGAACACTTAATAATGTCAAGCAAAAATACACCACTACAAAGAAGGGAATGTTGACTGTGGTTTTTTACAATATAAAAATTAAGATCATATGTCATTGGTTCAAAGGTTGTGATATTCACAGATCATGTTGCCATTAGATACTTTTTAAGAAAAAAGATGCAAAATTAAAGCTTATAAGGTGGATTCTCCTTTTGCAATAATTTGATATAGAAATCAAAGATAAGAAAGGTTCAATTAATGTTGTGGTAGACCATCTTTCTCGATTAGAGATGGATTAATCAATGTAATAATTGCTTATTTAGGAATTTTTTTTTCCAGATGAGAAACTATTCAACGATTAAAGATAACTCCCATGATTTGTTGTCATTGTTAATTACTTAGCTGCTCGGTTGTTACCTATCTTTCATTCAGTCAAAATAAGAAGTTCCTATTTGGAGTTAAAAATTACTTGTGGGATGAGCCTTTAATCTTCAAAAGGTGCATCAATTAAAATATTCGGAGATGTATACCTGATGAAGACTTTCAATCCATTCTTAAGCATTGCCACTCCTCTCCTTACGGTGGTCATTTTGGTCCAACAAGAACAACAAATAAATTTTTACAATCTAGATTCCATTGGCCAACACTTCATAAGGATTGCTATACTTTCACCAAAACTTATGGTCGATGTTAACAAATTGGTAACATTTCCAAGCGTCACAAGCTTCAATTGACCAATATTTTTGAAGTTGTACTGTTTGATTTATAGGGAATCGATTTTGTGGGGCCATTTCCAAAATCATCTGGACACTCTTACATCCTTTTTTTAACTATGTTTCCAAATAGGTAGAGGTAGTAACTTCTCCAAAAAAAACAATTCCAAAGTGGTGCTTTAATTATTACAAAGTATATATTAGCAAGATTTGGGACACCAAGAGGAATAATAAATGAAAAGGAAAATCACTTTTTTTAATAAAATCTTCTCAAATATTTTGAACAAATATGAAGTTCATCATGAAGTTACTCCGCCATATTATCAACAATCAAATGACCAAGCTGAAATTTCAAATAGAGAAATCAAGGATGTTATTGAGAAGACCATGTTTCAATAGTGTTATTTTTTAATTAAAACATGTTTATGCATTTAATTTCACACAATGTTTTTTATATTAAACCAAAATGAAAATTTTGCATTATGACCTATTAAGGTTGTAAAATTTAGGATTTACTAATTTATTCATAGTTTGGATAAATTAAGTTAAATTGGCTTCTAATTAATGAAATTGAGAGTTAATTTAAACTTTTCTAGATCTTCATTTTTTAAACACTTCCAATTTTGCATAAAATTAGTATATTGGCAACTTTTCATATTTAAAAATATGATATTTTCAAAATTATAGAAAGTACTGCACATTTTTATAAATTGAAGATTAGTTAATTTAATTAAGAGTATTTTTGAGTTTTCTAGCCTAATTTTGAAAATTTTCACTATTGGGGCATTGCTAAATTTGTATATTTCTCAATATTCTCAAGTTAATTGACCTTAATTAACTATTAGTTTATATTATTAAAGGTTTAATTGAGCTCATGCATAATTAAACTCGTTTGTTTTTGCTTAATTATATACTAATTTAATGACTTTTTTTGTCAAATTTGCATAATCATAAATTTTTGAATAATTTTTTTGAACTTTTTCAACATGAACAAAGGACTTATACATTTTTTTAACCTATTATGTGATTGATTGAGGCTTAATTAAGTTGGTTGAGAATTGGTGTTCATATTGGAAACTATTTATTTTTCAGGTTAAGTTGTGACCACTTATCCCATCCAATATTCATTCTAACGGCCCCTTTTGAAAAAAAATTCATGACCAAAACTAAGAGAAATTCTTCCACTAAAATAAGATATTTGGGGAGACTTAGGTCTATAATTCAAATATCCGTCTAGTTAAGACTTGAGGTCCCCCTCTACTTCATCTACTACATCTTCTATAAGGAAGAATGCCTAATTTTTTATTCATTTTATCATTCTGTCCAATTTAAATAGGTTCACCTATCATTTATGGCAGTATAACAACGAGTAGAGTATCACTTCCACAAGGATGTATTAATAAACAAGTCTAACTCTCTTATTAATATCTAATAAGCAACAAAAGAGGAGATAATGTAATTTAACCTTAAAATTATCCTAAAGTTGATTAACATTCCACTAAAATAAGACAAAGTAATAATATAAAGAAGAATATCCAATGTGTAGATATTATCCCTAGTACCACCTTTATATTCATGATTCAATTATTTAAAAAGATTTTATAGTCTAGGCTAGTGAAAAGTTCATGATTTAATGAATTACTTTCTCTTGAGTTATGATCACCTACCCTTAAATTGATTAATCAATATCACAATTTGATTAAAACCTCCAAGGACAATAAGGTATGTGAAATTACATAAAATTTTTAACCCTAATACCAGAAGATTTATGAAGTCTATCTTAAGAACCTATGTAAATGCTAATATTAGTGGCTTAGTCAATTTACAAGCATCTTCTCTCAAACTTTTGCATGTAAAGTTAAACATGATTTGTTTGATATATTTTATTAAATTAGCAATAGAATAACAAAAATATTTCTTAAGTACAAAGCTCTTCCATAAATAATTAAAATCAATCTATAACAAAGAAATACTAAGGATACTCTTATTTAAAAATTAAAAAGTTAGTTACTTATCATCATTGAAATAATAAATATGAACAAAAAATTCATAAATGATTATGATGGTTATGTGTTTGTGGAGGTTCTCATTATGATAAATATGTGTTCATTGAACTGGCTCGCTTATGAGGATCATGAATGAAACGTTACTTATGTGTCTATGGATGTCTTTATTATGATAATTATATAATTAATCCTTATACTTGAGACTACCAAAGTATTTCATATGAGAATTAATATGCTTTAATGTTACTTATTCCATTTAGAGTAGCTCATATAGTAATATTTAGATATAATATCAACTATATGAAGATACCTAAGTGAGTCAATAAAGAATTGGTCATCCTAAAGTAACTAAGAAAAATATTCTATTATTCTTGATCATTAATAACTTAGGAATTCTTTTTCTAATGTGAATTTAGATTTTAAAAGATCTAAATTAATTATTAATTAATAAGAAAAAATATGATTGATTTAAGCAGGTAAATACCAATTCCACACTCTATATCCAAATAAAACATTGGATGAAGAAATAATTAAATTATAAGTTATATACATGAATAGGTTAAATCAAACCATTTTGATATTCCTAATATTTGAGTGACCATGAAATATTGTTAGACATTAATATTTATATATGATTATAAGTTGTTAAATTTAAGAGTTTAAGATAAAATAAAATAAAATATTTAATTTATCTAATTGTGGTTTTGAATTAAATTTAAAATTTATAATTATTGTCAACATATTATGAATATATTAGATCACACATATAAAGAAATTAAAGAGATAAAAATAATTTAAATTAAGTTAGACTTAATTATAAATTTTAAGAAGCTTTAAGGATCAAATATATTCAATTATAATTTTATTAAGATTAAATTCTAACTATAATTATAGTTAGAATTTGATTATAATTTATACTTTAAATTTAAGAATTCAGAAAAGAAACTTTATCTTTATAAAACATAAATTAAGAAGGAAGCTTGTATTCATGTTAATGCCTCTCAAAAGTAGAGTTCTCTTTTTTTTTTTAACTTTCTGAATATTGTTAGAGGCTAGAAAATTGAACATCTATAATTAACCGCTTCATCAGAAAAGTAAACAAAGCTTTATAGGATACTCATATTAGTTTTTTTTAACCCTTTTACTTCTCAATTCTTGCTTTAAGTTATTCTATTAGGATGATATTTTAGAAAATTGTAAAACTTTTATGTTGCTTCCGTGATTTGAATCCAATTATTTTTTCATAACCAAGACATGCATCCTCACTCTATCTCTTTCTATCTCGCTCGCTCAATCTTTGTAATCCACTCATTTAAAAGCCTTAAGTAGTCACTGCAACTAAGTTAAGGAGATGCCTTTTCCTTTCCCAATTTCACTTTCTTCCCCATCTATCTCTTTTTTTTGGCCTAAAAACTTTCTTCTATATATGTGTGTTTGTGTGTGTGTGTGTGTGTATTTAGTTGATTGCTAATCATCCTCTTTTTGTGTTTTCTTTTGTCAGTACTATCATGCTATGTTTAAATTATTATTCTCCATTGTTATTGTCATCCTCCTTCCCTTTGTGCCTTACATTTTTTCTTTGTTTACTATTTGTGCTTCTTTTGCAATTTTTTAATGTTTGTTCTCTCATTTTCTCTACTAATTTGTTATGTTTTCTTTTTATCTTTTCCTTTGTTCTCCCTACGTTGTTATAACATGGCCCTCTCAGTCTTTATTTTTTTTAATCTCTGTCATATTTTGTTGTTTTCTTTTCTTCTCTTTTTTGTGCTATTTTTCTCTATTTTAAAACTTTTTTCTTTATTTTTACAAAATTTATCAAATTATAAAAACTAATTAAAATAAAATTGAGACAAATATTAATATAAAAATTAAATTAAAAACAACTCGTTACAATTAGAGCTAAACAATCATAATTAGAAATCAATTTCTCTAATTAGAACTAATTGAAATTAATATAATTGAAAAAATATTCCTAAAATAAAGAGATTTTGATTAAAAGTGGAAATGTTGAAAAAAGATCAAAGCCAAAAAGAGATATGAAACAAAACTAGACTCAAATAAATGTAAAATTATTAACATATTTTTAATTTTAGAAGAAATAAATTAAAATAAACAAAAACTATGGGACAAAATTTACTATTTATAGGTGCTAACCATAAAAATCTTTTACATGTCCAAGTAGGCCGTTGAAATAATTTCTTTTGTAACTTGTTGCCATAGATTAACCCATGCAATTGTTCATCTTTTCAATGATTTTGTGCCAAAAATGAGTTCTAGTTGATACTTTCTTAGTTATGTTGACTTAACACACCAGTAAATTACCCTAATTATCTAACCTAATATAAGTAAATCGCCCTAATTATCTAACCCAATGTAAAATCAACACTTCCACCAATTATTCCTTTGAGTAAATTTTTTTAACATAATTAATGTCCACTCTAACTAAATAATAAAGAGGAATAATGCTTTTGACTCTCAACTCTCGCTTCCCTTCCTATTCTTCCTTTAAACTAATTTTTTCCCTTTTAGTTACCATTAACTAGGCAATTTTTTTCCTACTTAGTTTTATCATCAAGTTCATTTCCCTTTTAGGAAAGGAACCAAATAATCTCCATGCCTTTCATTATCTTCCCCTTATTTGCTATGATATTTTCTTGCTTTCTCACCTTCTTTCCTCCTTCATTTTCTCTTTATGACTTCCTTCATTCCCCCTCCCCCTCCTTATTTCCCTAAAATACTCCCTACCTGAACTTAGCCCTTTCCTCTAACTTGGCCTTAACTCTCTTGTCTCTAAGCCTTCTTTAAACTTAGAAATTTCTTCAATATATATCAACAATTCTTGGAGCTAAGTTGTTGGAGACTCATCTTCCTTTGGCAAGCTTAGGCACCTCCTTTCTTCCCTAACTACGACTCTAAGCAACTTCCTAATTGTCACTTCTCCCTTAGAAATTCTCAAACAAGGTGTTAGAAAATTGGGCTAGCATCTTAATTTCTTTCTTTGTTGATAAGCACTTATCTTTCCTTGTCGTATAAAAATATATTCACAACAATTAGTCAGAATTTAGATTAGAGGATGTTCTTATAAATGAATATGACAGATTCCTTTTTAAGGTTATAAAGGAGTAAAATTTGAAGAAGATATTAGAATAAAAGCCTTGACAAATTCAAGGAAAGCTTATATTTTTGATCAAGTGGAGACCTATTCGAAATCTAAAAAGAATGAAGCTGAGACAAGTTCTAATTTAGATGAAATTCCATAACTTACAACTAGAATACTAGTACACAACCAAGTTAAGCTATATTACTAGCTCTTCAGGCAAGATTCTCTACTTATATAAACATACAACCATCAGAAAAGAGGGTATGTTTTGCAAAAATATGCATTGAAGTGGATTTGAGTGCCTTACTTCCTACATCTATAAGAATCATGAGGCTAAGTGAAAAAGGTGAATTATTTAAGGATGTAATCTAAGTCAGCTACCAATGGAGACTTCCTTCTCTAAATGAAAAAAAAGAATGAAAGGAAGTTAGTAGGAAATTCCAGACTCTAAACTAGTCTTTTAGCCGTGCTCATATAAGATCATGATAATCTTTTTAACTCCTAGGTCCTTGCCCCTAAAATCACTTCTTCAGCCAATGAAGCATCTCACTGCCTCGTATTGCTTTACACAGGGATTACATCTCCTCTTACATTGGAAAAAAAGTTTTGTCTACAATCTACCTTCATCTCTTCAGCTAACCAATATCCCTATTAGTTTTCCCTCCTCGGCTGTTGTTAGCTTACCTACACCACCTCAAAACCTAATAGATCAAACCCCTTCATTTTTTAAAGCTAAAGACGTTATAAACCTTGACCTTATTATCCCTCTTCCTCCTTTTGAAGCTAAATTTTCCTCAATTAGTAGGAAAAATAATAGGTCACAAAGTTTAAAAAAAAGGTCCAATGCCACCTGTTTATTAAAATGAACATTTTAAAAATATTATAAACAGTAAAAAATCCAAAATCAATGAATAATTGGTGATTACCTTAAAAGCAAGAAACTTATTTTTGTTGCTCTCCTTGGAATTAAGTTAAAATCATACCAGCTAGCTAAGCACATTTGATTTCTTCCTCAAGATTGGTTTATTATAGCCAATCATATAACTCATTATAATGGTACAATTGTATTTGCTTATAATCATAAGATTCTCTCATTAAATCAACATTAATGATTTAACCAACTGATCCACTTTAAACTAAATCTTTTACTTTAAAACATTCAAATGAAAGTATCCCTTTTATGCTTCTAACTTCAACTATAACAAAGGCAATCTTCTGGAGGACATCAATAAGCTACATATTTTCTCCATTAATAGTCTTATGGGATTTTAACTTCACACTTTTTGTAAATGAAATTAAGGGTTTAGTAATATCCAAGAATCATGAAAATGATAGTTATAAGAGTTGCATTACTCTCTTAGGGTTAACTAATCTTAAGAATGATAATCAATTTTTCACACAAAGTAATAAGGAAAAAAAGTTAATGGCATATTAAAAAGAAATTAGATCGAGTTCTAGTTAACTCCTTTTGGCTTGATCTTTCAACAATTATAGAGCTCATTGTAATCTCCCATTGTGATTAAATCATATACCTGTAGAAGTCTACTAGCAAAATAAATATAACAATCCTAAGAACTCTCCTTTTAGATTCTTTAACTTCCTAGTAGATTCTCCTGACTTTGATGACACTATCAATACAGACCTTAACACTCAAGCTGTAGGTTTTAATGCATAAATATATGTCAAGAAGCTCCAAGGAATCAAACATGAATTGAAAATTCTATACAGAAGGAGTATCACTACTATTAAGGAAGCAACTCTAAATTCTAAAGAGTCTATAATCTCAATTCAAAAGGACTTAAGCCTTGTTCCTATTAACTCTCAAATTCTTATGAAAGAAAAGAATTACTCTATCTATTTACACCAAGGTATTGAGAAATCATAACTTCTTAATCAAATAGAATTAGAAGGTGTAATTGTTGAATGATCGTGACAGAAACACAGAGTTATTCTATAACTTTATCCTCATATAAAAGAATTATCACATGATTAACTTATTAACCATCATAGGGAAATCGTTTAGGAACAAGACTAACTTCTTAATTATATTATCAACTTCTTTAAGGAAACCTTATGGTCCCTAAGCCTAGGTAACTCTTCACTCTATATAATTCATTCTTTCATTCTCGACTATATCAACCAAGATCAAGCTTCTTCACTCTCTAAACCATTATTAATTGAAGATGTCAAAAATGTTCTTTTTAGCCTCAAACCTAACAATGCTCTAGAGCTTAATGGCCTAAATTCCTTTTTCTACTAAAGAACTTGGGATATCACTAGTGAGTTAGTTACAAAACCTATGCTTGAATTTTATAAAGTTGGTAAATTGCTCGAGGAGATCAATAAAACTCACATATGTCTTATCCTCAAGTTCACTAACCCCTCAACTCTTGTCAAATATAGCCATATAGTATGTTGCAATGTAATTCACAAAATTATTTCCAAAATGTTTATAACTAGAATAAAGGGCACATTAAGCAGCTTAATTAGCCTTAGTTAAAGAACATTTTTCCAAGGGAGGAGAATTAGAGATAACATCTTAATTGTCTAACAATTATCTAAAAATTATCATAGGAAGTTGACACAAAGAAGTTATGCAATCAAAGTGGATGTTTACAAGGCTTATGACTTAATCAATTAGAGTTCTCTTCTCCATGCTAGACTGCTTTTATTTTTTAAAAGAAATTTATCTCTAGAATTAATCAATATATCATAACCTCTTTCTATAGCATTATTGGTCAATGGAGAGCCTTTTAAACTAATCAAAGGAGCTAAAGGACTAAGACAAGGAGATCTTTTATCTCCTTATCTCCTTATTCTTTACATATATTTTTCATAAGACTTGCTTCAAAAAGCATCCATGTAAATAGATCATTCAAAAATAATCACAAATGCAAAATCATAAGGCTCTTCAATCTTTTTTTAACAGATGATCTTTCATTTTTCTTACAAATTTGACATCAACTCCCTTAAAATACTAATTGATTCCTTAAATCACTTTAATGAGAAATCGGGGTTATCAATTAACCACTCCAAAAGCTCCCTCTATTTCTTTGTAGGTGCTTCCTCAGTAACTAAGTAACTTGTTTAAATATTAGGTGTTAAACATTAATTTCTACCTTTTAAATACTTAGGAATCCTATATCTACCTGATATGTGCTAATTATATTATACTTTAGTATGATTTTGAGATCATTATGTTTTTATTTAGCTACTTCCATAGTAATTGATATTTAATTGATTTATATTTTTATTCTAGGTCTTTTTTATCCTTTTAAAGGAAAAAGGAAAGATTTGAGTCAATTTGGGGTAATTTTGGTAGATTTGAAGAAAGGACTTAGAACACAGTAGAACACGATAATGATATTGGTTGTGTTCAAATATGTCCTATTCTATTTCTCAATAAGGATTTTCCCAGGTAATACAACACTATGCCCCTATGTTTAGATTGTCCTTAAAGTAGGAGCATTTTATTTCTGTAGATAACTATGACATGCCCCTATGTTCAACCCATGCTGACCAATATGGTGGTGACATAAACCTACGTTCATTGTTAAGTTATCATTTTGCACTTATTTGATATATAAATCTCTCTTATATGTTGAAATTATTATTCAAAGTTTATGGATTTGTGTCTTAATTGTTTGCAGATGATTTCCAACACTTGGGAGATGATATTGAGTTAAAAAGATGTAAAAGAAACAAAGAAATCTGAAAATTCTAGATTGGCAGCAAATCCAGTGACTAGATGTGGCCACGTGCAACGATGGGAGCAGATTCTGCAGATTTTGTTTCAAGTTCAAATTCGAAATTTTCACAAATCTTTAAAGATCAGATTGCTATCTTATCAATGGGATCTGTAACTTGAAGTGGGGATAAGGATTATTTGCTAAAGATCACAAGAAGGAAGAGAAGAAATGGAAGAAAAGCATAAAAGGGGAGTCACGTGTATTGTTCACGTACACTGTTCACGCAGCACCACTTTAGGAGTAGTTTACATTTTCTACATTCTTTTCTTCTTGTTTTCTCGACAGCCATAGAAGTTTTTCATTTTTTGCAGTATTTTTCTATATATTTTTGGATTTTCTAGAAAGACCTGGGATGGAGACAATATGTTTTATTATCTCTTTGATTTTCACTTCCGCTATGAGTAGCTAAATCCCTTTTCTTGGTTGAGTAGAACCATGTTATCATCTATTATGTGTGAGATGTTTCAGTAAAGTTTATTTTGTTGATGAACATTAAGTGTCTTCCGAATTACATTTTTCTAATTGAATTGATTGATTTCTAGGTACGCAACTAGGAATTGGTTCATTTAATAGCTAGATTAATGAAATATGACATTCAGTTTTGTTAATCACAAGTAGCGATTAGAATTACCTTTTTTACGTTAGAGTCGAAAATTGTAAGAAGATATTCATCTTGAGTAATTACATGTCATACATGTATTATCTTGTTCATTGGTTTCTTAATTCTTAACGCTATCAATTAATTAAACTTACGATCGTATCTAGGTTATTGGTTGATAAGAATGTATAGAATACATGTTTCTATTCATTTACACTTACGAGATAACATCCCCCAATAAATGTTTATTGATGAATTGAATTTTATATCAAGGATACATATTAGCGTAATAACATCGGTGACCAGAAACCAAGATTGGTTTACTAAATTTTCAGATCCAATTACTTTTGTCAATTTCCAATTTTTGTTATTCCTACTCTTTTAAATTTATGAAAATTGAAATCCTCCCTTTTTCGTTACTTTATTTTAGTTTTGAACTCGTAAACTCTTTATTGTTAAAATTCCTCGTGGGAACGATACCCACTTTCCACTACTACATTAATTTGTATTAATAAAAGTTGGTTTCTTTTTAATTTGGTTGCAGGCGATAGTAGTACCAAAATTTGGCACCATTATTGGGGAATTTTTGACGGTGTATGTACGTTATGCGTTCAAATCAATTTGAAATTTTGCAGTATAATCTTGAAATTGAGAAAACAACAAAAGCACTACGGGAACAGACAAAACAGTAGCGACAAGTGCAGAAAATGGAATGGATGGTAGCAAACCGCACCCTTCACGAGTTAGCCGTGGCCACGGATGCTTAACAGCCCCACTGCATTAATTTTCCAAATTTAGGTGATAATAATACTTTTGAATTAAAATCTGGGTTGATTCATTTA
>JAOQMS010000003.1:22595609-22624229 GCA_027563885.1 Erythroxylum longipes
TTTGGGACTTTTGTTATGTATTGTGTTTTGAGATATTTTTATAGGTACTTCTACTCATATGTTTGTTAAATTATACTGCTATTATTTTCTCTTGTTTTCATTTTTCTCCCTTGTTGTTAGCATTAGCCAAGAAAAAAAAAGAAAAACAAAAAAAGGAAAAAAATGAATGAAAGAAAAAAAAAGAGAAGAAAAAGAAAAAAATAAAGCATAATAGCATAGTAGCATTAGTTAGTAATGAGTAGTTGTAGTCCTTTGTATTCATGTATTTATCTCAGAATTTTAATTTTAATGTCCTTTTTACTTGGTACTTTATGAATGCTTGTGATTAACCTTTGCCATTTTTCTTACCTTACCTTTGAACCTAGCCCCAATACAACCCATAATAAATTCCTTATGATCTATGAGCTCATGTAATTCGAATGAATGATAACCGATAAATTTGCAAGCCTATGGTAGTGCAATTTGTTAGAGGGAGATTTGAGAGAAACATTTTGACCTCAAACACTTAAGTGTAAGAGAGAAATCTGTGAGAAGAATTCACTTTGGTTTCATACTTTCTTTTTGAACAAAGATGTCTTATTTTGACTTTGTTTATGTGTATCAGTGAAAAGTGATTATGATGTATGTTTCAACCTAAGTCTTGTTGGCCCAAGTTAACGGAATGCGTGCACTTAATCTTATGAAGGATGAATTGATAAAGTGTAGTAGTTTGGTATGTTTGCTCGAGGGCGAGCAAAGGTTTGCGATGGGGGAATTTGTTAAGTTGTCATTTTGCACTTATTTGATATATAAATCTCTCATATGTTGAAATTATTATTCAAAATTTATGGATTTGTGTCTTAATTGTTTGCATATGATTTCCAACACTTGGAAGATGATATTGAGTTAAAAAGATGTAAAAGAAACAAAGAAATCTGAAAATTCTATATTGGCAGCAAATCCAGTGACTAGACGTGGCCACGTGCAAGGATGGGAACAGATTCTACAGATTTTGTTTCAAGTTCAAATTAAAATTTTTCACAAATCTTTAAAGATCAGATTGCTATCTTATCAATGGGATCTGCAACTTGAAGTGGAGATAAGGATTATCTGCTAAAGATCACAAGAAGGAAGAGAAGAAATGGAAGAAAAGCATAAAAGGGGAGTCATGTGTACTGTTCACTACACTATTCACGTAGCACCACTTTAGGAGTAGTTTACATTTTCTGCATTCTTTTCTTCTTGCTTTCTCGACAGCCATAGAAGTTTTTCATTTTCTACAGTATTTTTCTACATATTTTCAGATTTTCTAGAAAGACGTGGGATGGAGACAATGTGTTTTATTATCTATTTGATTTTCACTTCCACTATGAGTAGCTAAATCCCTTTTCTTGGTTGAGGGGAACCATGTTATCATCTATTATGTGTGAGATGTTTCAGTAAAGTTTATTTTGTTGATGAACATTGAGTGTCTTCCGAATTACATTTTTCTAATTGAATTGATTGATTTCTAGGTGCGCAACTAGGAATTGATTCGTTTAATAGCTAGATTAATGAAATATGATGTTCAGTTTTGTTAATCACAAGTAGTGATTAAGATTACCTTCTTTACGTTAGAGTCAAAAATTCTAAGATATTCATCTTGATTAATTGCATGTCGTACATGTATTATCTTGTTCATTAGTTTCTTAATCCTTAATGCTATCAATTAATTAAACTTACAATCGTATCTAGGTTATTGGTTGATAAGAATGTATAGAATACATGTTTATATTCATTTCACTTACGATAAAACATCCCCCAATGAATATTTATTGATGAATTGAATTTTATATCAAGGATCCATATTAGTATGATAACATCGGTGACCCAAAACCAAGGTTTGTTTACTAAATTTTTAGATCTAATTACTTTTGTCAATTTCCGATTTTTGTTATTTCTACTCTTTTAAATTTATGAAAATTGAAATCCCCCCCCCTTTTTGTTACTTTATTTTAGTTTTGAACTCGTAAACTCTTTACCGTTAAAATTCTTCGTGGGAACGATACCCACTTTCCACTACTACATTAATTTGTATCAACAAAAGTTGGTTTCCTTTTAATTTGGTTGCAGGCGACAGTAGTACCATTCATCCATGTGTTTGAGATGATTTTTTTATAAAATTTTTAGAAAAGCAGTTAAAGTAACACGACTCTTAAGATATTCTTGTGTTAAGATTGTACTGGATAAAAAAAAATAGGGTTTCACATGTTTAAAAGAGAGGTGGCTAGAAAATATTAGAAAAGAATATTTTTGGAGCAAGAGAATTACGTAGGAAGCAATTTAAGTAGCTGGAGATCAAGAGAGGCAATATTCATAAAAGAACCAAGAAATCCATCAAGATTCAATGAAAATTTAAATATTCAAGAACCATAAGGATGTTTTCTTTGTCTTTTGTTTTTATTTTTTTATCATAAACTAGTTAAGATATATGCTTAGGTGAGATGGAAACTAACATTTGATGTTTTAAATTGATGCTTTGATTTAATGAAATTTTTAGTTTTCTTAAGATATGTTTATGTTTTTACATTGTGTTAAACTGAAGGAATGAGAGTTCAAAGTTTAATCATTGGATTCATATATTGAGACTGAGAGATGATTTTTATGTTCATATCACAATATAAGTGATGATGGTTAAATAGGTTTCTTAAAAGAGAACCATATGATCTTTTTAGATTAAGGTGAAACCTATTACAAAAATTCATGAAGTGAATTAATACACTCTTAGCTTATTTTGATTAGAAAGATATTGTGGTCAAATAAATTTACAACTAGGGACTACATTGCTGAAGAGAGTATAGCCCTAACTTAGGGATTCTTAATGATCTAAGAAGTTAGAATTGATTATTAAGTCAAAGTGAATTCAAAGCATAGATAAGTTCTAGGGAATGTCTTACTTGGATCTAGTTTATTCATAAGTTGTTTTAACCTTGTTACTTTATTTTGGTGTGTTAGAATTATCCATTTATTTTCTTTCAAATCAATCATTATCTTTTTAAAATTAGAAAATAGAAAGAGAGTTATTACTAGTATTCATTGTCTTTATAAGATCATTAATCAATTCACTTAGGTTATACTGCAGAAATGATAGGTACACTTACCTAAATAATTTCATTGGTATTTTTTGTATTTTCTTTTATTCATTCATATATTTTTACATCACTATTATAAAGCTAAACCATAAGGACTGTTAGACTCTACGTGCAACTATCTATAAAAGAATGGGAAGATAAAACAATAAGTTTGTAAGTCCTGCTAAGAGAGGTATGCTAATTAATTTAGTTATTATTAGTACTAATGTCTATTAATGCTCAAACTTGCTTATCCACATCAGTTAGATTATAGCGAATAAAAGGATGTTTAAGAATGCTTTTTGGATTAGGAAGAGAGAAGACTTTTTTAAAGCTAAGGTTAGAAGATATGAGGTCTTCTCTAATGTTAGAAGGCTAGGAATCAAATCTGTCAGGATTCAAAACAAGGTGTTATTGGGGAAAATGATATACAAGTTACTCAATGATGAAGAATCCCTTTAAGTAGTAGATTCATTCCTAACTTTTGAAAGGAGATAACTCATAAAAAATTCATTGGGAAAGCTCTACCTTATGGATTATTAGATTAATTCTCAAACTAAGAGACAATATCATACCTTACATAGGGGTTAAGATAAGGAATAAAGCAAGCACTTCTTCTTGGTATGACTATTGGCATCCACTTAGATCAATTCCAACTTTTTAAATGCTACCTTTTTGGTGCGAGCCATACCTAAAAACTGTAAAGTTTTAGCCATCATTTATAATAACACATGGTGCTCTCCTTTCTCTAGAGGCTTTAGTATTATATTTAACTCTATCCCTTTTTATCACCCAAACCATCTTTCAAAGGACAAGTTTCTCTAGTTGAAAAATGTATTAGGTAAATTCTCTCATATTTCATGTTGGGATATGTTCATTGGTAATAAATAGTAGGTGGAGTGGAAGAATCTAATCTGGCTTCCTCAAAAGATCCTAGAGTCTCTTTCATCTTATGGTTAGAAATTAGAAAGATTATTCACTAGGGATAAGATCAAACTTTCTTAACCTTTTACTACTATATGTGTTCTTCGTAATTAAAAAGGTTAATCCTATGAACAACTTTTCTTTAAATGTCAATTATGAACTTATCTATGGAATGGAATTTAGTTTTTCCTAGACACAAGATATTTGTACTCTCATTAGAAGAGAGATCATCATAACAGCATAGCTAAAAAATTCAAAACAGTATTACCCAAGGAATGACTTCAAGATAAAATATCTTAAAATGGGTTCTCTCACTACAATTTCTCTCTTCCTTCTCTCTACTTTGCCATGGATCTTCCTCATCATTTGAACTTTCTTCTCTCGCTTTTCCTTTGGCACCCACTGATTCTTTATTCTACTGCTTGTTTTCTTTGATATCCCACCCAAATTATCTAACACACGGGTCTAACATTTTATTATTTCAATAAATGTCACCCGATTCCACCCCTCTGTTGGAGAGTGAGGAGTTTCCTCCTCTCTCAATATCCCAACAAACACCTACCCTAAAACCTCATAAATCAACTTGGAGTTGAGTAGTGGGAGACTCGAACACTTTCGGGAAGCTTTACTATATTGCTAGTGCAAAGGATGGACCTGTATCTCCTCTAACAAACATTCTTCTCAAGGGAGCAAGTAAGTGGAAAACAGGCTAGTTAGGTATTTTTTGAGGAAAACATTGCATTCCTAATAGTCCAACATTGCGCAGATACCAATTGGAAGAAGTTTGGTCTTCAATCCATACTTATAACCGAAGATGAACTATTCATCTTTTGGTTCTCCTCAGAGGAAACAGAAGGTAAAGTATTAGATATGTAGCCCTAACACATTTAAGGTATGCCATTGTTTTTATGAAAATGGGAACTAGGATCCAAGCTAGACAAAAATGAGATTAAATTTATTACAATATAGGTGAACATGTATAAAATCCCTCTTGAATATTTTTCATCTGAGGGTTTGAGTTATTTGGCTAGTTATATTGGAACTCCTTTAGCTATGGATGACAATACTGCTAATATAAAAAGAGACAGTTATGCTAGGGTGTGTATTGAAGTGAAGCATAAGTAGAACATGTCAAATAGTATTCCTATTATGAAGTTGAATTTGGTGGAGAGTTGGTGGAAGAGAAAATTGTGTTATCCTATCTATGGAAGCCATATATGAAACCTGTTATCAAAATGTGGATCCCTAAGAATGTTAATGAGGTAGTCAATGAAAGCAAACAATATTCAGGGGCACCCAAAATAAAGGAAGCAGATTGTGATGTGGGAAATGTAGTAATTCCATAAATGACTAATCCAGTGAATTTGGGAAAGACACAAAGTAGTCTCATGGAAGTATCTAAAGTAGGAATTGTTTAGATTATTGAGGATCCAATTGCAGCATCTAATGACAATCTTAGCTATGTTGAAGAGAATGGTAGTAAGTTTTAGATATGCTCTAAAACCTCCATGCAATGTGCTAAATTAGATGATAATGCAAAAAATCAATTGCAAGAGACTACTGGAATCCAATAGATTGATGTGGAAGACATTTTATAAGAGGCTAAATCTTAGATTTAGCATAAGAAGGCCAAAGAAATAGTGAATGGAAACAACATTTAGACAATCAGTCATGAGGTAACTGCAGTCACGAACGTTGATAGATTAGCTACCGCAAGGGCCGTAAATATTGTTTATGAAGAAAGAAGCTGTGAAACTAGTATTCAGTAGGAAGATTAGCAAGCAACGAGAACTAAAATTTGAAACACTAGGAGAAGGATATGATTAACACAATATGGAATGTCAGGGAACTAAATTATCCTAATAAACAACTAGCTTTAAAGGATTATCTTCAAGCTAGTCAGTTGTGTTTTATTGGTTTGTTAAAACCAAGATCAAAGAGAAAATTTTTCTAAATGGACTGAAGTTTATTCTAGCATGTTTTATTGCAAATGCTATCAGTATAAATGTGTAGGGTTCTAAGACTTTCCAATGTGTTCAAATATTGAAATGTATTAAAGTTGAATGCATTAAGCTCACTACGCTTAATACAAATCCTTTGAAATTTAGTAAAGAACAGGCCCTCAAGAATCTGTCTTAGACCCAGAAGCTTTTAGCCAAGGATCTTAATAATTCCTCACTCTTGGAGAAAGAGAAATCTTAACTATGTAGTTACTTGCAGATCATTGACAAATATTGAGAGCAATTAAAACGGAAGTCTGGAATTCAATGGCTGCGAGAAGGGGATAAAAATTCTAAATATTTTTCCTATGTGATTCATAGGAGAAACAAAAACAAGATAGTTTGTCTTGAGTATGAGAATGGTATGAAGATAAATGATCAAGAAGAACTCAAACGAGTGGCCAGAAGTCAATTTTAAGTAATAAATAGGGTATCTACTCACACTGTAAGCCTTCTTAGCTACCTAATCAATCGAATGGTTGGGTCCATCAAACAGGAACAAGAACTACACTACTCAAGGAAGTCACAAGTGAAGAAATAAAGAAGGTGCTATTTTCATTTCATCTCGATAAGTCACCCAAAGAAGTTGAATAACTACATACCAATATCATGTTGCAAAGTGTTATACCAGATCATTTCTAAGATCCTTGCCAATAGATTGAGAAATACTTTACTTAGTATTATTAATCATAGTCAAGTTGCATATGCTGTAGGGAGAAGAATGGGTGACAATATATGATGGCTCAAGAATTATTCAAAGACTATACTCATAAGGAGCATGTTAGAAGTTGTGCTCTCAAAATAGATTTCACTAAGGCATATAACACAGTTGATTGGGGTTTTATTATCAATGCTCTCCATGCTTTTAGCTATCCTAGCAAGTTCATTAGCTGGATCTATTCTTGCATATCAACAGTTTCTTATTCAGTGTTAACTCATTTTTATCATACAGTTAAGGGAATTAGGCAGGGAGATCCCCTTCTTCCTACTTATTCACTATTGCTATAGAAGTTGTCCAGAGATTGACACACATATATATTAATGAAAGCTCAAGTTTCATATATCATTATTATTGCCAAGAGCTTAATATCACTCAAATTTATTTTTTAGATAATCTACTTGTATTATATGCTAATGACTCTACTTCAATTGAGGTAATCTTAACCTCTCTGCTAAGATTCCAAGAAGTATCAAGTCTGAGGTTTAAGCCTCAAAAGAGTTCTATTTACCTTTCTAAGCACAGTTTGGAGGACTCCTCTAGGGTGATAATTAATGCAGGGCTTTCAATACAACAATTACCTTTTAAGTACTTGGGTGTTCCCATCGCCATAGGGAAGCTAAATGAAGCCGAATGTAAACCTTTACTGGATAAAGTTCATAAAATAATCACTACTTGGAGCAATAGATTTTTGTCTTTTGGAGGTAAGTTACAACTATCTATATCTATTCTCAATAACTTACACGTCTAATGGCTTTCAAGCTTAGTAGTACCTACAAGAGTATTGAAAAAGATAGACAATAGTATAAGAGACTTCATATGGTATGGGCAAAATCTCAGTGGTAAAAAGACTTTCAAGGTTAAATGGAGTGTCATTTGTTTACCCAAAGAATATAGTGGATTAGGTATCAATTTAGCTAGTAGAATGAGCAAAGTCTTGTTAGTTAAAAAGTTATGGAGGATTTGTTATGATAAGGAGAGTGTTTTGGTGAAATGGGGGCACATGTTTCATGTCAAAGAAGGAAGCATTTAGTATGTGGCTCAAAAAAGTACTCAATCCTATACTTTTCAACAAATACTAAGCACTAGATCTTTTATGCATTCTTATATCAAGCATTACATTAGAGATGGAAATGACACAACATTTTGGTTTGACAATTGACATTCTCTTGGACCTTTATCTAAGACTCGACATTTTTTTAGCTCTAACACGATTAATCCCTGAATACACCAAAATGCACATATTTGTTAGCAATGACACTTGGTATTGACCATTTCATGTAGGGAGAGGAATTAAACCAATAATAGATTGTATGCCAGAGTATTCACTTAATCTGAGGCAAAAGGATGAAGTTAGATAGGAGTTAGATAGGAGTTACATAAATCTCACAAGTTTACTGCTCAGTCATGTAAATAGATGTTTGGTCCATTGATCACTTTCCCCTTTCACAAGCTAATATGGAGTTCTGTAACAGCTTAGATACACTCTTTCATACTTTAATTAGCTGCTAGACTAAAGCTAAATACTAAAGATATGATAAAATTTCAAATCTCAGATAAGTTCTGTCCTCAATATGCCAGTGAGGAAGAATCAATTGACCATATCTTTTTCAAGTGCAGTCACAGAAGTCCACTATAAAAAAAATTTCTCAACTTATTTAAGCTACAAGAAATGAACCTTAATTGGAAAGACTATTTGTATTGGATCAATTAGTTAAAATGGAAAAGTAAGGAGGTTCTAAAAGTGTTCAAGGCTAGATTTGCAATGCTTGTACATTTCATATGAACGGTGAAAAATACTAAGATATTTGAAAAATCCGAGCTTTACAATAAGTTCACCTTGATGGAGTTCTGTCTCAAGCTAAGGATGAGTATTTTGATAAAGTTTCATCAATATCTCATTTTATCTAGTATCAAGTAGCCAATAAGAATATAATCAGTGCATGTACTATTAATAAATTTTGTAATTAGCCAATTTGTACATACTCTCTTTGTTGAAGATGATTATCACTTCTTTTTGTAATTTTTACCTTTTGTGAATGAATATATTACTTTTTTTTAAAAAGAAACTGGAATTAAATGGTATTATCAGTTTGGATCTAGGATTGTCCAGCCCTAAGTTCTACACTAGTCCTGCATCCTCTATAATTTATGGATGGGCAGCGGACAATACCCGCCATCTATAAATCCACAACTATGATCAACCCGTGACTTGCCCATAATCTCGCCAACACGGGTCGAAAATCAGGCCGGGTCAGGCAGGCCGAGCCAGAATTATATCTCTACTCACAATTTCTTTACCCGTACACAAGCACACCTCGAACGCCATCTGTATGCTTTCTTACTATATAAAAACACACAACGAACGCATCTACATCCAAAAGCCACCACCGCAGCCACCATATTCCATCCATCTCTTTAATCACCTAATATTTTCTTCAATTACTTCTCACCAGAATCTACTCAGAAAATAGGACATCAAAATCAATCAATCACCCGTTTAAGAGAGACTTTTGTTATTTAATTGAATCTGGTAGGTTAGGCGTAGGGTGATTATTTGGTAAAAAGATGGGTAAGAAGAGAAAATCCATAGCTACGAGCCTCGACGAAGTGGATCGGACCATGTACGCTTCGTTTTGCAGCGGGGCTAACTCTCTTTCTCAGCTCTATACACAGGCCATGAACCACCAAAAGCTCTCCTTTCAAGCCGGTGAAAGGCACGGTCTTGTAAGATCCTTTTAACCCCTTCAATTCTGTTTTTAAACGTTCTCATTATTTTTAATAATCCATTTCTATGTGTGTGTATGTTGTCTACGTGGATACCTGGATACATTTGTTTTAGTCATTTTGTTGGGTTTTATGGGTGTTCAAGCTCAAGCATAGACCTCTTTTATCTATTGGCTTTTTTTATTGGGTTTCACGTACATTAGGGACGACACATCCATTTTCAATCTGGTGGTTTCTAATTGTTCATTGGAGCTATTGCTTCCACTTTTCTAAAAGAATTTGAAGGGTACTTGGATGGACAGACTGATTGTTACGTGGCTCAATATGTGGAAGGTTCTTATTAATGCAATCATGTTGTTTAGTGATGCAGTGATAATTCATCGTTGCTTGTGATTAGTAATTAATAGAACTGAAACATCGGAACAACCTCTAACTTCACTTGTTTTAGGGTGGTTTTGATGGTATCTGTTTTGGCTTCTAATGAATATTGTGATTTGAGTATCGGTATACTCTAATGCAGTGGACAAGCACTGTATGCATTGATCTTTGTAACGTTGAAAAGGAAGTTTTGAAAGTTTTGACAGTGCTAACTTTGGATCCTATGTTTGATCTTAACATTCTCAAGATGAGGTTTAATGCTGTTAGTTTCTCTGGGGTTTTAGGAGTCACCTGAATCTAAGTATCAGATTTTGAAAGGAAGCATCACACTTCCCTACTAAAGAAATTCCCCCTTTCTCTTTCACAAACTAAAATGATAACTTTGATAAGATTCTTTGCAACAAAATCCTTTCAGTACGTGAATTCTAACTCGTTGCACCCTAGTAATATTAAATGCTAATGAGAACTTAAAATGACCTATTCTAATTTAATTTCTAATAAGGAAAAGATAATTTCTAGTAAAATAAGTAAATGTATTGACTAAAGCTTGCTATTTTAAATAACACCTAAACTAATTCCCAACTTCATTAAAAAATGAATTCATACTTGTTTAAATTATATAGATCACATCATACTTTTTGTTCATTTTTGGATTTGGGATTTGGGATTTGGGACTAGTATTTGGTTTCTTTTCTAGTTACGATGTGAGAACATAATCTAGCTCTTAATATTATCTTCGAATTTCTTAATTTGACACTCAGTGTACAAAATTTAGAGTTAAATGCTAGCTAGCCTTGTAGTACCATTTAGGCTATTAAATAATGCCAAGCTATGAATGTTCTAAGGTTAAATAATACCAAGTGTGCTTTTTTTTTTTTTTTGCAATTGAACTCAATTATTCGTTCTTTTCCTAACACAATCTTTATTAATTTGCCTCTTAATACGAGAGACTTTGTTGAAAGTCTGAAACTTGAAGGTTCTTTTCTTCTTCTCCTCTTCTTGTTTTAACAATAACTAAGCCTTTGTTACTTGATGTAATCCAAACACAGGTCATTACTCAATTTATTGCAGCGTAGCAAATGAGAGTATCTTAGTACACTTTATCAACTTCTTGGAATTTTTTTGAATAAACCATTCAATAGTTTCTTGCTCTGTAGTGATGTAGTGATGTATTTTGTCTTAAATGGAGCCTTGTTCGGTAATTATATGGATATGTATCTATATCTTCCCTAAATCTTTTGGTGAATTTGGATGTTGAAAGGTGCATGGCCTCTAGTGCAAATTTATTTGAAAATTGTACCAAAATTGTTAAATATCGTCATATACAACTTTATATCATTGAGATGAATGTGACTTGAAATTAAGAACCTTTCAAGTGTATCTTACCACCACCTGTCCTTTCCCTCATGCACTAAATAAAAAAAGTACGAACAAAGATTATTTTCACCCTTTGTTAGCACAAGTCTTGTTGACTTCTTTGGCCTTTTTCCTTTTGGGTTCCCAAATTAAGTTTTTAGCTTGGATTCAACAATGATGCATGAACTTTAAACTTTCAAATTGCATTGATTATTTTTCTTTAGGTTAAAGACTGCACTTGTTTGATATGAGCTTTCTTTTTGTTTCTGTTGTGTTAGGAAAAGTTATATCAGTCCATTAGGAGACAACAAGAAGAGGGATCAAAAGTTACAACCGTTGATATACTCAATTATATACAGGTTTGTCCCGATTTATTAATATTTTCTTTTTCTTTTTGATGATGTTTTTGTTATAATGTCTAATAATTCACTATAAATGAGCACCTTTACTTGCATATCTACCTAAGCAAAGTTGCAGCTATTTTATTTGTTTTAATGCATGTCTAGATATTGCTCCCCTTAAAACTATGTGCTTGTAATCATGAATACATTTCAATAATGTCAAATCCTAACTTTTTGGAGATTTTTTTTAACATTTGTGATGCAAATGCACAAGGAAATGTTAAAGTTATCCAACATTTCATTTATTTCAATTGCAATATGAGCAGTTTTCTAATCTTATCTGCTTTGGAAATAAAATGATGACAAATCTAACTATATTCTCTATTATTAAATTGAAGGGCAACAACTGATCTTACGAGATAAATTAATTCTTCTAAATTGGTCACCTGTTTTACAAGGCACCTTCTTGCTAATGCTACAAATATCTAAGATAGTTTTTTGACAATAAGATTTAAAGCTTTGCAAATTACTAGTGATGGGATTTATGTGTTATTGTTGCAAATTGATAAAATAATAGATATATTTTCGTTTCAAATGTCTAGTTAATTTTTTATACATTTAGAGAGTGAGTTGAGCAAGAAAGCTAGTCATGGTGAAGGAAATGAGTTGTCATTCATGATCGTAAAGATAAGAAAGCCACTATAGTTGCAATTTTAAGTTATAGGTGAAATATGCTTATGGTAAGAGGTTTATTAAACAAGACACTTTATATAAATTTTGCCTCAAGTAATTATTTTATTTGAGAATTAACAATTTGATGCATGGTCAGTTTTTTATGATGATTTTTTAGAAGTGTGAGTACATCATTGAACTTCAAAATATTTTATTAGAACTGTTTAAATTTATGTTTTTTTTCAAATTGATAAAAATTAGTATTAATTACTATTAAAATGATATGAAAATTTTGATTCAAATGTTAGTGTTCTCCGAAACAAAATTCATGCTATAAGGTTCTAATTGGAAAGAACCCTATACCATAGAGGATATTGTTAGAAGTTGAAACTATGAAAGGGAGAAAGCTTGATACAACTTCAAAGAGAGGCCAATAATTATGTAGCCTAGAGTCCAGCGATTTTGTAGGATCAAATGTATAGTCAGGAGGAAAGGGCAGGTGTAAATGAACAAATGGTTTATTTCTAATAACTATATTAGCCGTTAGGTGTCGGATTATAACTAATTTTTGGAGTAATATTTGGAGTAATATTTGATTATTGTTAATCTTTCTATCTTCTTTTTTCTTTAACCAATTCAACATTCACAAATTTTCCAAATACAAAAGTTAGATTCTTTTGCTTGAATTGTGACATATCAAGTTGGTATTAAACTATGTGATTCTCAACCAAGGAAGTAGTTGGAATGCAATAATATGGCGGAAGGATAGCAAGATGCTTGGCAGTTAGGGGAAAATATGAAGCAGATAGGTAACATAAAAGATTATTGTGCAAAATCCAACTTTCTGTCACATAAATTGGTAATGTTAGAGCCTTGTTCTCTTTTAAAGGAGTTGAAACCTGAAATAGAATATACATTGAGCTTTTCAATACGAGAAATGTTATAGTCGGTGTATGAGGCAGCTAAGAAACAATAGCTAGTTTTCCATCATTGTTTTGCAGCGTACAAAACAAATTGGTAAAGTTAGTAGTAGAATATGCTAGTTTCATTGCAAATGTATAAAGTTCAACATGGCCTTCTACTAAAACGTCAATCAACTGAATGTGATGTCCAGTGGATGGAGTTAGGGGTAATAGGTAGTAGAGAGATGATGGGAGAATGTGAGTCATTGAAGCAATTACTGGAACAATATACCTCCAATCAAGGAACATGATCTTTGCATTGTGTTAAGGAGGGAACAGAGGTAGTGAACAACAGGCCTTGTAAGTATGTTGGGGTGCATAAAGGGGCTATGGTGGAATTATATGATGGAGCAAAGAATAATCAAGGAGAGCAAATCTCCATTTTCTTCTTTGTTAGTCTTGGTGAAGTAAAAAGATAACTCATGAAGGACATGTACGAATTATCTAAAAAAATGTACTATGAAGGACAAATCCTGCATTTCATTGATTGAGAGTTACTTGATTAATTTTATCGTGTATAATACTTTTCTATGTTGGATTTATGGGTTGATATCACTGAATTTGTATGTTTAAGGAGGATGTACATAAAACAACCCTTAAAACACGATCATTATGAATTTTTGGTAATGCCTTTTTGCTTAACCAATTCATCTGTAACAGTTCAGAGTTTGATGAATTCTATTTTCAATAAGGAATTTTGTTTTGGTGTTCTTTGATGACATTTTGATTTATAATAGTTCATGGACATAACATCTTAGCAGGTTTTATAGATTCTAAGAGAGCAACAATTATTTGTGAAGGAATCAAATTATTCTTTTGGATCAAGTCAAGTGGACCCTTGGCCATTTCATTTTGCCAAAAGGAGTGTCATCAAATCTTAGAAAGGTTAGTGCAATTCAAAATTGACCCATTCCAACTAATTTGAGGCAATCAAGAGGATGTCTAGGATTAGCTAGATATTATAAGAGGTTCATTAAGGGGTAAGGCCAACTAAGTCATTTATTAACTTCCTTATTAGTGAAGAACGCTTTTGGGTGGCGTAAGAGGCTGATGATGCTTTTAGAGCTATCAAAAGGCATTAGTGTCTTCACCCAATTTAGCCTTACCAAATTCTAATAAAGAATTTATCATTGAAGTTGATGCAAGTAGGACTGTTTTAGGAGTTGTTCTGATGCAAGGAGGTCATCTTATTGCTTATGTTAGCAATGCCTTATTGTAGGGGGTGCATTATGCAGATAGACCACAAAAGCTTGAAGTATTTGATGGAGAAAAAGATTGCTACTCCCTTTCAACAAGCATGGTTACCAAAGTTGTTAGGATTTGACTTTGAAATCTGATACAAAAAGGTAGTTGATAATGTAGTAGTTGATGGATAGTAGGGAGTTATATAATCTAGTGGTCTCTCCAGTGTAAAGCAACTTATTATGAGAGATCATTAATAGTTGGGAGGAGGATGCAATAGTACAGAACGTGATTCAATGGCTTAACCTATTTAACCTTAATTTATAGCTTATAATTGGTCTAGTGACTTGTTGCAATGGAAAGGTAGGTTAATGGTTGGTGCTAATATGGAGTTGCACAACAAAATCATCTCCTTATTTCGTGATATGGCTTTGGGTGTTCATTCCAGTTATTTGGGAACGTGTAAGTGACTACATATGTATTTATTCTAGAGCAAAATGCAAGGAGATGTTCTAGAATTCATTTGTAGGTGTGACATTTGCCTGATTTACAGACGCTATAGCTGTTGCCTATTTCATATTAAGTACAGATTGATATTATTCTCAATTTTTTCGAGGGCCTAACTAAATCTAAGAGTTATTGTGTGATAATGACTATATTGGATCATTTTAAATACACTCATTTTATTCCTCTGTCCCATCTGTATTCTACAGCTAAAGTAGCTAGTTGTTCATTCAATATGTGTACACGTTGCATGGTATACCAGTGATGATTATGAGTGATAGGGACTTGATTTTTGTTAGTACCTTTTGGCAAGAATTCTTCAAGGCTCAAGGGGTATGTTATGTTCGTGAGTCAAGGATCGAGTCATGAGGCGATGAACTACGAGGTCTCCTTCAGAACCTGTGATCTTGCCCTTGTTACGATTCTTTCCTCTTGATGAACCTATGATGATAGAAAAAAGGACTTGTCATAGGGAGCCCTAGACCTCAAGACTCGTTAGAAGAGAGAATCTCAACCTCACGAAATAATTGAGATAATTTTGCTTATCTTATTTCATAATTTCAGCCTATTATATAGGCTCACATGACATAACGAAATTCCAAAATAAGTTCCTACTATATAGGGGAGATAAAGCAATCCTAATACAAAGAAATTACTAATACTTAAGGAAATTAGTTACAGAAACCAATTCCTTAATTTGTGGATAAAGCTAGCAACTGAAATAAATAAAAGAATCTAAATCCTAAGAATTTTGCCGCAAATCAAATCTCTCTAAGTCTGCGATAATGCTGGCCTACAAAGGCATCCACAACATCACTCCCCCCTGGGGAAGGAGCTTGTCCACAAGCTCAAAATCTGGATAAGCATGGCGGAATTGGTCAAGGTCCTCCCAAGTGGTCTCGAAGGGTGGTAAATGTGCCCATTGCACCAGTATCTCCCAAGTGCCTCTATTCAATCTGGAGCGAAGGACAGTAGCTGGAGTAGGTATCACACGGCCTTCTACAACAGGTGGAAGGGATGGAACCTGAGTTGGAGGGTCACCTTTAAATGGTTTAAGAAGAGAGACCTGAAAGATATCATGAATTCGGCATGTAGGAGGAAGCTCTAGCTGATACGCAACTTCACCGATGCGGTGTAAAACTATGTAGGGACCATAAAATTTAGGTGAGAGCTTATGATAAGGGGTGTTGGTAATGGAAAGACGTCGGTAAGGAAGAAGACGTAACCAAACAAAATCACCAGCAACAAACTTAACATCGCGATGACCCTTATCATAATACAATTTCATACGAGACTGAGCCTGTTGAAGACGTTGACGAATATCTGCAAGAACAGAATCCCGATCCAATAGTGGCTTATCCACTGCATCTACTCGAGAGGAGCCTGAATCATAAGTCAACAATTTTGGTGGTTCCCTCCCATACACCACTTGGAAAGGAGTAGTCTGTAAGGCGGAGTAGAAGGAGGTGTTTTAACAACATTCAACCCACGAAAGCCAGTCAACCCAACTTGTTGGTTTGTTACCCATAAAACACCAGAGATACATTTCAATGGTGCGATTAACAACCTAGTTTGCCCATCCGTTTGAGGATGATAAGTAGAAGAGAAATTCAGCTTGGTGATGCTCAACCGAAATAATTCCCGCCAGAAGTTGCTAGTAAATACAGCATCATGGTCGCTAACAATGGATTCGGGTAAACCATGTAAGCGAAAAACATTCAAAAAAAAAGCATGTGCCACTGTAACAGAAGTATAAGGATGCGAAAGTGGTATGAAATGAGCAAATTTAGAAAAGCGATCAACCATTATGAATAAGACAGTCTTGCCTTTCCCCTTGGGTAAACCATCCACAAAATCTATCGATATATCGGACCATATTTGAGATGGAAGAGCTAAGGATTGTAACAACCCAGCCGGTTGTAAATTGGAGGACTTTTGTTGTTGACAAACTTTGCAAGATGCAACAAATTCTCTAATTGCAGATTTCATCCCATACCAGTAGAATTCATTGCGAATACGATGCAGTGTTTTCTGTATGTCTTCATGGGTGCTGTAATGAATTGCAACAATAATGGTAGGAATTAATGGAGATGTTGGTGGAAGGTAAACCCGCTTGTAATGGATGAGACCATTGGATACTGACCAATCAGAACTTAGCTCACCATCTTCCACTTGGCGTCGCAACTGACTAAGAGAGGCGGTGGTGTTAATTTCAGCTCGGATAGGTTCCAATAATGACATTATTGGGTGTGAAATAGCCATTAAGGTGGATTGATCCTCATCCCGACGAGATAGTGCATCAGCCACTAGATTTTGCTTCCCAGCTTTATAGTCAACCCAAAAATCAAAACCAAGTAATTTGCTGAGCCAATGCTGTTGTGGCGAGGTAGTAAGGTGTTGCTCAAGCAAATACTTTAAGCTATAATGATCAATGCGTATTAGGAATTGTCTTCCCCATAAATAAGGACGCCAGTGAACCACCGCTTTGGCCAATCCAATTAATTCCCTCTCATATGCAGCCAGTTTCTGGTTTCTTGCTTCCAATTTGTGGCTGAAAAAAGCAATGGGTGGCTGCCTTGTTGAAGTACTGCCCCAATGCCTACACCTAAAGCATCACATTCTATTATAAACTCTGCATCAAAATTTGGAATTTGCAGAACAAGGGCCTGCGATAAGGTAGTTTTAAGTGTTTGAAAGGAAGTGGTAGTCTCCGAAGTCCAATGAAAATTGTTTCTTTTTAACAAACTTGTCAAGGGACTATCGAGCTGTCCGTAATCACGAATAAATTTTTTGTAGTACCCTGCTAATCCAAGAAAACCTCGCAAAGCCTTAATGGAAGAAGGTTGCGGCCAGTCCAAGATGGCTGAAATCTTGGAAGTGTCGACTGCAACACCAATAGCACTAATGACATGACCGGGATAGGCCACTTGCTCTTCACCAAAGGAACATTTCGATCTTTTAAGGAATAATTGGTGTGAGCGAAGTAACTGAAACACTATACGAACATGTTGTAAGTGCTCCTCCCATGTTTTGTTGTAAATCAAGATGTTGTCAAAGAAAACCAAAGCGAATTTTCGTAAGTAATGTTGAAATACTACATTCGTTAATGCCTGGAAAGTGGATGGGGCATTTGTTAGGCCAAATGGCATGACCAGAAATTCGAAGTGGCCATAATAGGTCTGAAAAGCTATTTTCTTCACATCTTCGGCCGCCATACGAACCTGAAAATATCCCGATCTCAAATCTAATTTTCTGAAGTATCGAGCACCATGAAGTTCATCCAATAACTCATCCACCACTGGAATGGGAAACTTATCTTCAATTGTTCTAGCATTAAGTTCCCGATAGTCGACACAGAAACGCCATGTGTCATCCTGTTTTTTAACTAGCAAAACTGGTGAGGAGAAGGGGGAACGGCTCGGACGAATGATTCCTTGACGAAGCATTTCCTCACACTATTTCTCAATCTCATTTTTCTGGAGATGAGGATACCGATACGGTGTACCTACCACGGATGCTGAACCAGGAAGCAAGAATATACGGTGATCACATGAACGAGTAGGAGGTAGTCCCTTAGGTTCTTGAAACAAGTCAACAAATTTTTCAAGAAGTTCCTCTAATCCTTCTGCTCGTGCCTCATTCAAGAGTTGTAATCTCGGTCTATGGTCAAGTTGGAGCCCCCGTAAGGTGATTTCTCTTTTGTCCACCTTGAAACTCATAGTAAGTGTTGCAAAGTCCCACCAAATGGGACCCAATGTCATCAACCATCGTACTCCTAAAACCACATCAAACCCAGCTAGTGGAATGACATATAAATCAACAAGAAAATTTTCACCTGATACGTGAATAGTCTCTTTGCATGTGCCCATACTAGGGATCTTCTCTCCATTTGCAACTGCGACTTGTAACGCACATTGGGAATCCAAGGTTGCTCCCAGTTTTTGTGCTGCAATTTTACTAATGAAGTTATGGGTGCTACCCGAATCGATTAATACTGTGATAGGGCAACTTTGATGTCCGCTATTAACTGCATAGTTTGGGAATGTTGGAGACCGGTGAGGGCATGTAGTGAGATGGCTGGTTCCCCAAGTACTGCACTCTCCATCTTCCAATTCAAGCCAGAACAATTTTTTACATTGGTGACCGAATGTGTATGGTTCATCACAATTATAACAAAATCCCTTTGCCCTCCAATCAGCCAATTCAGCTCTAGATAGTTTTTTGACAAAAGGAGTGGATACACTTCCGCCACTCAAAGCTGGTACAGCTGTCCCACTTGAACCTGTAGTTGGTTTGGTTTCAGCTTGAGTTGGTGTAGCAAGTCTGGAGTTGTTCCAGAAGTTGCGTTGGTTGCTACTAACTCTTGTTAGTTGCTGTTTCTTCTCAAAGGCTCTTGCGAAATTCATGGCAGTAATCAAATTGGGTGGGTTCTGCATCTCTACATCCAAACGGATCACCTCAGATAACCCTGCAATAAAGAAATCGACCTGTTGATCTGTATGAACTGAATGAGCACGGGCTAGCAAGCTCTGAAACCACTTCTGATATTCTTCCACTGTTCCTAACTGCTTCAAGTTAATCAATTCTCCCAGAGGATTACCTCTTAGCAGTGGCCCAAATCTCAGGTTTCAGTATTCTTTAAAGGAATTCCAACCCAGACTTGTTTCCTCTTTTTCTAACTTGTAAAACCACAATTGTGCCTCCCCCATCATATGAAACACTGCGAGGCTGACCTTCTCTGTTTCGGATGTCTTTTGATTAAGAAAAAATTGCTCACACTGATGGAGCCAGATTAGGGGGTCTTCTGAACCATCATATGTTGGAAAATCCAATTTGGCATACCTTGGCACCGCTCCTCCAGTTTGTCGCTGCTCTATTCTTTCTTCCGACCCCGAAGCAATGTTCATATGTGTAGAACTGCTACTGATTCCGATCTATGTTCCTTTACCATTGGTTCTTCCCATGACTGACATGAATTCTTTCAGTTGCCGAGTTAAATCTTGAATCTGCGCCTCCACTTGAGCAACTCTTGCTGCATTCTGTTCGGATGTCTCATGGATAAGGGCTCGCAATTCATTGGAATCCCCCATGTTAGTCTCTGATACCAATTTGTTATGTTCGTGAGTCAAGGATCGAGTCACGGGGCGATGAACTACGAGGTCTCCTTCAAACCTATGATCTTGCCCTTGTTACGATTCTTTCCTCTTGATGAACCTATGATGACAGAAAAAAGGACTCGTCAGAGGGAGCCCTAGACCTCAAGACTCGTTAGAAGCGAGAGTCTCAACCTCACGAAATAATTGAGATAATTTTGCTTATCTTATTTCATAATTTCAGCCTGTTATATAGGCTTACATGACATAACGAAATTCCAAAATAAGTTCCTACTATATAGGAGATAAAGCAATCCTAAGACAAAGAAATTACTAATACTTAAAGAAATTAGTTACAAAAACCAATCCCTTAATTTTTGGATAAAGATAGCAACTGAAATAAATAAAAGAATATGAATCCTAAGAATTCTGCCGCAAATCAAATCTCTCTAAGTTTGCGATAATGCTGGCCTACATAGGCATCCTCAACAGGGTATCCCTAAGGATGTTGACTGCCTATCATCCTCAAACAGAGGTTTTGAATTGAAACTTGGAGACCTATTTATGGTGTATATCTAGCAATTGTCCAACTTATTGGAGTAGTTGGTTTCCTCTTTCAGAATGGTGGTATAATACCACTTTTCATTTGGCTATACGATGTTCTCTGTTTGAAGCCTTATATGTATTTATCCATCCTGTGCATGCTTCTTGTCTTGTGGGGGATTCCAAGTTGTTGATGGTGGATGAAGCATTGATAACTTATCCAGTTCCATATTAAACAAGCTCAAAACCTGATGAAGCAATTGACAAATTAAAAATGCACTGCAGAGAGTTTGCAGTGAATGATTTAGTGTATGTAAAACTTCGACCTTATAGGCAACTAAGTGTGCAACAGCAGATGAATCATAAGTTGTCATCTCTGCTTTTTGGTCCTTTTATAATTCTGCAAAGCATGGGTAAGATGGCTTATCGTTGGATCTTTGGGAGAACTCCAGAATCCATCCTACTTCCTTGTGTCTCAACTTAAACATGTTTCAGATGCAATGAGAATCCAACCACATCGTCCCATAGCAGTGGCCATTCGTAATAGGAGGATCAAAAAACAGGTCAGCTGTTAAAGTCTTGGTTTAGTCATTTGTGGTCACTTGAAGATGAAGGTGATGTTACGTGGGAATTTCTTAAAGATACTGTTACAGGTCTTATGAGAGAACCAATCCCAAAAGCTAGCTTGAAGGGTGGGAGAGCCCATAAGCTTATAAATCCCACAACAGTCTCTTTTATTACCGATGTGGAATAATTAGACCGTAAGAGATTCCTTGACATCAACCTTGTGGAATTAAAGAGGATCATTGTTACAAGTTGAAACTATGAAGGGGAGAAGGATCTATACAGCTTGGAAGAGAAGAGAATTATGTAACTAAGAGTTAAATGATATCGTAGAAAGAAGGGAGAAGTGTAAATGAACAACTGGTTGGTTTCCAATGGCTATAGTAGCTGTTAGGTGTTGGGTTGTGACTAATTTTTGGAGTAATTGATTATTGTTAATCTCTCCCTCTACTTCTTTCTCTAGGTAATTCAGCATTCAGAAATTCCAAATACAGAACCCTAATTCATTCTCTTGAATTGTGATGTATCAGATATCAGTTCTTTTAACATTGAATTAGATCTATGAGTTTCACATTATTCTTGTCATATGAAACATCAAAAGGAATTCAGAGTTGCAACTTACTCTCTTGCTGTTTTAGAGATATGAATTGGTGCAGCTGGTTCAACAAAACATCCTAGTAGCTATAATGCTGGAGGGTTCGGATAACCGTATTCAACCTACCTGTCAAAGATCAATTCTGTTTCAATCTCAAAGTACAAATTACATCATGAGAAAACTTTGATAAATCAGGCGTGGTTAAATGAAATTCAATTCTTTAGTTTTTTAAACGTCCTTGGCTAACCATTATTCACCTCTTATTTAGCCCCCTGATCAGGTCAAGTTCCTTTGCTTGGTCTGAAAGCACTGCTATTTTATGTAGTGTAGTTTCATGTGCACATGTGGTTTCTTGTGAGGGGGGATTAAGTTTCTACTTGCGAGGATGTTTATGAGGGGAAGAGAGTGGCAGCCCTTGTGGTATTTTTTATATGGACTTTTCTAATATCATCACCTAATTTTCTTGGTGAAGGAGACCCAGTTTTTAGGGATACAAAATTGATAGTTCACACCACCATTTTGTTCAAAAACCTGTTAATATGTATAATGTAACTTGGCTACATAGTTTAAAGTTTCTTACAAGCTAAAGTTGTCATTGGTGCAACATTGCTGTTTGCTTTTACTCTCTTTTATTCATACCATAAGAGTTGGGAGTAGACCATTCAATGGGATTCCATTTCGTTTTGATTGTCCATAACTACTGATAATTTTGTTCAGCATGGTTTATAAAGAGATTATTCTGTTCAATTGACATTTTCACTTTAATAATGATGCAGAATGAGCTTGACTATTGTGGGGAAGAGCCGTCAATGTCCCCCAGGGCACCACACCACCATCAGAATTCTCAGCCAATTCAGTTCAACTCTGGTTTCTTGGTTTCTCCAGGTTCGTCTGGTCCAGTAACTGCCAACCAGCACTGTGATCAACAAACGAAGAATGCAGTTTTCTCGAATGCTTTGTCAAGCCCTATCCGCAGGAGTCTCCAGAATTATCACATTGCTCAGGGAGGATACTGCCAGAACAGGGAGTCCAATGATTCTTCGATGGACATGTGAGACGACAGTTCTCTTAGGCAGCTCATCCTGTGCTATTAATGGGCCTAGAAAGCTGTTGATACTTCAC
This sequence comes from Erythroxylum longipes, assembly GCA_027563885.1. Classification (NCBI taxonomy): domain Eukaryota; kingdom Viridiplantae; phylum Streptophyta; class Magnoliopsida; order Malpighiales; family Erythroxylaceae; genus Erythroxylum; species Erythroxylum longipes. Next base: position 22,618,380 of record JAOQMS010000003.1, read on the forward strand.
CAGTGGAAGATGATACATCGAAGAGATTTTCGGAGTGAACGGGTTACGATGACGACGTCAAACATGTGAAGAAAAGGCTTGGCGTGAGTTTGGATTGGCATATGCTTTTTCTCGGATCAAAATAGCCTATTAGCTTATCATCCCTCTCTTAGAAATGCCCCTTAGTTTGTGTCTTGATCAAGTTTCCTACCAGTTGGTACCCTATGTTGCTTGTTATCAATCATGCTTTTGCTTAATGTGTGCGCTTGTTTTACCGTGTAAATTTGTGTTTTATGTAGCTGCTTGTATCTCTTGCCGTCTGGTTTATTAACTTTTCGTTTAATTCTTCAAAGCTCGAGCAATGATCCTCTTGTGCTGTCGTAAGGAGCTTCAAGTACGTTCAGCAGATATTAGGGTGGAGAGGAATGGCAAAGTGTGACAGACAGGTGTTAGGATGGAGAGGAGTGGCAAAGTGACTACAGAAATAAAGGCTAATACTAGAAATATATCTTTGAAATTGACGAGTAATTTACTAATTTGCAGAACTTTTGAACATAAATTTAAATGGAGAACTTAATTGATCAATAATTTTTGGAATATTGAAACAAATATTTAAATGGAGAATATTACTAGTTTACTTTTTAAAAAATAGACTTCTATACTAAATGACCAGCACAGAAACAAAATAACCTATTTACACCTTTTTGATACCTCAGTCTTTTCTTCCTCTTGTTATACTCTTAATTCTGTACATCATTAATATCATCCTCATTATTCCCATTAAGATGACAACAAATTCCATCACTCGTTTCCTCTTGCTTTACCATATGAAATATACTTTTCATGGAGGGCAATTACGAAATCTATGACTAGCTTGGTTACACTTAGAAGCATTTCTTAGGAATTGATTTAAGGATTTATAATGCTTTGCTCATCCTTGGCTTCTATCATCTTCTTTTTCTCACTTTTTTCTTTATGAGAATTAATATATGTGAAATATATGCATATTTTCTTAAGTTTTTTATTTGATTTATATGTTTTACTTAGTTTTTAATATATTTGTAGATAATAGTGCACATTTGACCTTGGAATGAGATTTACCAAGAATTAGGACCTATTTCAAATAAAACTTTAAAATTTTACAATTTTTAGATAAACGTGATTTTGCGTATGTTCGCGTGCCAACCCATGCATTATATGAATCAAGTATAAGAGAGAAATAGACTATAACATGGATTAGAGAGTGATTGAGTGTCATTGAAGAAAATTCATAGATTAATATACCCTAAATTATGGTTGTGTCTTAAACTGTGTGCAAATCATAAAGAGAAATAAAAGGATCCATAGTATGGGGCATAAATGTGTCAGAGATAGTCTCTATCCCTAAGAGGAAACAAGAGGATCGATGTTTAGCATGATTTTGAGAGCATTTTGCTTGCTTTGAATGATTCTATAGGATTTGATATTCAATTGAGTTTATACTTTGTTTCTATACCTTGATATAGTTTTCTAAAAAGGAAGCAAAGAGTTCGGGCAAATTTAAGTCAAATGGATGAATTTGATGCAAGTTGGAGCAACACAAAATCTATGTATGATGAAAATGTATCCACATTAAAGGGTGTTCAAAATACGAGACAAAGATGGATCCATATTACAGAAACGTGTTGGTTATTTTTTATGTAAAGTAATAACTTTTTTAGAGTTGTTAAGAAACACGAGACCTGTATAGGTCTATGTTGTTGGTCGAGACATTTCAAACTTTATAGAGTTTTGTGAGAATAAAAGGTAGCTTTAGGATTAGCCAATAATACAATGATAGGGAGACAACTTAGAGCATCATTAGAAAAGAATGAAGCAATTTAGCAGAGAAAATAAAGTATTTTCATTAAGATTCTAGTGAAGACATTAAGATTTCAAGATCTATAAAAATGAGTTCTTATATTCTTTCTTGGTTATTGTTGGTTTTCTTTATCTTAGTATGAACAAAATTGGGCTAGATCTAGATGAGATGAACTATAGAATTATTTATTTTGATTAACTATTTGATTTCATGAAGTACCTAAGTTTTATTGTAAATTATTCATGTTTACTTATTTTGGCTAAATTGAAATATGTTATCATTTTGATTCAATTTTTTATTTCATATGTAGGGATTAAGTTATCATATGAATAAATAGATCATAACATGAATAATAAGAGTTGTATGAAATCCTAGAAATAAGGCCATATAAATCTTTTGGGCTAGAGTCATATATGTTAAGGGAATTCATAAAACAAGTTAATACATTCTTAGGAGTTTTGATTAGAAAGATATTTCAATCAGTCAACTAAAAGTGTCTTATGAATTGAGAAACAATAAGATTGTAACATTGGAGTTTCTGTTGGTTTAGAATAAATAATTGAATCAAGATAAATTCAAGCATAGAAAAGTTCCAAGGGGATTCTACATCTACATTTTGTTTATCAATTGATTATTTCATTCTTATTCATTGCTTTGGTTTATTATTTTAGATTAGTAATTTTAGTTGGTTAATCATTCTTTTTATGTCATTCATCCATTTTGTTAGATTAAATAATAGAAAGATAGTATTAGTACTTATAATCTTTGTATGATTGAGACACATATTCACCAAGTTTAACTATAGGAACAAAAGTTGCACTTCTCTAGTGATCTTTATTATTATTCAAATTTACAAAATCAAGTTTTTTGGCTCCATTTTCAACCATTAAGAACACTTTTATTTTTATCAATATAATCAATTTTATTTTTTCAATTTTATTTATTTATTTTAGAATTTTATTTCTTGATCTTATTTTTGTTTACTGAATTTCAAGATTTAGATACTTGATATTATAACTACCAAACACCATAAAAGATAGGGATAACATTATAACATGGGGAATTATGCTATAATGTTACTTACTAGACAAAATATAATATTATTAGAACCAAAATAGAGGCTAATACTTTTGAGATCAAGCTTAAAGTAATTTAAATGGTTCAAAAACTTGTGTAGTTTAATATCTTGTCAAATGAGGATCCAAATGCACATATTGCTAAACTTCTGAAGATCTATGATACTTTCAAGATTAATGAAGTTTTATATCATGCGATTCAATTGATATTATTCCCTTTTACATTGAAAGACAAAGTCAAATTATGATTGAAATCCTTACCTCCTAAATCTATTGCCACTTGGAATAGTTTTGCTAAAAAACCTTTTGGCCAAATAAATTTTCTCCGGTATGAATAGTAAAACTTATGAATGACATCTTCATCTTTCAAAAATTAGAGAGTGAGAAATTAAGAAATGAGTGTCTTCGTTTGAGCAATTTGGCATTGAAACATTGTATGAAACATGGGAGATACGAAAGGATTTATTAAGAAAGTTATCACACTGTGTTCATCTCACATGGATGCAAATCTGGACCTTCTATAATGGTTTGGTCAACTTTATAAGGTAGAAGATATATGTTATAACAGGTGAAACCCAAATAATAAAATGTCAAAGGTATCCTAGGAGTTGATAGAAGAGATGGTAATAAATAATTACTAATGGTATAGATAAATTAAGGACAAACATAATAATGAGAATTTATAATATAGATGCTATAATCACTCTAACAGCTCAGATGGAGGCAACAACAAGAAAAATTGACAATCTAAGATTGCCATTAAGAACAAATCAAGTAATGATTTGTGAATTCTATGGGGGAAGACACCACAATATAAAATTCCAAGCTGAAATTCTATGAATGATTAAGTATAACAAGTTAATTACATAAGAAAATTCTCTAGCAAAAACAATCTTTACAGTTAGACAAGTAATTCCACATAGAGAAATCATCCAAATTTCTTATAGAGTAATCAAATAGCTAAATGATAACCCTTGCGAGAATTTCAACAATTCGTGTAAAAAGAGAAGTAGTCAAGTCTAAAGGAAATAATGGTAGATTTTATACAAGTAGCCTCTTCTCAATTACAAAATCATGAAGTTTCTACGAGAAACAGTAAAGTGCAAATCAGTCAACTAACAAAGATAATAATTGAGAGACCACAAGGATTCCTTAAGGGACGAAGAGGTGATCAATAATAAAAAGGTAGAAGACAACAAGGTAAAATCACCGGTAAAGGAATATCAACCAAGAATTATTTAACTTACAAGATACATAACACAACGAAGGAAGAAATCAACACTCATAAGGAGTATAAAGAAAATCTATAAGAGGGAGATACAAAATAGGAGGACCCATAATAGGACATCTCAAAGATAAAATTAAATGAAGTAAACACTAATATCCTCTAAGAAGCATTACGATCAATGCTAGACAATCAGGGGAGATTTAATATTTTATATATTAGTAATGATGCATATATTAATAAGGAATTAGCAAATCTAAGAGCTAGTAACAATTTGATGTCTTATTCCATGCTAGAAACATTTGAATAGGGATAACCAAAAGTCATTAGAAGAGTATTGAATAAAATTTCATGATAAAAATTAATAGGTTTAGATTCCTAGCTAATTTTTATATTTTGGATATAGAAAAAGATGAAGAAAAATCCTTAATCCTAGGAGGACCCTTCCTTTCTACAATAGATGTAATCATAAATGTTAGGGAATATGGATTAAGACTTAGGATTAGAGATGAAGAAATTCTATTTTTAAATATTAAGAAGTAGTTTATGCTTAATGATAACTTAGAATAAGCTAATTGATCTAATTTTATATGAATTCATAATGCGTGGAATCAAGGTGCTAAGCAAGGCCGAAAAAAAAGGAGAAAGAGTGAGGAAGATAGTTAAAATAAGAGATGAAAACTTTTTAAATGGCACTTCCTATAATCCTTATGCCGAAGGAAGCAACCATAATCCTTAACTAGGACTGAAAATCATACATTTGGCATATCCATACAATTGGGTTCTTGGAGTTTTTGAAATAGTGCATAAGGAAGAGCTTTTAATTATTACTATTTGACTTTGACATGTTCTGAAAATCAAAACGTCGAGGCATTGTCAATTGTTTGTTAATATAAACAGAGTCAAGGAAACCTTATTAAATTATTCCAACGTTGAACCTTGGACATATAATAGTTCCAAATGAAATCTATATGGAAAGAAGCTTCTCTATCTCATGGTAGCCTGCTCTAGTCTCCTTACAAAACTTTCATTATTGGGTTAACCATGACCTTTACATATTTTTAGTGATTCTCATACAACACATGAGAATGCCCTTATTGATGATCCTTTACTCAGACAATGTTTGGGATTCTCACACTGGGTAAATCCCTAACCCTCTCCCCTTATACTAAGACCCTATTTGATTGAGGGGTTAGTAATAGAATGAGATAGAACGTAATACACTTTCATCGTTTAGTTGAGGGTTTCATAATGGAATGGAACAGAATAAGATGGAAGCGGAGGGGTTCATGTTAAGTTTCATTCCATCCTAAACAATGAAAATAAAAAACCTCTGATTTGGGAAGTTCTAAATGGAACATAAACTAATAAATACATATTACCTAATATATCCACAATAATTTTCTTAATACCAATTATTTCTTCTAACTCTAACCCCCTTTTTTCCAGACTCATTTATTACGGTCCACAAAAATTTTATATAATTAATAATATTTTATATTATTTCTCCTTATCCTAATAATAATATTTTTATATTATTAATAATAAATTGTATATAATTAATAATAAAATAAAAAATTTATTAAAAATTTATTATTTTAAAATAGAAAGTATATAAAAATTATTCTTTAATTGTTTGTATATATTTCTATATAAATAAAAATATAAATAAATTATTTTTAGGTATAAATCACATATAATCGAATAAAATAAAATTTAATAAAATAAAA
>JAOQMS010000003.1:22624329-22664844 GCA_027563885.1 Erythroxylum longipes
ATAAAACTTTTATTAAAACTTTTATTATTTTAAAATAGAAAAAATATAAAAAGTTATTCTTTAATTGTTTGTATATATTTCTATATAAATAAAAATAAAAATAAATTATTTTTAAATATAAATCACTTATAATAGAATAAAATAAAATATACTAAAAATTAATAATAATATTTTTACATAATTAATAATAAATTGTATATAATAAAATAAAATTTATTAAATAATTAATAATAATATTTTATATAATTAATGTAAATTTTTATAAAATAATAAAATAAAATTTATTAAAATTTATTTTTTAATTGTTTGTATATTTCTTTATAAATAAAAATATAAATAAATTATTTTTAAATATGAATCACGTATAATAGAATAAAATAAATTTAGTAAAAAATAAAATTTATTAAATAATTAATAATAATATTTTTATATAATTAATAAAAAAATAATAAAACTTTTATTAAAATTTTTATTATTTTAAAATTGAAAATATAGTTAAAATTTTATTTTTCACGGTCGTGACTTGAACTATGACTTTTTAATTGAACATGATTTCTTTTTTAAAATCATAACGTTAAACCTCCTCCAACAACCATTTTAATATTAGAGATATAATAGTATTTATCATACATTACATTCCATTACATCAATCTTCCAAACAACATTTTACTACATTACATTATGAACTCTTCCATCCTTCCTAAACAACTTTTCACTATATTACATTTCATTCTATTATAAACTGTGTCGTTCTATTATATTCCATTCCATTAATTAAGATCAAACTAAACAGGGCCTAAGACTATAAAATGTGCTTGTAAGTTATGGTCAATATAAAATATATAAGTAGTGATTTCAAATTCAGAGGTTAATCATATTATGACAATTTTACACAAAGCAGAGTTTGGATTTAGGGGGTCATAGTGAAAAATTTGACAGATAAGCATCTTTACCACCACTCTATAGAAAAATAAATGAGATTTTCACCTCATACGACTCTTTGTTTAATTCTTTTCAAATTGTTGGATCCTTTTTCTCCTTTGAGAAGCTCCGCCCTTCATCTACTTAATCTTGAAGAGTAATTGGGACAAATCGAGTCACATTTTTATGTTCCGATAGAACACTTTTCTTTTTTATTATTCTTAAAGGAGAAAATTTTTATCATACGCAATTCCAATTATAATTTTATAACTTTCTTATAACTTATAATAAGAGTAAGAAACCTTTCTTGATCAATCCCTTTTCCCCTTATTCATTAAGAATTAGAAAGTTTTTTTCAGGCTTGAATTTGTTCATTTGGAATCTAAGCACTTCTACTTTATTTTTATTTTTATTCAAATATTCTTTATTCCTTTTATTATTATAACTTTATTATCCTCTGGTTTGACTCCCTTATGTTATTCCTTAAGTCTTATACGTTTAGTTTGATCTTATAGAATGGAAAACATTTTTCTCATTAAGTGAGAGGTATTAAAAATTATATTAATTTTTTATCAGAAAAAATATTATGTGGAATCTTTAGTTTTTTCCTCTTTTTCTATTCATATCACATAGGTAACATTTGAATCAATACAAAATCTCTTCTTGTATATGTATATAAATTGATATTATTACATTTCAATTCGTTCTTGACACCTGCCACCATGCGCTTATGCACTCTTCAAATAGGAATCTATTTTTGAAAGATCATGGTTTTCATGCTTTAGTGGATCTCCTAAATCCTTTTGATGAACTATATTGTGTTGAAGGGGTATCTATATGATTCGATTGATTGTGTAAATCATGCGGTGGCAATGGAATTGGGAAAATTATACAAAAAAGATGATTCTTTTCTATTCATCATATTCGTTCTCTATTTTATTAGTATTAGCTAGCGATCTTGACTCAGTGGGTCCCTTTTTCATGATGAACTGTTAGCATCATTCCGACATTTTATCTCTATGAACCAAGAAGAAAAAGGCTAATTGAGAATAGGATTGTACTATAAGAGAAGCAAAAAAGTCAACCTCTTTTAAATATATAATATGGATTCTGATAATGCAAAGTAGTTAGACTCTTATATCGATCCAAATGAATCAACCTTTCCACAAAGGTCAATCTTTGCCTATTAGGCATGAGGATTGCAAGTTATAAATTTGTCTCGATTGCATAAACATGTACTTTATTTCAATTATCATGAAATTCCTAAATCATTAATGAAGTAATTAATAAATGAAATAGTCAATGATGGGTTAAAATTAGCCTCTTTTTTATTTGTAGCGATGAATCTTGTATGTCTTCTTAAGAAAAGGAATTTGTCTAGTATTTTTTTTTTGGACTCAAAAGGGTGTAGAAACACATAAGAAGTCTTTAATAGAAATGAAAAGGAGATGTAAATCTAGGTATTTTGAAAATAGTAAGCTCTTTGACGCAAGAAGAAGGGGTTGATCTATAATCATCTTAATTTGGTTTTGACTTCTCTATTTTTTAAAGAATAGAGAGTTGCGATGCTATCTTACTCGTTTCGAATTTGTAAACATCAATTTTTTACTTACTTTTCTATAAAATAAATTGAGTCATTTTATAATATAAATTAAAAATTATAGGGTTAATTAAAAAAGAAACCCAAATTTTGCGTCAATTTTTCAATTATAGGTTGAACTTTAAAATGTAGCAATAAAATGCCCAAACTTTCAATTGTTTTCAATTCTAGCCCAAACTTCAGAAAGTGACAATAAAATGCTTAAACTTTCATTTTTTTCCAATTCTAATATCTATTATTCTCCCTTAGTATGAGAGAGTCGGGGTTGCGTAATTTAAAAATCGAAGGGTAAGGGCGTCAAGAGAACAAACTAAAAATGAAGGAAAATTTGAAATCAAAGCGTAAGGTTGTCGGGGCTGCATCATCCGATTTAAGTCATTTTTAAACAACCACGTCGTTTTAATTATGTGATTAAACGACATCATTTCATCAGTTTCATTTGTTGTGTTAATTTTGGTTGACGTGTATTAATAATTAAGGTTTTTGAAACACGAAGCAAGTTACGTATGCAAACTTAACGGAAACATTAATGTCGGGTTAGAATTGAAAAAAAATGAAAGCTTGAATATTTTATTGCTACTTTTTAAAGTTCATGCTATATTTGAAAAATTAACAAAAGGTTGGGTCTTTTTTAGTAATTAACCCAAAATGATAACCATTTTTCTTATTTACATTTCATTTTTGGAATTAGTTATATTAAAATTCTTATAATAAAAAGAAAATAATAAATTTAAAAAAAGGGGAAGAAAAAAAAAAAGAAAACCACCAAGGAAATTCAACAAAGAATTACAAGCCAGACTACACCAAACGAGAATTGCTATAATACAAGCCGGAGTGAGAGTTAAAACCTAAAAAAGTGCTGGAGCAATAGCAGCCACTGAAATTATAAAAATTAAGCAAAGGTTGGACTTGAAAAGCAGCCATAGACTTGCAAACAAACGCAAGCTTTATCTTTTTCTCTATTCCGTCATTACCACATCCCAGACCAGAACCTTACTTTATCATTCCGATAACTACTAAATGAATAAAAATAACAAAAGAGAAAGAGAGAAAAGGAAGGCAATAATATACAGAGGGGGCCCATCGCTATCATGCGCCATGGAGTCACTATCGCTATCCATCTTTAAATAAATCGAACCAGAAGTAAACGTAAATCTTTATAATTCTCGATTCCTCCCTCCCTCTCTCTCTCTCCTCTTTTTCTTTTTGATTTTGGTTTGTAAGTTCTCAGGATAATTGCGCTTATAATTTCTCAGTAATATTTGGGCGCCGCCATTTTAGACTCGGAGAATCTCTCTCAGATCCATTGCGTCGCTCTCAGGTACGCTTTCTGTTTGGTTCTCGGGAAAACGGGAAATCATTTGTTTGTCAAAACTCCATTTAACTGGCTTTGTGGGAGCTGTTTTGATGCATTCGTTTATAGCTTTTTTAAAAACTTTTCTATCCAAAGTTTTCTCCTGCCTTTTCTCTTTAGCCAAAAGCAGTGAACTACTGTGTGATAGTGAAGCAATGCACATCAATATTGTCGATTTACTTGTTTCTGCTCTCTATCCGATTTATTTTCGTAGTATACTGGTATGAGTGCGGTAAAATTATGCTTGATTTGCATGAATAATATAATAGTTAATTTTTTTAAATTTCAAGTTATTGTTTTGCACATCAGTGATGATATTTAGATGTTGCTCTTTTTTACTCTCTTAAATTAAAATTCGAAAGATAATCGGTTGATGTATTTTTGCTTGCTTGCAAAATATAAGATGCGATTCGTATGATCTCTTTCGTACTCCTTTTTTCTTTTATTCTTTGCTTCGTTTTATTTTTTATGTCGTTTTAGCATGGTGATTGGAAGGTTTTGTAGTTAGATGTGCTGTTTCACTTGTTAATATTTTGGTTGTTCTGGTTTCGTGAGTTTGAAACAGTTTATTATTTCAAAGAATTGTGCCAGGCAATAGCGCATTTAAATGATTTGGAATTTCTGTGATGAATTTGGGGATGTAATAGAAGTAATTGGAATTTGTCTGTTTCAAGTTTTGGGAAACCTTTAGATGGAAATGATTAAATATCAAATATTTATTTTAAGTGTATTTGTCTCATTTCTTCGCTGCTATCTTTTTTAAATTTTACTTCTGGCTTTGTGATTTCTTACGGCCTGCTGCAGGATATTGGTAAACAAAGGGTTGGTGCCTTTGTGACTGAGAGGGAGCTGAAGAAACTGTACAGAGTCTAGATCTTGGAACCCGATGATTAGAACTGATGTTATTGGCAGTGGAAGGAGGAGGGTTCTTCTCTTCTTCAGCTTCTGGGTATAGCAAGGGCCTGACCCTTCTTCTCTTGGGTCAGAAGCACGAAGACAGGCCCATGAGAGTTTCGCCGTGGAATCAGTACCAGTTGGTGGACCAAGAACCAGACCCTGACATCCAGCTGGCTTCTGTGAAGGACCGGCTCTCCCGAGGTTGCGCTTCTTTTGTCTGCTTTGGTCGCGCTTCTGCAGGGCTTGATTCCCCATCACATCCCAAAGTAGGCCCTGCTCAGCAGCAGGATGTGTTGCCAGATCCTCTTGTTGATTATAAAGGAAAGAATAACTCAGTAGATATCGCAGATGATAATAATGCACAAAAGATTTCTCTGAAGAGCAGCTTGAAGAAATCACAAAGTGGTGTTCAGATTCCTCTTGAGGATGTCAATCAACGTGATGCATCAAGTGGCAAGGAAAATGATATTACTGGTCATACAGAAAGCAGAAAAGTACAGTGGACTGATGTTTGTGGAAATGAGCTTGCTGAGATCAGGGAATTTGAACCAAGGTATGGATATATATCCTGAATCGAGATACATTTTCTAATATTCCTTAATTTAGATTTATTGTAGTTCCCCTCCCAACAGCTGTTCATGTTGAATCCCTCTGTAGCCAAAAAAAAAAAGCAGACAAAACAGACAAAACAAAGAGATATTTCACATTAGAAGTTTGTGTAAGTAGTATTCTGATCTCTCAAATGTATTTATATCTATCCATGGGCGTCTTGACTTCACATTCTCCAGAAGCTATGAGCTCATACTTTACTAATTCAGAATCACAACATAATAAGAGTTCAATTGCTATATACCTAATATGCTTAATACATTAGTAGTATCTGCATATTTGATTGGATATAGCATGCATTTTTCTTTTAAGTCCTTGATCTGTGGGAAAGTGGCAGTATCATGTCTAATAACTTGGTACAGTTTTAGAAGGATGAGTTGGTAATCGGAAAATACTGATAAATGTGAGGTTCTTCAAAGCAATTATACCAACTGCACTTACAATCTTTTCTAGTAAATTCATATGGCATTTCCTATATTTTCTTCTCCGAAAGTTGTTCCTTCTCTCACCACCTGCTCTCATCTCTGTTCCTCTCTCTCAAATAAGATTCGTGTGCTGAGAAACGAATGAGAAATCTTTTACCTAGTGCAATGCTCAGTATTGATATTTATGTTTTTTTAATATTTCAATATTTATCTTTTGGTACAATTGATCTCCCATAGTTGTCTGAACTAGTTACTGATCTATAGTTGTAGTTTGTAACAAACAGTTTACACTCCTGTTTCTATAATTGAACTGAGAGAAGGTTTTTTGTACATAAAGAGGTCAGATTGATACATCGGGATGCAGTAATTTTAGATATTTCATGGACTTCTATTGTCTGTGGCACTGGAACAGAATGCTTTTCGGAGGCAGATTTTATAGGGACATTAGAGGTATTGATTTGAGTGATGAAGAACAATTATACTAGACACAGTTACTGTTTAATTGTGCATGTGTGAAAGGTTTAGTTGTTGCTTCCTCTTTCTCTCTCTCTCTCACTTTCTTTCCGTCTTTTCTTTACCATTGGTCCTTGTGGAAATTTTACTCAATTTATTCCTGCATAAAATGATCTAGTGTTGGGTTGTCATGAACAAGTAGCTATTTTCTTGGTTTCCTTCATGTTCTGGTCAATTCTTTTATGCAGGATCAAGGTTCAATTGTTCAGTAATTTCATTCAATATTTTAAGCATTGAACTTAGTATTCCTTCTTCGAAATAACTGCAGGCTTTCTTTGGTACAGTGAAATTTCACAGGCAACCTTCAATTTATGAATAATAATTATTTGTTCTAAATGCAGTGGATTTGTACCATATCAGTTTTGTTTTGTTTAAAACTGATTATCTCATTTACAATTCAGTGGAATCTTTCGCGTAAACTCTACTGGATCTACTATTTGATGTTGACTCTTAAGTAAAAGTATAGGATGTCCAAGGATTGGCATGAGATGCTGATATCCTGGTAACAAACGTTTTGAGATTTTTCTATCAAGTTGTCTAATCTCTAAGCCATATAAATCCTTTGTTATGTCTGAGTTTTGCCTACCAAGTACTTTTTTCTTTGAGGATCAAGGTTGAATTTATATGTGCTTTACCAATATAAAAATCTAGTAACTTGCAGTTGTAAGTAAAGCATTGTCACCTTAGAAACTTCAACTTATAGCAACGCGCTGTTCTGCTTTTTCTTCCTATATTCTCACGATGAGAGTTAAGTTACTTCAACTTTGGTGTTGTTTGAAATTGGGTGTCTTTTCCATGATCCCACCCATAATAACGACAATGTCTGGCTGTTTTGGTTCCTAGGCTTTCTTTTCTCTGGATATGTAACAGAAGTGAAAGGGGCATTGATTATCGTGTATTTTCTGTGCTTGTTATATACTCCACGGATAGGGTATTCATATTTTTTGGTTCAATTCTGACGAATGGATTCCATTTAGACACTTTTGTCCAACATGCATTATGCATTTAATCATTAGCAAGTATGTTTCCTTTGGCCTTTCTTTTTAATACGTTTTCTTGTTATCCATCGTAACTTGAAATACGCACTATCTAATTACAGTGAAAGGGGCGGATCAGATGATGAACTAGAGAATGGAAATGAAAGAAGTTGTGCATGTGTGATTATGTAATAGGTTTGTGCCAGAACTCCAGGTTTCCCGAAAGTGCAACAACGTACCATGTAAATTGCTACTAACAGAGGCCATTCCATTTGTTCCGGGTCAATTTGATTCTTTTATTAGGAAAAAAGAATGAGTTCCTGAGGAATGTTTCCAAACAAGGAAAACCATGCTCATCCGACCTGATCTGCGCATTTTATGTCCATATTGAATTGATGAGGATCTCAATTTTGTTAATCTTATCTCCGCTTATGTTTGTTTCATTACTTTAGTACTGGTGATTGCACTTTCCATTGTTAATGTTCTATATTAGTTTTGGCTCTTGACTTTCTCCTTTCTTGTGACTGCCTTGTCAATTGTTTTGTCCTAATTAATGCATCCAATATTTTCCATTATTTCTTGCTGAATATCATATCATTCGTGGTGTTTAGTACCTTATAATTGATGAACATTGGCTTTCCAATGTGGATGATTATAAAAAGAGCCATAATGGTAACAAAGTAAATACCGAATTTGATTTTATTCAAGGTATCATTTCATGTAATTTTTTAAGATTATGGAATATTTTTTAAATTTTATAAAGTTGTAAAATAATTATTCAATATAGGGTGTCATAGAGTTTTTAATTTTACTTCTTGTTTTAAAAATTATGATAGTAAAATCAGAATAATATAAATTTATTATAATTTCTATTTTTGTTGTTATTGATATTATTTTCTCATTTTTATATAAATAATAGTTGCAATTGATTATGTCGAAATATAATATAATAAGAATAATATAAATTTATAAGAATAATAAGATTTTGTGTCAAGCAAAAATAAATCTTGAGACAAAACTTGAATTATTTGAAATGTTTTCTAATTCTTTTTACACTCAATTGTACGCAAAATGATTAAGAATTTAAATTGTAAAACTTTGTAATTATGGAATATTGTGACTTTTAATTTTAAACAAATAATAAAAGTTAAGAAATATATATCTTAACTAATTTTTTTTCTTTGATGTATTGCAATAAGTATTCTAAATTTATATACACATCATTGTATATCTCTATTTGTGAATTAAAAAAAATATTACATCATCTCATGTAAAATAATTGTTGTGAAAGTTAATAACATTTCTTTATTAACTTTATTTTTCTTTATAAAATTTGGTTTAAAATAGACACTTGGATTTAGAAATATCCTAATATCAAACAACAAAAAGTAAATTTGTCTTTTTTATCTTTCATTAATGATTGTAAAATAAGTTATGTACACGGATGACCTATTGCTTTGATTAGTCTTGATTGCTTCTTTCGATCTTTTCCTTTTCTTCACAATCACTTAGATAGAGTACTCTTACAAAAGACTCATAAATTAGAATAAAAAATTGACATTTGGACCAAATTCATAATCTTCAAGTATAATCCTAGAAATCTCTATTTCATTATTAAACATATTATGTTGAGATGTAATTCATTTATCACTTGTAAATATTTATTTTAGCTCATTTTTGTAAACAAAATATTTAAATGAAAAGAAAATTTTCACAAATCTTATAATGACCGGACAAAACAAATTCCCGATATTGGTGAAATACTTTCTTATCAAATTTAGAACTTACACATAATTATAAATGTTTGTCACTTTTTCTTACTTTCTGTATAGTTTCATAAATGACAGAAAAATATCTATCGTCTCATATATATTTTCCAATTTCAGATTAATGCGATGTGCAGCACAAATAGACTAATAGAAATAGTTGTACTTACTTTCTAACCTCTTCTCTGCTACTTTATAAGTAGCATTATGATTAGTAATGAATTGTATAATATTTTCTAACCTAACTTCATTTACAACTTTATCAAATATCTTTAATAGAGTATTAACATTCTATACAAGGTTATATGAATCAATTAACTTTAAAAAAAGTATGATCCTTTTAGCATAATAAAACAAAAGATTCATAATAAGCTATTTTCTTCTATTTGTCGAACTATCACACATGATTAAACACCTATAAATTGTTTAAGTCATTTTTTTATTAAAACAACTTTTTATTTCACTAATGTAAATGTTAAAAAGATAATATCTATAGTCATCAATTGAAGGGGCTTTATATCTTAAACTACTAGAGGCAACAACATCCACAATAAGTTGGCAATAATAAGATTGAGCAATACTGAATGATGCACCTATGCCATTCCACCATTTAGTTATTTTCATGTCCATATTATGAGCTGCTTCTTTAGATTGTATACATTGCTATTTAAAGGTTGAGCTCCTAGAGTTGTTCTTAGAGTTAAAAAGTTAGATACTTATCTTTTTTTTCCTTATATCAGTTACAACAATCCCTTCTTGTCATATATGAATACCAACTTTAGTATTATCAGTATTATCTTGATCACTGCAAAATGAAATTCCACTTCTAATTTATAGTTCAGTCTCTGCCTTCTTTCTGTCTTATTATGATACTCTTCAAGCAAAGTTTTTATCTATCATGTTACATCATAACTATCTTTCTTATAAGGCTTCGTATCACTTTTGATCTCAGCTAAATGTTTCTTTGATCCGGTGATTTTCCCACATTTTAAATATTTCTTATAATACAAACAAATAGTACGATCATACTAGGAATCAACCTCACATGAGTCGAAAATGGATCATTAAATTTTCTTAATGAGGTTTTATTATTAGAAATACTTAAACTTTCTCCATTTATTTATAAAACAAATAGATACATATGCAAAAATAAAAAATAAAAAATTCATATCAAAATAAAGTTTTTGCATATGAAAGAAACAAAACACTAGTTTGACTATAGAATAAAGAAATATTTTGATATATTTATAATGTTGATGTATTATAGATCAATAAACCAATTATAGTCATTGGAAATTGTATGAGTTTAAGGTGTCCATTTGCAACATCATTACTAGCTATAATAATTCAAAAGTTTGTTCCGAGAAGATTGACCATATACCAATACTATGTATTCCCATATTCATAACATGTAATGATTATAACAAATCCAAATAGATTCTTTACTAATGTATAAGATTCAATTCGGATTTGGACATGTTAAAAAGTTAAACGGACATTGTAGAGAAAACTGAAAAAAATTTATGTAGAGGTACATTAAAAGTATTTAATAGTTTCTTGTATCTTATATATTTGCTTTGGCAATGTACGTTACAAAACTTTTATTATATATATATAAAAAGAAAAATATCATTACTTAACCATTCATATTATGTTGAGTATACCCTCATAATACTAATGATCATATCTTAAAAGCCTCGTCTACATGCATTAAATTGGCAATGCAAATCATTAAGTATTATGCAGGATAAAGAGCATTCTCAAACATACAATATAGTGACAGATCATCACTTTAAGGGTTGATAATTAAAACCATGTCACATAATTCAAGTTTTTCTTTATTAGTATAGACCTTCAAATTCAAATCATAATTCAATACAGAGTTGAAGAGTGAAAAGTGCTGAGGAGAGAAGTGGATGGCGTTGTAAAGAGAAAAGTTGGCAACAGTAATAAATATGGCAGCAACAATCTAGCGATCGAAGAGCGCGAGCTAGTGAACTGGAGCTAAGGAAATAATGGAGAGAAAAGTTTGTGAACAAATAAGAGTGAAGAGGGGATCTAGAGGTGAGAAGAAAAGATAATTGTAGGAAAGGCTTGAAGAGACGACAATTGAATGAACTGCAGTCTAACAAAAAGAGGAGTAAAAGGACAGAGGAGACGCGGGAAAAGCTTATGGCATTATAAGAGGGTTAACAACTAGAGTTAAAGTTTACGACAAATTAGGGTATTTTTTTTCAATTTAATCCATATTTTTAAAAAAAGATTACGTTTCTATACTAATATTGATTGATATTTTAAGTTCCAACTGATATTAAAAGGATCAAAAATAATTAACACCTTAACTTGATATAAAATAAGATTTTTTATATCATTTTCTGACTCATACAACTTTCTTTTCATAGATTGTAAAAGATGGATGTTAGACCTAACTCTTTTAACTTGGATAATGTTAAAAGTCTTTCTAGATACCTTTTATATTCATTTTTTCACTTTCTTATTCAATGCATTTACTATTTAATGGATTAAAATTTTTCTGATTTAAAATTTAGATGTTTTAAAATCCTCTTTTATTAAATTTATGTTAAATTTGATGACAAATAACAAATGTGATGATTTTTTTTTCACAAAATCATATCGCATGAGACCTGTTAGAAGTTAACATACCACAAAATTGAAAGTATTAAAGATAACTAAATTTATTTGTTTATTGAATAATAATAATAATATATTAAATATTTTATTCATTATATAATAATAAAAGTATATTTTTGCCTTTAAAATTTACATTAAATTTTAAGTTAGAATCAACCGTGTTATTTAAAATTTATCTTAATCAAAACGGATGATAACATTAATAGATCGCAATTTCAAAATAAACCCCCCCAAAAAAAACCATCATCTTCTCTGTAAAGATCATGGCATTAGAAATCAAATTAGAAGCAAACTCACATCACAATCGTATCCCAATGACAGTCTCATATTGCATGGAGCTTTATGTTGTCCATGTTTCTTTTACAGTTGAAGAAACAAAAACCAATTTCACAATTTTGGTCTTATGAATTGTTCATCCTTTGATATATTATAAAATGATAATGTAATTACAATGTCGTCACTCAAACAAAAACAATGTAAAGAGTGTAGGGAAGAAACGTTGAAAATTAATCTTATAATAGTATAAGAAACAAAACTTACTTATGTCTCTAATTAAAATCTTATTCCAAGTAGATGAAGAGGAACCTCCTTATAATTCTATTTATTTGACCAGAGTAACGTTTTACAATGTTTCTTAACGGTGAAGAGGAACCTTCTTAAATCAAATAAGCATAAGAAATAACCTCCCTAATTTAACCTTGCAAATTCAATAACCTTGTTTGCTAACTTTAATGTTATAAGGCTTACCCAAGTTTTTTTAGGCAAAGCAACTGAAAATGGTCAACATAAACAAAAACTATACATTGTGATAGCTAGTTCTAAGAGCACTATTAGACCAATATGCTATATTGTTAGACTAGTGTAGCAACCATTATGTTCTTCAAAAATGTTAGTACAAAATTATATTTTCTTTCAAATGACATTGGCTACAAACATGACACACTAGTTGACCATTATATTTTAAGTATATCAAAATCACCTTAGAACCCTAACATAGGTCACCAATACAATATATTATATTACTCAACCAAACTTCCTAAAATCGTATTTTCAAATATTTTCAAGTTTTTCAAATAATCAAACTCATTCGTTTGATAAATTTTTTACTTAAAAATCGTTTTATAAAAATTCCACAAATAATGTTTTAACAATTAAAATGTTTTTCTTTCAAATCAAAATCTTAACTCCTTATAACGATTGAAAAGATATATGCATTAAAATAAAAGGTGATTACATGTGAAGTTATTTCAAACTTAGGTTCCGATTCAATATGATTTTTCAAGTATCGAATATAAGAATTGAACTACAAAAGAAAAAATAAAGAAAATTTAATAAATAATAATAAAACTAAAATAAAATAAAACAAAAGTTCTAGTCTAACTACTTTACAAGTTTAATATGAACTAGGCCTAGTTCCTAGCAACATCACCAAAAACTTGGTAATATATGTTTTAAATGCAAGCACACGGTATAGTAGTAGCTAAAATTGCCGAGTACGGGTCTATCCTACTAGGACTAGTTATTAGTTACTAATTATTCACAAACTAATTATCTAGACTATTAATTATGATTGATTGAAAAGATAAATAGATAGTAATTTTAAGTACCAAAATAAAGAAACAATTGAAAAGAAAGCAACCTATAAATAAAATGGATTTAGGTAAAATATCCCTTTAAGACTTCACTATGTTTCAACTTCACTTTTATTTAATAAACAATTCTAGTTTCTTTGACCAATAAGAGATCTTAAGTTACAATTATGCTCTCCCTTAGAGAGACATAACTCATATCCTTAGATCAAACCAATTGAAATATCTTTCTAATCAACACAATCTAAGAATGTATTAATCTAATTTATGAACTCTTATGATATGTTTTACCCTAACCTAGAAAGATTTTCTAGTTTTCCCCAGATTAACTAACTTAATCTTTATTATCCATATTGTGATCTAACTATACAAACTATCTCTCGATGTTAATATTTGAATCTAATAATTGAATCTTCAACTTTGTTTCTTTAATTCAACTAATTACAAGAACAAGGATAAATATCAAGAAAACTAGATATTTCGATAAATCAAAAAATCAAGTAAACATATTACATCTTAGATTCCATCCCACCTAAATATATATCTCAATTAGTTCATGAATAAACAAGAAATAAAAATCTCAAAATAAGGAAGAGCAAAAGATAAAGAAGTCATCATCTTAAATATTGAATCTTGAATTCTTGATGAATTTTGTTGACATCCTTGTTCTTCTTCTAAGAATGACTTTTTCTTTGATCTTTCACCCTTGTAATTGGATTCTAAATTAACTATTCATGCTTTCAAACTTTTCCGTGGCTAAAAGCCTCTTTTTCCCCCACTGCCTCTTCTTTTAATAATTCAAACCCTAATTGCCAACATAAGATTAATACATATATATGTACCATGTTATTGAACATTTGCATGTAGATTGCTTTTATTTTGTAGAGCCAACATGGAATTTTCCTAAATCATTCTTGGATCTTTGGTTGCTTTCTAAGAAATGTCAAGGTCTCAATTAATATACATGAAAGCCACCTGATGTTATTAGTAGGCCTTTAAGATTTTGTTGATGAAGTTATTGGTCTGTGAGGATTCAAATTACTTCTTTTACATATCTTGGCATCTCGTCTATTACTATTTTTATACTTAGGTTTAGGGATTATTCAGCCTCATTTAATGTCATTTAGAAGAGAATCGGTACTTGACAAAACAAAAATTTGAGCTTTATTACACCTTATCGTATTAATTTTATATAGTTACCAAGTGTATTGGTGCTCTCATTTGTTCATTCCCACCAATATCACTGAAGCTATAGAAAGGTTCTTTAGGAACTTCCTCCGACCAAGAAAGCAAAAAATATTTCTAAAATTAAATAATTTGAAGTTTGTTAACCTAAGAGTAGAGGAGGATTAAGAATCACGGCAATCAAAATTAATAATGAAACCTTACTATTGAACCGATTCACAGATCAGGAATTTTTATAGGTTAAATGGATCTACACCCAATTCTTGAGAGGTCGAAGTTTATAAAATTCACTCTAAAGTCTAATATCTCACGAACTCTACAGCAAATATATATTAGAACTATTACAAAGTAGTGAGAGAACTTATACAATTGATATGATAGGAAAAAACAGTAGCAATTGGCCATAGTTCGATAACTGGCATCCCCTAGAGTCATTAGACAAACTCCCAAATGTTAGAAACCTTACGGGAAGTATCCTAACAAACTCAAACGTACAAGTTATTATTTAAGATAACAGGTGGCCTTGGCTAGTAAACCATACTTAGGGTTGCTCCAACATCATTAATAATCTCTGTTACTACTTCTTTAATCTAAGAAAAGATGATAAATCATAGGGACTAAGCATACGTATAGTTAAATTTATTAAGGCATCATGTGGTAGTAGTATCTTTGAAGAGTGCAAGCCTGTAGTCACTTGATATAAAATTATCTGATTTCCAAACAACATTCCTAAAGCTACCATTAAAGGTAAGCTCAGTACAGATGATAGGTCGTTTTTTTGGGTACTAAGGCAATGTCTTCCCCAATCAAAATCCTATATCCGTTAAGCATATGTTCTTTGAACGCAATGCATCTATCAAGCTATGGAATTAGCTACAAGAGTTGGTATTCAGTGTCCTGCCACTGACTGCTCACAAATTATTGACCGGGCAACAAGCTTTAAAGTTTAGCTTTCCAGGTGAGTCGACAGCTTGCAAAATTGGTTTTAGCTGTATGGTGGTCCGAAGAGTTAATTAAAATCAGTAGCAACGTGTCCAGTGGATGGAGCATCATCAGCTGGCTCCCATGTTTTGAGTAAAGAACGAAACCTTTCTTTATTTCAAAGCACATTCAGCTCAAGTGCTTTTAGGAGAATCCGAAAGCCGAGGTTTTAGAAAAAATAAAAAGGTTAATCAATTAAAAAAATAGTAAAAGTGTTTTTTATCAGATTTGTATATTTTTCACATAACTTAGAAATAGATATAGTCATTCGCATTAACTTACCCTTCTTCTTTGACACTTGGTCACGTATTGTCCACATCTACTCTTCTGATTCTGTAATGCCCACACATACACAAAATATTTGCTCATATAATAAGAAATTTTGGGATTTTAATTTAGAGCAAGAAAAAGAAAAATTGTCGTTGGCAACTTCAATGCCGAGCATCAAGATCCCAAACCCATCAGCATCTTGCCCCTCTCCATATTCATCTTCATCAGCGGCTTCTTCAACTTCTTGTTTTAGATTGCCCAATCATGTTGGAATAACCAAGGCCTATGCTGCTGTTACTATTAGAAGCTCTCAGGCTGATAGGCCTATTAGGAGACCTGTGGCCCCTTCCCTTAGAGAGCCCTCTCCACCAACTCCTTCACCTTCTTCATCTCCTCTTGCTCCACCTCCCAAACCGGGAACTCAGGTGACTGTGGGAGACAAAAGCATCATCACTTTGGAGTTCCAGAGGCAAAAGGCGAAGGAGCTTCAAGACTTCTTTAAGCAGAAAAAGCTTGAAGAGGCAAATCAAGGTCCCTTCTTTGGCTTCATTGGGAAGAACGAGATTATTAATGGAAGGTAACGACTTTCCCTTTTGTTAGACAGCTAAAGATTTTAACTTTTTCTTTTATCGGGATAAATTATGAAGTTTGGTTGTGTATTTGGTGCTTGTTTGTCAGTGGAACTATAGGTTCTCTGGTTCCGTCAATAGTCTTTGAATGAATACTAATTGCATATAGATAAGTGATAAAGAAGGTGGAAGGAGATATGGTGACTTCTTTCTCGCCAAATAAGGGATTTGATGGTAATTAACACACAACGAACAAGATTCAGTTCCCGTAGTTGGAGATGCCACGTAGAATTTGAGAAGAAGATATGGGCCGGCATATGCTAATTGAACCAGCATGCCACTAAACCAAAGCCTAGTGGATAAGAAGCTGTGTTCACTGGAGACTTGACTTAAGTTCCCATTTCGAGCCTTTTGGTAGAAAAATGATGAAATCCAGAATTAAACCAGCTAATAACTGAAATAGCTATTAGCATATCAAAATTTACAGGTGAAACTTTTTAGGTTTTATCTACTTTGTTGATGACTTTTATCATCCTAAACACTTCCCTTCTCTTGCTTTATTTTCTCATTTCTCCTTTTTTGAGAGAACTCACATTGTTCCTCTGAATCCTTAGCACTAGGTGCGAAGAGAATTGCTGTAACAGAAATTTATTCTTTCTTGCTTTCCTGGTTCAAAGGACATTCCTCCTGTGACCAGATGTTTACCTTTGTTCCTCTGTCATCTTCTGAAGAAATAAAACATGGCTAACTTGAACATTTTCATTGGTAAATTATTTAGAATGATTGAAAGTTCAGGAGAAATCTTTCTAATAACTAACATGCTGTTCACTTTCGAAGGAACCCTGAAATCCTCAGGGTTTCACTTCTATAGCACTTACTTCTCCATCACACAGAACTGAATCTGAAAATTGGAAACTGGCCTTGAATACAATTTGCATTCCCCCCTAATATTACTATGGAAATCTGCATGTAGCTGTTCATTTTAAAATGACTTTGTTAAATAGCACTTATGGAGTAACGAGATACCGGTAAATTTCATGTCTTGTCGTTCTGGTTATCAGGGAATAGGCCGATTGGAGAAGCCAATTGAAATCTTCCAATCATTGTTGTAACTATAACCTTTGATTTCTGTAGCAATGGCAGCATGTTTTGCTTTTCCTCTTCATTTTATATAATGCGGTCAGTTGAAAGAAGTGCATGTAAATGACTTCATGCCAGCAATGCATGCAGTTTTCAAGTAGTATAAACCAAATATGAGGCTTAGTTAATGGTTTAAGCCTTAAAATGTTGTCTTGTAGTAGGAAGTCCCATACTTTAACAACGCTAATCCCATCTTTGTGATTATAGTTGAACTTGGCTCATGATCTTGTATGGCCTTGTCAAACTTTGAATGTAATAATGGGTTCTCACTCAGAAGCTAACTTATTAAGTTCAAGGTTCTCTGTCACTGATCTGTATACATCTCTCAGTGATATGATGCAAAAGAGCATCATTTCCGCATTGCACAAAGAATGTCTAGCTACGTTATCCCAATCCTAGCACAATAACCTTTATCGTGAGAACCAAATAGTTTATCAGATCCAACATAGTTATTTGTTGAAATTAGTCCCGTTCTCTATATGCACTCTCCAGACACTGAAAGTTCTTTGTGAGGAGTATAAGAGCTGATATATAGCTATTTGTTAACATTAATAACATGCTCTTTCAGAAGAAGCTATAGTTTTTAGGTTACTGAGTTAAAATGGATATTAATCTCTCATGACGTGCATTTTGATGCAAATGATTCTCTTCTTATGGTTGCATGTCGCTTTCCTTTAGATGGAATTTGTAAATAGACGACCTTGTCCTAGATTCTTGAGTTTAGTAGCATGCATTTTCACCCTCTTGGACGAGTTTGCGTGTTTCAAGATATAAGTTGCTGGACGATATGGCTTTACAGTCTGACACTGTGCATTTGTGTTCTTGGTATTAACAGATGGGCAATGTTTGGTTTTGCTGTTGGGATGCTAACAGAGTATGCAACAGGCTCAGACTTTGTTGATCAAGTAAAGATCCTTATTTCCAATTTCGGTATAATCGATCTTGAATAAATTGATTCTTAAAACCTTCATGATGTATACCTTTTCATTTGTGTAATTGCCTCTTTATCCTCACAGTGACCTACGTACACACACACGTATTTTCTGTAATTGCTGTAGCATACCCAATCTTCTGCAACTTCATATGCTATTTGTTTTCAACTTGAAGGAAAAGGAGGGATGATTGTAATCCATGACGTGGTTGTAGAAATCTGTTAATCATTAGAATACATCCTCCTGGCTTTTGAATTGTTGGATTTGGGGTAAATTCATTTCCCGTTGCGGATACCAACACAGTTGACGATTTGTTTAGATTCACAATTTTTAATAAAATACCAAATAACTTAGCCCAGGCGACAGGAGTTGATGTCAAACTTTCCTTAAGATCACTTAACTAATAAATGGATGAGTAGTTATATTATTAGAAGGAAACAACTTCTAAGCTTACGATGTAACCAATTTCTAACTAATTTACAAAATTGAAGGATATGAAAAATAGAATTTGGTACTGCCATACCAATACGTTTCTCCCAACCTTTTGCGTGAAGAAGTGAGTAGAACAAAGCTACGAGTACGCTGGCAACTCTCTCTCGCCAAAAGAAAAGAAAAGAAATTGACGTGTGTTGTAACAAGCAACAGGTAAATCAATGCACAGACGCGAACGTAAGCTTCACAAAAATGCCAAAGTCCAATGCATTTTACATGCAGATGGTATCATCCCTTCACTTTTGACCTTCCACAGTGTAATTATAAAAACCTGACACTATAATGCTTCTCTACTATCTCTCTCTTCTCCTGTTTGTCTCCCAAAATCCATCACATGTCCAGTACTCTATCCCTTTCTTGTCATTTGTATTTTTTGTTGGCTTTGTCAACCCTTATCTGCAAAGCCACGGTCCTGTGTCAAAACCATGGAACAACATAGACAAGGAAAGAAGAGGAAACTCTCGATATTTTTCCCTTAATGAAGTGAGAACACTGTACATGGCTTTATACAAGTGAGAAAGGATAAAAAATAGAAAAAGAATCGTAACTAACTGTCCTTTATGCAAACTGTACAAAAACTTCTGCTTTTTGCATCTCAGTTGTGCTGCGTATTGCTGCGCGTCACAGGTTTGTTGTTTTGGCAGGTCCCGACACCCCCCCCACAAGTTGGGCCATGTTAAGGAGTCCTAACTTGCAAAGAACGTTATGAAAAATCTGGACAGCTAAAGGCTTGGTGAAGGGATTAGCGAGCTGCAACTTGGATGGGGTGTGAGTGGTGTTGAAAAAACCTTTCTTAATAGCATCACGAACGAGGTGGCAATGAATGTCAAGGTGTTTGGTCCGCTCGTGAAAGACTGGATTCTTCGAAATGTGGATGGTTGCGGTGTTGTCACATTTCAACGGAATAGGTAGTCGAACTGGTAGTTGCAGATCACGACAGATGTATGTGATCCATCGGAGCTCACAAAGTGTACTCGCCATACTATGGTATTCTGCTTCAGCAGATGAGCGGCTAACGGTGCTCTGCCTTTTAGTCTTCCACGATATTAAAGAGTTGCCAAGGAAGATACAGTAACCAGTCAATGATCTGCGAGAGAATGTGCATCCGGCCCAATCTGCATCAGAATATGCGTGGAGTTGTGAGTCACCGTTCTGACTTGGGTAGAATAACCCCTTAGATATGGATCCCTTAAGATACCTCAAAACATGAACCAAAGCATGCCAATGCGGCTGTCGTGGTTCATGAGTAAATTGGCTTAATTGTTGCACAGGGAATGTGATGTCTGGTCTCGTGAAATTGAGATACAGAAGTTGTCCGATGAGCCTTCTATAGCGTTCTGGATCAGGTAACAGAGCGCCTTCATCTATGTGTAACTTGGAGCCTTGCGGTATTGGTACTGTGGCTGGTTTACGATCAGTGAGGTTGGCATCCAGAAGAATGTCGGATATGTATTTTTGCTGCAAAAGTAGCATGCCTTCGGGTAGTCTCACTACCTCGACTTCAATAAAATACTTCACAGGCCCCATATCTTTAATAGTAAATTCACGATGTAGGAAACGTTTGACCTCAGTAATCAACAGTTCAGAGGGGCCAGCAATTAACACATCATCTACGTAAATTATTAAAGCGAGAAAGTTGGGACCAGTACCTTTGGTAAATAGGCAAGCATCAGATGTCAACTGGGTGAAGCCAAACTGGGTTAATTGGGTTGTAATTTCTCGGTTCCATTGTCAGCCAGCCTGTTTAAGGCCATACAAAGCTTTATGGAGTTGTAGAACTTGGCCAGGTAAAACTTTGTTGTAGCCGAGGGGTGGATTCAAGTAAATCTCTTCTTCGATGTGTCCATGTAGGTAGGCATTGTTGATGTCACAATGATGCACCGTCTAGTTAAATGATGTTGCAGCTGCGAGCAAAATTCTGACCGACGTGATCTTAGCGACAGGAGAGAAAACATCAAAATAGTCAACCCCAGCTATTTGATTGAAGCCTTTGACCACTAATCTGGCTTTTCTTCTCTCCACAGAGCCATCGGAGTGGCGCTTGATCTTAAAAACCTATTTGGTGGATAAAGCTTTCTTCCCGGGTGGTAGCACTGTAGGGGTCCAGGTATGATTGAGTTCCAAGGCATCAATGACAAGGGTTCATATTCAGCAGAAACATGTGCAATGAAAGAGGTGTAAGTGTGGGAAAGATTGAGATTCGTGTGGAAGAGAGAGGGTACCTGAACTGAGGATGTGGTGGCAGTAGTCGCGAGAGGAGGAGTAGGTGTGATGTGGGAGACGTAATCATCAAGATAATGGGGGCGAAATTTTGGTCGGGTGCTGACGTGGAGAGGGATCGGTGATGGTTTAGCAGTAGCATTTGTAGGGGTTGGAGGGTACTGGTTTGGGGAGATAAGGTTACAGGTGTTGTGGAGGTAGGTAATGGTTGAGGAGTGGGACCCGAATCTGATGGTAGGTCAAGTAAATGTGGCGTGGTGGGATTAGTTGTAAGGGGGTTTGTTGGTTTATTTGTGTCAGGTGGGAAGTGGGCTTGCTGGTCAAAGTAGACATGTATTTGTGGTGTGGATGTATTTCGGGTATGGGTTATTGGTGGTAAAAATTTGTTCTCATGAAAGACAACATCTCGGTTAATTATGAGGCTTTTCAATTGCAAATCCTATAACTTATAACCTCGTTTATCCGACGCGTATCCAAGAAAAAGATACTTGATGGCTCTGGGTTCTAATTTTTCTTTGTGGGGTTTTGTATTTGTGGCATAACATATGCACCCAAAAGCTCTCATGTGGTCGTATGTTGGGGGTTTATTATATAATTTTTCATATGGGGAAACCCAAGATAGAATTTTGGTGGGTAGTCTATTTATAATATAGGTTGAGGTTAATAAGGCTTCCCCCCAATAGTTTTTGGGCAAGTTGGATTGGTATAAAAGGGCTCGGGTCACTTGTAGCAAATGTTTGTGTTTTCGTTCTACGACCCCATTTTATTGAGGCGTATAAACGCATGTTTTTTGGTGATTTATTCCTTTTGACGCAAGGTACTCACGACATGAAGTGTTTACGAATTCACTACCATTATCGGTTTTTATCGCAAGGATTGGGGTAGAAAATTATTTTTCGATCATGGCTATAAAATTAATTAAGGCACTTAGAGTTTGGTCTTTTGTTTTGATTAAGATGGTCCATGTGGCCCGGGTGAAGTCGTCTACTAATGTAACAAAGTATTTGGACCCATCTAGAGTTGGTATGTAATATGGGCCCCATAGATCAACATGTAGTAATTCAAAAGGTCTGTGGGTGGTTATGGGGTGTGCTGTGAAAGGTTTTCTGGTTTGTTTAGCAAGGGGGCAGATATCACAAAGAGTTTTGGACTTAGAATGCATTATGCTAGAAATATGCATAATCTTTTTCTTGGATACGTGCCCTAAACTCAGATGCCAAACATCAACATCATTGGTTACATTACAAGCAACAGAATTGTTCAAATAAAAACACAATGATGGACCTTTTAATGTTTTTGCCGGTAGAAAATGTTGTGGTGTGAGTTTGTAAATTCCTGCCTCCTCCTCGCAAATTGCCACCACATAATCAGTCCATGGGTCCTGCAAATACAATTTATTAGAAACAAAGATAGCAGCGAGGTTGTTTTGAGATGCTAACTTGTGCACAGATAATAGATTATGATGGAATGCCGGCACATGTAGGATGTTGTTGATGGTTATTTCTGGGTTCAGGTTTACACTACCCATGATAGTTACAGGTTTTGTGTTTCCGTCAGGCAGGGTTACAGAACCAAACAGTTTTGAAGGTTTTATGTGAGAGTAATATTTTTGGTCTGAACACATATAAGCAGATGCTCCTGAGTCTACTATCCATGAACCTTTGTCATACGATTCATTATTTGAGCCATACAGAAATGAATTCTTACCCGCGAAATTGCTAAAAGCAACATGGTTGGTTTCTGCGTTACCTTTACCTTTCATGCACCTCATTAGTTCACTTACTTGTTGGGCAAGCATGTTGATATCCACCTCTTTCTCAGTTGACTCTGTGTTCACTGGTCTATTTTCAATGGGTGTCTCCAGCACAGCAGCAACATGGTGGCCTCTTTCTCTGGACCTTTTTTTCTTTTAGCTCCTTGAACCAATTTGGTATACCGTGTAATTTGAAGCATGTGTCAATGGTATGTCCCTTATCGTGACATTGTTCACAGTACTTGTCCTCTTTCCTTGTATTGAATTTTCTCCTGTTGTGGTTACTCAGGTTACCACTGTCTCTACCCTCAGCTCTTTTGTAACTTCCCTGCTCAGCCATCAACGCTACATTCAGTTGGCTTCCTTCTCCATAGTTCTGGGATATGTTTCTCTGCCTCTCTATTGTCAGAATCATGGAGTAGGCTCTACTTACCGGTGGCAGCGGATCATTCAACATAATCTGTCCTACCATATGGCTATATTCTTCTCTCAACCCCATCAAGAACTGAACAAGTCTTATATTGTTCTCTACAGATTTATTTTTATCGTTTGCTTCGCGGCACAGCGTTCAAAAGGCATCAAACGATTCAAATCATCCCACATTTTTTTTAACTTTGTAAAATAAGCAGTCAAAGACCCATTTCCTTGTCTTAAGTTTCCAATCTCTTGCATTAACTGGTAAATATGTGGCCCATTACTCTTTCCGTATCTAGATTTCAGTTCCTCCCACAAGTCTCTAGCAGACGTAACTACCAGAAAAGAGTCAGCGATTTCTTTGTTAATGGAGTTTAGGATCCAAGAGGTTACCATTTTGTCTGCAGTGCGCCATTTTCTGAGGAGAGCTGGGTTGTTCTCTGGTTTACTTTTATCACCGTTTACAAACCCCATCTTGTCTTTAGCTCCTAGTGTGATGCTCATTGATCGACTCCATGATAAGTAGTTGTTTCCGTCAAGTAGTGAAGTCACCAAGATGCACCCAGGATTTTCGGACGCTGCAATGGAATAGAAGTCAAGTTTAGCGTCATTTTTGTGTATGTTGATCTCGCTGTCATTTTCGTAGTTCAGGGATATGAGTGAGTAGCATTAATGGGTTAATGGGTTAAGGGTATATCCTGCTCTGATATCATGTCAAAATCATGGAACGACAGAGACAAGGAAAGAAGAGGAAACTCTTGATATTTTTCCCTTAATGAAATGAGAACACTGTACATGGATTTATACAAGTGAGAAAGGATAAAAAAATAGAAAAAGAATCGTAACTAACTGTCCTTTATGCAAGCTGTACAAAAACTTCTGTATTTTGCATCTCTGTTGTGCTGTGTGTTGCTGCGCGTCACAGGTTTGTTGTTTTGGCAGGTCCCGACATCCTGGACCATCACTTGCTATCCAGAAACCGAAGTCATGGGGTGTACACGTGGAAAACACCCGGGCGATTCATCTGCAAGAGCGTTAGAGAAGCTTAGAATATATAGTGGCTACTTGGATAAAGAGCAAGTTCTTGCAGCGTAGGTATCCTATTGCTAGGCAACATGGTGACCCTGAAAAAACTTCCCTCTAGGAGATACAATATCGGTTTTACTAGTGGTTGTAGCGGTTATGACAACAGGGAAATACCGTTGAGCGACGGGAAGAGAGTTGGTGGTGGCGTTGCCTGAGAAAGTAGTTACTCTAGTAGTGGTGATAGCGCTGCTGGTTGGAGAAGGAAGTCTAGAAGATTGGACGACTTCGGTGGTGAGGACGTTGTTGATGGGTGGCCAAAGCGGCTCAATGGTAATGTTCCAAAAGAGGTTTAAAATGGTTCAGTTCCAAAGACTGTTGAGAATTACGACAATCTTGATAAGTTGAGGATTCAGATGCTTTCTTATTAAGCCTGATCTCTTTGTTTTCATTCATTGCAATGAAATAGGTCTGCTCATGCATGTCTTGTTGGGTAGAGGGATTGATTGTTAGGTTTTTATTATTTCCCTTTTGATGTTCAACTTAGCAATGTCAAGCACTCTCGTAATAATTGGAAAGGATATGTATAACAAATTTGCTGGTGAACTCTCAGGAAAAAGAATGATTTCTGTTCTTCAGCTTGTTACTTAAATCTTGTCTTCTGGTATGTTTTTTTACTGTTATTTTCTGTGCTCCGAACGATCAGTTAACCATTCCTCTTCAAAGGAGAGAAAAATAATAGCAGTATTAGCTAGGAACAGCTGAATGCAAAGAATTCATAATAGATCAAGGTTGAAATTTTGGATTTATATCAAGCTTATAATGTTTATAGCTGTCTGAATTGTGATTGGTATGATTAAACCGTCTTCTATCTTCTTATGCCATAATGTAGTATTAGCTAGGAACAACTGAATGGAAAGAACTCAAAATAATTCAACATTGAAACTTTGATTGTATATCAAGCTTATAACGTTTATAATCTGCCTGATTTGTGATTGGTCTAATGAACACGTCTACTAACTACTCATGTTCTGTTTTGGTTATGTATAAAGCTCGAGATAAGGCCACTGGGAAAATTGTGGCCGTGAAGAAGGTCCGCTTAGAGATGTCAGAGCCTAAGAATGTGAAATTTTTGGCTTGGAAAATTATCACATTGTAAAAGTTTGATCACCTCAATGTCTTAAAGCTTGAAGGACTAGCCAAATCAAGGTTGCAGTATAGTCCTTATCTTGTGTTTTATTTCATGTGGACAGATTTAGCATCAATTATCTCCCACCTTAATTAAGACTTCCTGTGTCGGTTTAGATATAAAAGGAAAGAAAATATTCTGTAATTAGTGAGTAGATATAGCTGCAAATTAGTTTATTCGGTTTCCTAGTTTATAGTTTCCTAGTTAGTAGTTTCCTTCTTTAGGTGATTCCTATATTGTATTTTTACTACAAATCTGTAACCTTTTTATGATAAGCATAAAATAATTTTATTCCTCAAAATTACATGGTATCAGAGCACTAGGGTTTTTTCTCTTTCCCTGGGTCTGTCGACTCCTTGTTTTGAATTATGCAGTCAACTTCTTCACTCTAAAGTTTTGATTTTTTTGGTTCTCTTCATCCTTTACGTCAGACTTTTCCTCCCTACAATCTGATTTTTTTTCCAAAATTTTGGATATATTTTTCCCTTTAAATCATTCCTCAATTTTTTTCCTGCCACATCATGTCAACAATCTTTAGTACCTCCAGTACATCCTGTCCATCAATCGACCAGCCAGTTGTCACCTCTACTCTAGTCAGTTTGGATGTTGCTGCACTACCATCCTTGCAAATTACAGTGGTGAGGCTTAATGCTCAGATTTTTTTGGAATGGGCTCAGTCTGTCAAACTAGCCCTGGATGGTAAAGGAAAACTTGGATTTTTGACTGGAGATGAGCCAAAATCAGTGGCAACCGACCCCATATTCTGGCGCTGGCATTCTGAGAATTCTCTGATTACGAGATGGTTGCTAAATTCCATGGAAGAACTGATTCGTCATTCGTTCATGTATATGGATGCAAAAGAAATTTGGGGTGCTATTAGAGAGACGTACTCTAATCTTGAGAATTCCTCTCAAATTTTTGAATTGAAAAAGAAACTGTGGTTCTCTAAACAAGGCGATAGAGATGTCACAACTTATTTCAACGAAATGCTATCTCTTTGGTAAGAGTTGGATTTGTGTTATGATGATGTGTAGGAGAACTCCAACGATCTTGCAAGGGAAAAAAAAGAGGAAGATGAATGGGTCTTCATGTTTCTAGTTAGAATCAATCATGACTTTGATGAAATCAAGGGCTGACTTCTTGACCGCTAGCCTTTACCTTCAATACGAGCCGTGTTTTTTGAACTATGCCAAGAGGAAACTTGAAAACATGTGATGAACTAACCTGTCCACTTGATGCAAAATGGAGTCAGCATAGCACTGATTTCCAAGGTTGTTGATGGTGGTAGTGACAAGAAAAAACCATTTTCTTGTGATTTTTATGGCAAGCCATGGCATACAAAGGATAAGTGTTGGAAGCTCCATGGAAAGCCTCCTCAAAATAAGAAAAAAAAAAGGGGGGGACAGGAAAGCTACTACAGTAGTGGTTGAAACTTCTCAAGAGCAAACTACTTCTTCAGACCCGGTGCCTTTCACCAAGGATTAACTCCAACACTTGTATAGACTTTTTAACTCTCTAAAATTTTCTCTTAATAATTCTACTGTAGTTGTGGCTGAAACTTCTCAGAAGCAGACTGCTTCTTCCAACTCAGTGCTTTTTACCAGGGATCAACTCCAACAGTTGTATAGGATTTTTAATTCTCCAAAATTTTCTCTTAACTCCTCTTCCTTTTGTTTTTCTTCATTTGTGTGTTCAAATTAATCTTTTGGTCCTTGGGTCATAGATTATGGGGCTACTAATCACGTGACATATTACTTCCAATTTTTTTCTTCCTATAACCCCGCTGTAGGAAATAAAAAAATAAAAATACAGATGGCACATTTGCCGCCATTGCCAATAGTGGAATTGTCAAAATTTCAGTCAAAATTATCCTTTACAATGTCCTTCATATGCCTAAATTGTCCGGCAATTTGTTGTCCATTAGTAAACTCACCCGTGACTTTAACTGTGAATCTAATTTCTCCTCTTCTATGTGTTTTTTCTAGGACCTGGCTTTGGGGACCATGATTGGCAATGCTAAGGAATGTGGAGGGTTGTATTACTTTGAAGATGGATTGCATTTGGGTATGGCTATCCAAAATTCTTATGATAAGTTAAAGTCTATGTCTAGTGATCAAGATGTCATAGCATTTTCCTTTGGGACATCCCAGTTTTTCCATTTGAAACATTTGTTTCCTAAGTTATTTATTAATAAAGATCCATCTTCGTTTTAATGTGAAGGATGTGCTTTGGCAAAACATCACAAATCTTCTTATCCCTCTCGGACATATGTTTCATCTAAGCCATTTCTGCTCATCCAGTGATATTTGGGGCCCATCACGGATTCCCACTTTTTTTGGCAAAAGATTGTTTGTTTCTTTTATTGATGATCACATATGACTCACTTTGATTTTTTTTATGAAAGAAAAACATGAAGTTGCCGATATTTTCAGAGATTGTCACTCAATGGTTCAAAATCAATTTATGCAAATACACAAAATTTTAAGAGTGATAATGGCAAGGAATATTTTTCCAAAGTTTTGGTACAATTTTTTTTTTCTGAAAAAGGGATTATACAACAAAGTTCTTGTGTTGACACACTACAATAAAACGGTGTAGCAGAAAGGAAAAATAGACATTTACTTAACGTCACAAGAGTATTGTTGTTTTCAAATAATGCACCTAAAACTTTTTGGGGTGACGCTCTTTTAACTATATTTTCTTATTAATCGTATTCCTATAAAATCTTGCAATTTGAAACTCCTATACAAAATTTTCGTAAACATAACCTAGATCCTAGACTTTTTTTGGATTTACCCTTCAAGATATTCAGTTGCACTATTTTTATCTCCAATCTAGATAAAAATAAGACAAAACTTTATCCTAAAGTAAGAAAGTGTGTCTTTTTAGGGTATTCAGCCTTTTAAAGAGGCTACAAATTTTTTGATCCAATTTTTAAAAATATTTTGTAACCATGGACACCATTTTATTGAAAAAAACACCTTTTTTCTCTCCTCCTCTTTAGGGGGAGTATTCAGTCAGGGGAAGTCAGGAAGATTTGGTAGTAAGTATGGCTGATTTGGATTTTTTAAGTGTGAATTTTCAATCTGTATGAAATGATTTTCAGAATGTCAACCACAATTTGGAAGAGGAAAACAATTTGGAAAAGGAAAACAATCAAGATATTGATTTAAATTTAAACGTAAATAATTTGGATAATGAATATATCATAACTAGAAACCTTGATGCCACATAACAGACTCCAAAATATGACAAGAAATTTGGTCAAACGTACTCTAGGAAGCACCTATCAAAAGCAATACAACCAACCATGCCTATGCATAGCCTAGAAAAAGCCCTACGACCAACTACAATTTCTCTTGATCCTATTCCATTAAATCTTAAGTCGAATCTTGATATTCCTAAGTCTGATATGTATTTACCTGTGGCTCTTAGAAAAGGAGTTAGGAAATGCTATATCAAATATCCTATGTCTAATTCTATCTCTCTTCAAAACTTGTCTCTTTTTTCTTGTTTTGTCGTACATCTTAATCATGTAAAAATTCCAAAGGTCTATACAAACAGCTTTACAGGTTCCTGAATGGAAGGCAGCAATTTTGGAGGAAATGAATGCTTTTAAGAAGAATCAAACATGAGTAAAAGTAGCTTTTCCGGTTGGAAAGAAGTTAGTAGGATGCAAATGGGTGTTCACAGTCAAGGATAATTTTGATGGAACGCTCGAGAGATGCAATGCAAGATTAGTAGCAAAAGGTTTCACTCAAAATTATGACATGGATTACACTGAAACATTTGCTCCAGTAGCGAAACTTAATACAGTAAGGTTATATTATCTGTTACAGTGAATCTAGATTGGCCTCTACACCAACTAGATGTGAAGAATACTTTCTTAAATGGAAAACTTGGAGAAAAAGTGCTTATGGAACCTCCTTCCAGCTTTGAAGCTGAGTTTGGATCCCAAATGTACCTGTTAAAAAAGGCACTATATGGTTTGAAGCAATCTCCTCAAGCTTGGTTTGAAAGATTTACAAGTTTAGTGAAACAACAAGGATATTT
The DNA here is from genome assembly GCA_027563885.1 of Erythroxylum longipes. Classification (NCBI taxonomy): domain Eukaryota; kingdom Viridiplantae; phylum Streptophyta; class Magnoliopsida; order Malpighiales; family Erythroxylaceae; genus Erythroxylum; species Erythroxylum longipes. Next base: position 22,653,854 of record JAOQMS010000003.1, read on the forward strand.
TCAATGTCAGACTGATCACACCTTATTCGTTAAAAGGAAGGAAAGTCAAATGATGACTGTTTTTCTGGTATATGTGGATGACATCATCATCACAGGTGATGATCATGAAGAAATCGACAACTTGAAGGCTAGTCTGGCAAGAACATTTAAGATCAAGGACTTGGGTCCACTGAAGTATTTCTTGGGAATGGAAGTTGCAAGATCAAAGAAGGGGATCATGGTAAGCCAATAAAAATATGTACTAGATCTGCTTTCTAATACAGGTATGACAGATTGTAAGCCATATGGCACGCCTGTAGACCCTGATGAAAAACTTAGTGACGTTAGAGGTGACCCAGTTGATGTTAGGAGATATCAAAGATTGATTGGGAAGTTAATCTATTTGTCTCATACGAGACAAGATATTGCTTTCGCTGTCAGTTTGATCAGCCGATTTATGTACTCTTCTAAGAAGGTTCATTTGTAAGCAACTAACACAATATGAGATACCTCAAGGGATCTCCAGAAAGGGGACTATTTTTTAAGAAGAAGGCTCAAAAAACTATTAAAGTGTTTACTGATGTAGATTGGGTAGGTTCGGTCATTGATAGAAGATCTACTAGTGGGCACTGCTCATATGTATGGGGAAATCTGGTGACTTGGCGAAGTAAAAAATAGAATGTAGCAGCTTGCAGCAGTGCTAAAGCAAAGTTCTGTGCTATGGCTAGTGGAATTTGTGAGGCAATTTGGCTCAAACAAGTACTAGAGGAGCTACAACTACCATTAGATGGTCCTATGAAACTATACTACGATAACAAGGCTGCCATTAGCATTGCTAACAATTCCATACAATATGATAAGACTAAACATGTGAAAATTGACAGTCACTTCATCAAAGAAAAGCTAGAAAATGGAGTGATTTGCATGCCGTATGTTCCAATCACACAACAAGTAGCTGATATCCCTACAAAAGGATTGTTCAAGCCAAGCTTTGATGGAATCATCAGCAAGTTGGGACTATAAATATATATGCCACAAATTGACGGGAAGTGTCGGTTTAGATATAAAAGGAAAGGAAATATTTTGTAATTAGTGAATAGATACAGCTGTAAATTAGTTTATTTAGTTTCCTAATTTATAATTTCCTAGTTAGTGGTTTCCTTCTTTAGGTGATTCCTACATTGTATTTATACTACAACTCTGTAAACTTTCTATGATAAGCAAAAAATAATTTTATTCCTCAAAACTATAATCCACTTTTCCAATCTTTAGTAGGATTTTTGTTTATCATTTGCTCATTAACTTTTGTGATGCAGGTTAAGAGTTACAAGCATGAACTGCTATCAGGTCTGCAACACTGTCATGATAGGAGAATATTGTTTATAGAGGATCAAACTTGCTAATTGATAAAAAGTGAAGGTTTAAAATTGTTGATTTTGGTCTAGCAAACTATTTTGAAACAATACACAAGCATCCTCTCACAACCTGAGTTATGACACTTTAGTATAGAGCTCCAAAGCTCCTATTGGGTGCTTACAGACTATGGAGTTGGAATTGAAAATACTAACAACCTAAAAGCCCCAAAAAGAAGAAGTGATCCTTACAAGTGTACTCATGAAGCTGATGATGGACGAAACAACACAATCCTAAATTGACGCTTAAGAAAGAAAGGAAGCGAAAAGCAAAATTGTGAATCCTATAATATGAAATTGATAGAGAGAAAAGTTGAAGTTGTCTTGTGTAGAATTATATAAGGTAGGAATATATTTAGGTTCTTATAAAAAAATTAAATTCATAGCACAATCCAAAGTCAAGGAAAAAAAATGATCACTGATTAAAAAGAACTTGAAATCAATTATTAAGTGGGGCAAATCCTCAAACCAACCAAACTAAAAAAAACACATTCAAAAAAACATATTTTGTGCTTCGAAATTTCAAATCCCGAAACTTATTTCTTGGGTTGGGAATGAAACAATTTGAACTAGGTTTTATGGAAAAAGCACCAATATTTTGAAAATTAAATCTCAAAAGTTTTCAACTTAAAGATTAAGTTTGATTACTTGATTGTAGATATTGTAAGTTAATAAACATGGATCCATATGAATACTAATGTGTTTATAAGAAAAGCGATAAATCTATGATATTGTCCTAACAAACCTAATTAAAACGTAGCAACAAGTGGAGCAAAAACGCAGCAATAAGTAGAGCAAAAAACTAAAGCAAGCCAACAGGCAAGCAACCAAAATGACAACCAAAAAAGAGCAAAAACGCAACAACAAGTGGACAAATAAAACGAAGCGGCAATAGTTCACGCCAGTGACAAAACAAACAGCAGAGAACAACATAGGATTATAAGCAAGAAGCCAATAGCATAGTAGAAAACAGCAGAAGACATACATGCGACGGAGAAGTTGCAGACGGGCGAGGAAGAAGGATAGTGACGGTTCGGGGTGCGTTTAACCCCGAACCGAAACGACTTCGTTTGGTATTAAACTAAACGAAGTCATTTTCAATTTTTTAAAACGAATAATCTGAAGTTAACGACAGAGAGGGAAGACCATCAAAAAATCACCGACGGAATACATTACCGTCAGTAAAAAACCAAAATTCACCGACGGAAACATATTCGTCGGTAACATTCCAACGCTATTTAATTGCGAGAAGTATTCCTGCCTAGTTTATCGACGAATATGGAGATTTCGTCACTATATTCCGTCAGAAAATTTCCGCGAATATTTTTCCTCTATATTTACCGACGACAATTTTATCCGTCGTTAAATGAAATTTTTCACGACATTTATACCGACGGATACCGATTTTCCGTATGTAATTAGCTACAGAATTAAATATATCGGTAATTTTATGTCGCTAATGTATGATTTTCTTGTAGTGTATGTACATGAACATTAATTAAATTAGAATAAATATAAGATAAGAAGGTAATTGTAAGTTATTTATAAATATTGAATTAAGTTGGACATTATTTTTATGTGACTCAAATTTAATCTTTTATGATCTTAATTTTTAAACTTATGATCAACCTATAAATTGATTTTCAAAAAATAGTTTTTAATTTAATTCATGGGATCAAATGGGGTAAACTAATTTATATAGGCCGAAATTAAAGTCGGAAGAGCATTATGTAATATCATCCTAGACCTATTATATTTTTCTTCTAATCAATATCGAGGAGGATCTTATCTTAAGTTAATTACACATTGGACAACTGAATTAAAGTTTTCATTATTTCATATAATTCAAGATGGAAAGTTACGATTAGAATTAGTTTGATTAAAGATCAATAAGGTAGAATATATCTCAGAATCATGTTGAATGATTTAAAACTATAATTTAGAGTTTGACATTGAGAAATATAGTTTGGTAAGTTATACATTTTAATTTTGTGTCTTGAATTGAGTTTTATTCAAAAGTCTCAACCCCTCTTTTTTTTTCTTCATGTCTATATATACTTGGAAAAGAAAGTTGACAATTTGTCTATATGTCTGTTGATGTTTCAAACTTATGCTACAAACTGTTTAGGAAATTGGTGTTCTTAGGTGCCATAAAGCTCACATTCTTACTGTTTTCTGTTTTTTTTTTCTCCTTCAAGGTGCTAAAAATAATTAAATTTGCCCCACGTATGAAGTGTGTGGTCTTAAAATACTTGGCACTATTCAATTGCTTGTGTCATCATTGTCATGTACAAACTACAAACTTTTTATTTGAAGGGATGACAGCCATGCGTGAAAAAGAAAACATTTGAAAAGCTGGAAAATGGAAAACGAAAGAGGAGATGAAAAGGTTAGTTGAAGTACATGAATTTGAAACGTGGAAGGGATAATAAAGGTAAAGGTAAATGAAGACTGGTTGTGTTAAAAGTACTGTTGGAGAAGGCTACATATTCTTCTTATTCTTTAGGAAAATCGAAACTGAATAGATGATTTACCAAGTACCTCAAGCTCCACAACTCTTAAGTACATACTCCACTACTCGTGAACGACTGGAGAAATTATTATTACAGCTAGCTTCTAAAACTCATTTGAACAGAGAAAGCGCCTCCAAACCCTCTTCCACCTCGGTCTCCAATTTGATATATGTCTTATCAGAATTCCTGACCGAACATTTGGCTCGAATTTCGCCTTGATTGCCAGTCAACACACTCAATTGGCCCATTTTGGTCATGGAGAGCACGAACTTCTCGAAAAACAAAGTTTCATTAACAGCAAAGCTAGTAACAATCCCCCTTGTTCTCTTGTCCATGTACAAATCTTGATCAGAGGTGAACAAACCTTGGCGATTCATAAGATCAACGTAGTACTTGTTATCAAACTTGTTAGGAGAGCGGATATCTAACACAGTGGAGGCATTCGTGTCTGTTTTAGGGCAAATCTTCTTAAGATTGTTAGCAAACGTCTTGTCCATGGTTGAATCTTGGGTTGGATAAAGGCGGTCGGTGAAAGAAGAACAATGGCCAATGCCAATGGTGTGGCCGCCAGAAAGGGCTACCGCATCAGTGGTATCAAGGTTTTTAGTTGCAAGGGAGCTGAGAATTGCACTAGTGTTTGCAGTGGGTGGTGGCAAATTTGCATTTGTTGCATCCTGCGTTGCGAAGTTTAATCCATCTCTCCTTCCCAATGGAACATCATAATCAGGCCCTCCTGACTATTATCAAGAAACACATACACATCAGCAATATAAGATTAGTCATTTTAATACCATCATCTTAAAGTTGACGCAGGATTAGGAGGATATAGTTGTGGAGATGATTCATTACAAATTCTACGGTGTTGTTAAATTGATCATCATACTCGTACCTACCATCACCTAAGATGCATAAATAAAAGAAACACAAATGCAATCCTCATCTTATTTTTTATAGTGGTCAGGGGAGTGTCGCCAGAAGTCAAGAACAATATGGATCGTTTAATAAATGAGTGGGGGGTAATCTTAATGACCCATATTTTCATGCTCGACAAAGAAAAAAAAAAAAGCTTACTAGGTGCTGAAACATTTCCAATTGTTATTTTCAGTTAATCTACAATTACTTTTCTCTTTGAGAGCTATGATGTCTTACATAATAATCGTATCATTCATATTTCTCATCATGTATAAAGACTGGATATTCTTGGAGTCCTTTGTGGCTTGCATACATTGATGACTTTTTTTTTTTTTTACCCTCGCAAAGCAGGAGCTCTGTGCTTGGTGGTTAACTTATGTGGATTGAATTATTTTTATATATCATAACTTATTTTAATTAATATTAATCATAAATACCACTAATATATCCTCCCAAACCTTTTCCAATAATTATTCATGGTTTATAAGGGAAAGGAAATAGTTACCAAGAAAACGGAGTCACGAGCAGAGATGGCAACAATATCAGAACAAGAGACAACGCGGCCACATTCCTTGTGGACAAGAGAGCGCAGTTGTTCGATGATCTTGAAAGCCTCTGCTCTTAAACTCAGGTTGGGAGGAGCATCTTGCTCGCTTGGTCCACTAGCTGACCCATCAAGTAACACTGATCCATCACACCCCTGAATTTCCACAACGTATTTATATGGTAAGAAATGGAGGTCGACATATATATACTTAGTATAAATGGAAGGGATTAGCATATTTTGTACCTGAACGAAGCAATCATGGAAATGGAGTCGAAGCAAACCAGCCGCTTGGCCAATGTCTTTTTTGAACACTTTCTTGAGCTGTTTTCTGATAATGGATTCAACTTTGGGACAGCTGGACTTATAGAATGTCCAGGAGAGCCCTTTTACTATAGGTGCAGAGCCTTGTGCTTCTATGGCGACAAACCAAGAACATGCCAATAAGAGAGATGAGATCACAAGGCAAGAAGTGAAAGTCCCAAGACTAGCCATGGTTTTGCCTCTCTGTGCTCCAGTATAGCAGAGGGTTCTCTATTTAAAGCCATGTAAAGACCAAAGCAAAGGTCCTACATCGTATTGTTTATACCACTTGATCCATTAAATTGTTAGGGAAATACATAAACTTTGTTTATTTTTTATTATATCAATCTTAGTAAAGAGTTTAGATAAGATATTACTATATTCCAATTCATTATGTTACGCTTGATGATCATGTACCAAAGATCAAAGTCATTTTATGAGATTAAAAAACCAAAACTACAGTTTAAGATGGATATATGATCACTGTATAAAAAGATGTAAACAAAAGATTGACTTGCGACTTTTCTCTCCATTCCACTATGGATATACACCTTAATTCTTATGGTCTCAATCGCTGCAACTTGTCAGGGTCGCGTGGGCGGCACACATAGTTGCAGTTATTTTATGTAGAAGATACAAAAGAGGCTCACTATTTTTCTCAACCTATTCATAATCATTTCGTTATCATATAATTAAGAATGAATGAAGTATGAATTATAATGCTAATACTTTAATTCATGCTGAACTTGCCCGTGGCAAACTCTTATTTTTATATTTAAACACACTAATTTTAATAACATAATCTCTTTTGTAGATTGAGGTGCACTCAAGGTTTTCTATAGACTATCAATTATAATTTCCTTCTTGCCTGTTGCTATAAAAACTAATTTCTATTGAAGAAACGTAAAATTAAAAAAACAGAAATTCGAAAAGAAAAAGAAAAAGAAATGATTGAGGTGCAGCAAAAGTCAGACACTGTCTGCCACCTACCCTCGTATTGGGCAGTGTGCTGTGCTTTCTATGGGCTAGGCTGCCAAAGCTTCCAGGTTTCAACACGACATATATATATATATATATATATCTGTTTACTTTTCTCCTCTACTTTCTGCCTTTGAATGCATCTGGAACCTAGGCAAAAAGTACGTCCAAAAAACACGACTGTACTAAGCAAAAAGCGAAGAGGATAGGTTTGTAGATCTTTACGCGGCTTTTGAACAGTGATGGAGTGACTTTAAATTCAAATAGTATAACCTTAAGTGAGAGAAAAAAGGAAGAGGTTCTTAAATCTTTAGCAACCCTCATCACCATGTTACAATTATGTCATTAATGTATAAACTACTCCAGCCTTTATTACAATCGGACAATAAAGTGATAATTGAAGAGAGAGATTGGGTGAGAGTCCGTACTTACTATATTAATCAACTTGCGAATATATTCATTTAGAATTGCCATGCGATTATATTGCTACTTTTCCTCTTGCTCCTTTGTTATATAAAATAAAGCAGCCGACATGAACGTTAAATCTTGGGCTTGAGAACAAAAGTTGGTGGCCTTAAGACTATTCAACTTGTCCGGGAGCATAATAACATCCATAAGCTATTCAATTCAACTTGCCATTTGTAGTAGACGACAATGGGATATTTCTGTCAACCTTCATTCTTACAGAGGTCTGAAAGGATAATAACGTCTGCAGAAGGCTTACTTTAACCAATTCCGGTTCTGAGCAAAGTTATTTTGTACTTGAAACTGAGAAATATTTTCTGAATTTTCATACCTGAGTTATACAAATCCGTCGTTCTCTAAATAAAATTAGGATGAGATGAATACAAAATATGCGGTACATCTAGACAAACATCTGGTTAGAATCCTGCAACAAGCTAGATCTTGAAGTTTCTGTACAAGTTAGTCGGGAACATATGGGTACTAAAAGGTTAGAAGAGGAAGGGAAAAAAAACAAACAAAACCTCTTGTTATTTACATCTTATGGTCGAATATAAATATAACTAAACCTTTTAAGTATAATGAGTGCTATAAACAGTTCCTATTCCTATTTGTAAAATCAAAATTTGGAGCGTTCAATACAATAATTTCCTAATAAATTTTAATTTGAAGTCCTTTTGTCACACTTAGATTGTATCAATGTTGAAACATCATCAAATGGTGCTTCGGTACTACCCAGTAACTAGATTTCCTTACTTATAATTAAAGATACCTGCAAGAAGAATACTCAGTTTCATGAATAATTATATCAATAAAATCAGTACGAGGTATTAATATCTTAGTTATAATTAGGCATATTGTTATAGTCTATAAAAGGTAAAAAGATAAGAATGAGTTTAATCCTTTTTATCAAGAGTCTTCAAGCTTCTATACTGTTGCCATTAATCCATGGTCTTTTGAATTGGATTCTATTTCGCCAATTGTCTTCAAACACATATCTTTCAAACACCTAATCAATTATCTTATGCTTATCAAAACTCAAATTCAACCTCCGAATACCCTTCCTCGCCCTTTATTTAATCCCAAGTTCATAACCTCACGTGGCACTAATCGTGTCTAAATGGAATCGATCTATGTTCCAAGGGGTAATCATTCATCTATAGATAAAGAAGATAAGAAAAATTCCATGAAACGTTAATTGCACCTAGTCTATGCAGCGACAACAACATCAAGGAAAATTTGCCCAACTAGTGAAAACATTTGGGTTACCTGTTTAAACTAGAGTTTAATATCGAAATTAAGAAAATAAATACTAAATAGCAAGCCTACCATTTTTACCAGCAAATATAAGAATCTAAGGAACTAAAGTATCTCTATTTTCTTCCCGAAATTCAACTACACAACCAATTAAATTCATTCATTTAGTGTTATGAAATGTTACAATTAAATACTATAACAAGTAAAAATTTAAAAAAAACTAATAGTTTAAAATGGTAGGTTTTATGTTTAATGCCACTTGGTACTTTAACCAAGACATGGACGAGCCTGGCGTCATCAATCACGCGCGAGATAGAAATGCAGCAATTTCAATTGAAATGTTAGACTAGTCCAACTTTATAAGCACTAGATGTCTTTCAAGTTGTTATATAGTATTGTGATTAATTTTTATTTGTGCTGGTAGAAGTAATGGACTGTAACCACATTATGATTTCTTAAATTCATTTATTGTGATTAAATTAAAGACCGCGTGGAACAAAGAGACTCCGCAAACGTGTAAAGGCGTGTTAATTGTAAAGAAAGACCGAGGTAAAAGACAATCATTTCAACTAACAATTAAATAAATACTTTCTGAAACAGACAAGTCATATTAGCAATGTCTGTCACCGCTGCCAAGGGGATTAAATAATAATTTTACCGAAGACCTAGGCCATCACTCTGTGTTTCTTTGTGCTTGGAATATTCTCCATCAAAAAAGAGGCACTGGTGATTTGTGCATGTGTAGTCTTCGTGTACATATCTGGTGATTCTATATGATCTACTTGCGGGCCCATAAAATATCTCAAATACTTTTTCATCAGGATAAAATATCTCATAAACTAAGACCTTGGCAGATGAACCCAAGTTCAATCCTCAACAGGTACAGTCAGTTTCTGAAATTGCTGCTGAGCTCTGGATCAACTTAAAAAGTCCCTAGAAAGGATACAGGAATCAAAATTACGAAATGGCGTTGCCCTGAATAGAAATTCTCATCTCATGCAATGCATAAACTGACAGTATTTAATATTTTTATTTGGCACGCACAAATACATGCACCATAAAGCAGTGCCACCTGCCCATAGCCCACTCTTATTAGGGGCCTCCTTCAATGCATTTGAGAACTTTTTTTTCGTATTTTTTTATTTGAAAGAGTAGTAAATTCTATGTTATCGAAAAAAAAAATAACATTAACTAATAAATAGCTTTCTTTATTAATTATATTATCGAAAAAAAGTAGCGTTAACTTTTAATTTTGGAAGTTAAATAGTTTTCTTTATTAACTCTACAACTTTAACTTGTTATATTGATAAATATCTTTGAAACATTTGAGTATATTTCTTATACTCTTTTTTTTTTCCACTAACATATGAATATAAGATATTTCAACTAAAAAATTAGTGGTAAAATTTTTTCACGGTTATGTCTTCCGAGTTCTTAGTGATAATTTAAAGGTAAAATTTCTGATTTTTATTTATTTTTAACATATTAAATATTTGAACATATTACAATTAATTTGTAATTTGTCATTAACGTGGACATTATATTAACATTTTAAATCAAAACATAATATTAAATGATATTGTGTTTATTTCTATTTCTTCTTTTTATTTTAAAATACTTATTATTTATAAAAATATAATTAAACATTAATAAAGAATTTAATTTTTGTAATTTTAATTTTCATTATACTTTGTCACATGTAATAATTATTGGATTTGTGTTTTTGTAGAGGTTCACATAAGTTTAGTTATAATATAACTACATCAAATAATTTAAGTTACTCAATTCAAAGACTACATAAATGGTTTCATTTATTATAAAAATTTGTATAAATCTATCAAATATGTTGTGATAATTAAATAGTAATAAATTTATTTGATAATTAAATAAGATCGTAAATAGTTGGTTGTGTTTGATTGGTTTTTTATAAATAGATTGGTAGCATTAGATTACTACATTTACCATTATGTTAATTCCTATAAACGAAATTTTTTATTAAAAAAATCACTAATGTTAACTAAATTCAAAAGTTAAAAAAATATTTGATTTAATAATTTAGGCCTTTATCATAATATTTGTAAAATACTATTAGTTGATGTTATGATCATTTAATATTGTGTTGAGTATGTAGACTTATGAATTGAGTGATTTATGCATGAATATTAAATTTTAATAATAAAAATATCCTTTTGTTAAAGACGATGGTATAAATCCTAGATTATCGACGATATTAGTGTTCCGTCGGTATTTGAGTTTCCATTGCCAGGAATTACCGCTCTTTTAGCGACGGAATTTGTGTTCCGTCGGTAAATGTCGGCAAGTTGCGTCATGAAGACGATGAGGAAAAACCTAGATTACCGATAGAATATATATTCCATCGATAATCCGGCGCCTTTAACTCGCGCACCGCCCCCTCCCCTTCCCCCCCACGCACAATTCTTCTTCTCTTCTCGCGATCGCCTTCTATTTTTCGACCCATTTTCTCCCGTTTTTCGACTGTTTTCTTACTCATCGTGCGTTGTTTAAGGTAAACTCTCTAATGAGTGTTATTTCTAAAAAAAAGCATGTTTTTAGTGTTAAACGTGAGTGTTTGGTGATGAAATCTTGCTTGATTATTGTTGATGTTTGCAG
>JAOQMS010000003.1:22679090-22695679 GCA_027563885.1 Erythroxylum longipes
AAAAGTAATGACATAAAGTAAAATGACATAATGAAATGGGCCAATAGCTTTGTATCAATAGCTGTGTGTTTAGCCCGACGTGAGAGGATTATTTTTGGATCTTTATCAAACACAAACCATGCATCAAGTACAAAATAAGGCACAACAGAGTAACTTAACGAATCAGCTTTCTTACCAACAAGGAAAGGAACCAGTAAACAGTTTTGAAAGATAGGAAAGCTCCTAATACATCGAAAATTATCTATAGCTTCTTCTTCAGAGCACCTTGATTTCCTATATTAACTACTAAAAGGATACTTCACGTTGTTCCAAACACTAAGACACCACTCATTTTATCACAAATTATGAAACCCTTATCAGTGAGATGTTAACGCAATGTTGAATGTTCAAATTGCCAAATCTACAGTGATTAAATCTTGCAAATTTTCTTTTTGGTTTCAAATGAATCTATTATATATTTAGCAAAACAACATCATTATGAATAAGGACAAATCTGACAAGGTAAGCTCTGAAACATATTCCAAAAACCACAGCATTCATTAACTAGTCTAACCTTCTCATACCTGGCAACACAAAATCCTCATTAATTAAGAAGACTTTAAAACAATATTCATAATTGATGCAAAGAATCAAGGTAAGCTTTAAAACATATTCCAAAAACCACAGCATTCGTTAACTAGTCTAACCTTCTAATAACCGGCAACACGAAATCCTCATTAATTGAGAAGACTTTAAAACAATCTTCATACTTGATGCAAAGAATCAATAAATACTGTAAATAATGAATAAGCTTATCATGCTTGCATAATAAAATGATATATCAGTTTTATCTTTCCCAGTATAAAGTGTCCGTGGTGTTACACAATTGAAGCATTATCCTTCAAATAAGCTTGAAAAGATGCAATGGTGCACAAAAGAAACTATCAACAAGCAAAAAATAACCAAACATGACTTGCAATCATTAGTGGATAGAAATTTTGGATATATTTTGGGAATGGTAACAAGAGAATTATCAAACTACAGAAGTGAAAATTCTTTATTGGCAATTCAATCTCAAGTAGGTAATCAATTGGCGTCCACCTACATTATCTACATGGCTGAGTCTGTGACTGACCAATTCGCATATGTAGCTCACCATAGTTCAGCTGTAGACAGCTTTGTACAAATAAGATATAGTGTGCTTTCCTCTGAGACCTGATTAATTTCAATCCTAATAACAAACCCACTTGCAAGAGACTTGTCAAGCAATCTAGCATACAAAGGTTTCATTGTATCTACTCACTAGATTACAGAACTAAATTGACACTCTCCTAGTATACTGCAAAAATTTATGGTATTAAAGGTTATTGAATGGGAAGGCAATATCATTCATGCCTCTAATTTAATGGCCAAATCAATCATATCGACAACACTGTTTTGTTGTGTCCAAACTTGTATCTTCCAGCCCTCGTCAGGAGAATTTCATGTGGTCCTTCATCAACCCCCTTCCCACTTGCTAGGACAGTTATCTACAAATTACGTTTGAAAGATGGAAGTAAGAATAAGCCCTGAACAGTTAGGGAAGTGAATAATACCAGAATAGATCAGAAGGTGCTTAAAACATCTCAAATTTATCCCACACTTCAATCAAAATTGGATTAGATTTAAAATTACACCTTTTGCTTGAACATTCAAATAAAGAGTTCTTTCTGATCAAGAGGAAATGCACCCAGTTTGTAGCATACAAAACAAACATGCCAAAACATGTGGATAAAGGACGGTAATAACAACAACACATTACGTCATAAAGCATCATATGGAACTTTGTGTCACCTAGTGGATATAGCTACACAAAGATTGGTATTTTCAAGCCCTAGTGATACGACTTTCTCCAAGTAAAATGCAGGAGAACATAGTTTATGGTGACTAAGAACTAGTGTAGAGACATATTCCAATGGCGCTGTAACAGAAACATTGCTTCTAAAATGCAGGAGAACATAGTTTATGGTGACTAAGAACTAGTGTCGAGACATATTCCAATGGTGCTGTAACAGAAACATTGCTTCTAAAATGTGTATGGTTATGTAAATTACCATCAGTATAAACATATACGTATGCATACATAAATATATTAGAGAGACAGAGCAACAAAATCCTAGATTAGCAGCATTTCTGTTTAAGTACCTTAGAAGAGAAACATGAATTTTTTTTTAACTTCACAAAGCGCCCACTCATCACACTGCATTGCTGTTCTAAGCCTACGAGCTACAAAATTTGATGTTCGATTATTGGCAAAAAACTTTTACTGCAGTTGGTATCTCTGCTTCTGTTGTACTGTCAAGTGCACTTGTAGCCTCATCATAAAACCTGAAGGAACAAACATCAAGCCAAGGGAGAAAACGATGATCAACTTACAAAAAATCACCAGCGTCAAGCACTCTTTAACTGTAAAATCTTGCCAATCCAAAATCATCTCTTGAAATTCAAATGCATCTGAAGTCCTTTTAGGTGGCAAATATCAAATTGGTATAATAATGCAATTAATGCTAGCATCAATGTGAATCTGAACCAACTCTTTTAACATGGAGTTTTAGAAGCTACTCCATCCAGGACATACAGAGGCAATGAAGTGAAGAGTTCGGAGGTTTCAGCAGAAAACAAGATGTTAGATATACATTTTTTAGCTAGAGATATTACTGTTATGGTCGTGATTGTCATCTCTTCTCGAGTATTATTACTCTTATAGTAGCCATCATCATCTTCATCTTGCTAGCACTTCTTCTTCTGCTACAATTACTAGTAGTAATAGAATTAGATGTTGTTGTTGGGTTTGAACAAATTGACGAGTGCCGCTGCTGCTGTTGCTGCCTGCTCCGATATGCCATGATTGTGGACTCCGGAAGAAGAGAAGATGAGAATCAGATCCTATCCGCTCCTCTCCTCTCCTCTGATGATAGAATGGATCCAAACCCTAACAACCCAACTCAAATCAACATTCCCGCTTGCTTGCCTTTGTTTTCTTTCTTTTTATTTGTTCTGCGAATGTCAAGTCAACCTCCTTCTCCCTCGCTCTCTCCCTCCCTCCGACAACCTTTGTATACTACTAGTGTTGGACCTACTTCTACTGACGCTACCAATAGGATCTGCCTAGAAACGAATGTCGAAGGCCGGCCGGGTTATTTGTTTTTTAAAGTTAAAAACTTCCGAAAACGACTTTGTTTATAAGAAAAAGTAGGTAAGTTATGGGTCGAGTCGGGCCGGACCGGACCAAACATAGCCACTTTTGTCATTGCTCTGCTCAATGATACCCTTTGAATTAACTTTGTACGTAATAATAAAATGGTAAATAATAAAAATAAAAATAAAATGTTTATTCAAACTCTTTTTATTGCGTTGGATGAATTAAAAAAGTATATGAACTTGACATTAAAAAGATATTAAGTTATGTTAAAAATTTTGTTAATTTGGAAGCTTAACCACTATTTTCTGAATCTTATTTTATGAAGGGAAAAATGAAGAAGGGTTAAGGTAATGTTATGAATACTTTATCATAATTGGTATTAAATTTGGTTTTGTTATGTTATAGTATGGTATCAATCAATATTGATTACGGTTTTGATAATTTTTTAAAATTACAAAACCATTCCTAAATTTTAGAAAATTACAAAATTGCTCATTAATATATTTGGCTATATAAATTTTTATTTTACTTCAATTAGGTCTCAAAAATCATAATAACATAAGTTTGAAATAAAAATTATCTTTTATTTCTATTAATATTACCTTTTATATATTTCTCATATAAATAATAAGTAAAATTAATATAAGAAAAAATTGTTTAATTCTCGTATAAAACTAAGAATAATACAAAGTACTTAAAATGTGATAATTAGTTATATCAAAGCATCATTGAGTAAGAATAATACAATTCCATAAGTATTACAATAAGAGTTCGTGCTGAGGAGCACAACAAAGTAGAAGTGAAACTTGAAACAAAATCACTTATATTTAAAAGTTTTATATTTATATTACATATATAAAATTTAACGTATACATTAAAATGAAATTAAAATAAAAGAGAAAAAGTAAATAACCTGGAACTTCATTCAATGACATATCCACTCAAATCACATTGTCCTAATTTTCATTTAGTACAAAGTCTTCATCATTAAGAAGAGTATTATCATCATTATCATTCAAACCCCTTGCCCCAACTGTCAAAAGAATACTTTTCTATTTAAGATTGTCTTCCAAGTCACTCTCATATATAAAACTTTGTTCCTCATAAACTCAATCCAAATATGGTCAAAGTAAATTAAATATGTAAAATTACTTCTTCTATTAAGAGTCTTAGTAAACAAAAAAATTATTAAGAAACTACAAGAAATATATTCAATTAATAACGATAATAACATTCCTTTCTTGAAGTTTTAAGTTTTATTAAACCAAGATCAAATCATTTGATCTTTTGTATTTCAATCTTTTTATTTTACTTTGATAATAGATAAATTCAAATGTGCTTCAATTCCTTTCACATCTAATTACACTTATGTATTGACTCAAAATTTAAATTGCAAATCTTTATAATTCAAGATCACCACTTTCAAATTAGCACCAGTAAGCAAATATAAGTCAATAGAAATAATCTTATAAATAAAATAAAGTGATTATTGAGAAAAGTAAATATATATATATAAATAAATAAATATATATATATATATATATATACACACACACACACACACACACCTAGTTTAAGTTTTTGTCTTTGATGAATTATAATGGGCATCTTAAAATCACCACATACATCCTTGTATAGCTTTATTTTTAGCTAAAGTGATAATACATCACCTTATGTGAAACAATTGTTATGATAATAACAATTTTCTATTAGCTTCAGCTTTTTTTGAAAAACCTGGTTCAAAATAGAGAGTAAGATTCAGAAATGCCTTAGTGGAAAATAATGGAGAGTAATTTCTTTTTAAATATAAAGAAATTTGTTCAAAATATTAACGATTGACTCTAGAGAAAATTGTTAGTTAATTTAAGTGCTGATGAAAATAATATATAGGTGCTTTCATATTTCTAACTAAAATCAAATGTTCTTTAGTGTTTCTTTGTCTTGTTTGATGATATTATAATTATAGCAGGTATATAAGACTGCTGAATTTTCAAGCTTATTAACTTAAATTTGTAGGAGGCTGTAGGGTTGCATAATTGTGGTTATAATGCTCACGTGGATTAATCATCAGTTGATTAAATGTCCTCTTCAATTTTATTTCCTAAAAATGTTATGTTTTATACAAAACTAAGTACTAAGATTCTCTAGCAAGTCTAAAGAGGCTTCTATAAAAGTATTTATTTTATAAAAGTGACAAACATTTTCTTAGCCTAGACAACCATTTGGGTTGCTCTTTTTATCTAGTTTAGTCTTTAGTCTCCAATTTCACATTTAAAAAGGAGTAAAGATGATGTACTTAAGGTTATGATCCCATACGTATAATCGACTACATGTGGAAAGGAAAATGGGAACAAAAATTTGAAGTGTAACATTGGAATGTTATAAGCCAAGAATTAAAGAGTTTAGTTGCTAAGGGGGAGGTCCTTTTCTTGTTTAATTAGCCTAACCCTTTCAGA
Source organism: Erythroxylum longipes (assembly GCA_027563885.1). Taxonomy (NCBI): domain Eukaryota; kingdom Viridiplantae; phylum Streptophyta; class Magnoliopsida; order Malpighiales; family Erythroxylaceae; genus Erythroxylum; species Erythroxylum longipes. The sequence continues at coordinate 22,684,707 of JAOQMS010000003.1, forward strand.
TAAGGTCATTGGTAAATGTTGTAAGAGCAATATTTCATGATAAATCTTTACTTAAATAGACCCCCCACTATTCTACAAAAAAATACATATAAGTGAGATTAAGCAAATTTCTCTTTTATCACCTCACTTGAGTTAAATTCTCCCTTAGTGTATTCATCATTCAACTTATAATAGTTACTAAGGTTGAATTAAAATTTTATTAATGAAAAATTCTAAAGTTACATTCCATGATTTCGTTATTTTACATTAAACAGCAAAAATCAATAAGACGATGGGTAGAAATTTTGTGAATTCTTCTGAGGTTAATAGCTTTATTGCATCATTATGTTGATTCAAAATTATAATGGTTTCTCTATTTTACATTAAACAACAAAAGTCAATAAGAAAATGGGTAGAAATTTTGTGAATTCTTGTAAGGATAATAGCTTTATTGCATCATTATGTCGATTCAAAATTATAGTTTTAACCAATATTCATTCCATTTTTTGCCTTCAGCTTTTAATGTTGGGATCTTTGGAGATGTGACTATGATGATCAAAATAAATATGATGTTTCTAGGTGATTCAGGCATTAAATTTTTGTAAGAATTAAAAAGGATTTTTTTGATTTACACCGCCATCTTTGATTTATAGTTCAAAAAGATTTTGGCACTTTTTAATGGTACACTAGCTAGTATGGCTCCATTAATGCTTTTTGACCAATGTCCTACATTATGATATGTCACTATGTTAATTATACCATTGATTCTAGTTTCATTTCAATGGTGCTTTTGAGGCAATTATGCTACTAATTAAGTCTGTGGTAAACTAAGTTTGATTTTTTTAATGAAATTTTTATTTAAAAATAAAAATAAAATTTTAATATATCTTATTTGAAAGATTCAAGAGCAATTGAGATGTAAATTTCGTATTATTTTTGCATTAAAATTGCTATAACTTTCATTTGAAATTGCCTTTAAATATAACCACTTATATAATATGATTAATGTGCATGGGAGAATTGTAACCCAAATATAAGTTTTACAGGTCACTGAATAGAGTGCATGCAATGTGTTTAAAAAAAAGACTTATTAAAGTAGTGGTGAGATCTAACGGTTTGCATAAGGATTATTTCATCATTTACCCAAGTATCCATGCTAGTTTGGTTAAGTTTAAGTTAGACTCAAGATTTAACCCACTTTTCTTAAGTTCAACCAAGTTTTAAGTTGAATTTGAGCATATAAAATTATTTCAAGTTTGAGTTAAGGTATTATTAGACTAAGAACTCAATTCATTATTATTTCCAATAAAAAGGAAATAAGCCTAGGCTACATCATTCATTGAGTTTCAATGAGGATAAAGTGAGGTCTAATGATCATATAAAAATAAGACATGTTTTTATGTGTTTTTCCTTTTATCTTTTTCTTCTCTTATTTTCTGTTTTTTCCCCCTTTCCTTACATCCTCTTATTTCATCCCTTATGTTTGCAGGTAACAGAATAAGCCCAATATGATAGAATTTTAGGTTAAGCTCGAGTTTGAGAAAACAACCTAATGCCCGAGCCAAAAAGTATAAGCGACCAACCATTTATCCTAAATGATGTCGTTTTAGGTTATCTTTTTAAAATAACTTCATTTTAAGTAGCCCTCTTAGGCTCAAACTGAGACTTAGACCAAACTCAAATCGCATATGTTAAGGATTGGTCATATCTAACTCGGCCCAACTCATTGTCACGCATACTTACACTTCTCAACTTAACCATCTGTTACTTACTTGATTGAGCCTCATAATTGGTTTTCACAAGGCAATCACAACCTCAAACCTTTCTGTTATGCTATCTAAGCTACTCTGGATTAAATTTTGACTTGGGTTATTGAAGGCACCACATTGGTGTATTTATGCTGGGTGTGTGGTTGAACAGCAAAGTCAATAGTTTGATGACCAAACAATTAAACAAGCTTGCAACGTCTTAAAAATGTCTTGGTAACAAGTAAAGGCCTTAAACAAATTTTTTTGAAATACTTTTCTACTTCAAAATTGAAATTTTAGTTATTTCTATCAAAATTACACCACATTTTGCTCTTAAATAATTCAAATTATGCCAAACTACAACGTCGAACCATTCGAGCTTGAGTATTGACCAAAGAAAACGATGAAAGAACTGTCTGCAACAAATTTTCAAAATCTCAACTTGGAGGGACATTTTGGTCAAAACTAGGCAAGAAAAATAAACATCTATATTTGTTTGTAATAAACTAGGAACTGCTGCTGCATCTTATACAAAATTCTAGCTCAAAGTGTCCAAAACCTATTTACATCATTCTTTACTTGAAAGATATTTATGAATAGAAGCAGAAAGAATCTTATTTCTCTTCAATTGAGTTGAGGTGATTCAACAAATCAATTACTTCACCCATGGAAGGCCTATCTTTCCTCAACTCGCTAGTGCACAAAGTTGCGATATCAAGATACTCCTTCACAGTATCTTCTCTCAGTCCTTCTTTAGTCATGCTAGGGTCCAGCATTTCCCAGTGCCGACTTTGCTGCAACATTTTCCTTGCCCATTCAATCAACACCACTTCATTCCCTTCCATCATGATGGGCAAATTGGGCCTTTGGCCCGTCGCAATCTCGAACATCAACATTCCAAAACTATACACATCCGCCTTCACCGTTGCCGTCATCAACCCGTTCTTATACTCTGGAGGCATGTACCCCATTGTTCCGGCAACCTGCGTGGACACGTGCGAACATGACGAATCAACTCTACGTGCGAGCCCAAAGTCCGCAATATGGGCCTCGAATTCAGAATCCAACAACACGTTTCCAGCCTTGATATCCCTATGTATGATCGGAGTATCCAGCCCATGCAAATACTCCAACCCATGAGCCACACCATTAACTATCTTGTTCCTCGTTTCCCAAGATAACGGCAATTTCACAGAAGATTCAGAGCTATACGACACGTCGTGTAGCCACTGGTCCAAGCTTCCTTTCTCAACAAACTCGTATATTAGAACCCTGTCCGCACCGGATATACAGTACCCTAGCATTTTCACAATATTCCGGTGACGGAGCTTACCTAAAGTCTCCATCTCGGCCCTAAACTCCCGAAACCCTTGGAAAGCGTCGGGTGCAAGCTTCTTAATCGCCACGGTGTTGCCGGTGGACAGTTGTGCTTTGTAGACGAGGCCAAAGCTTCCGTCTCCAATTATCAGATCGGCGGAGAAGTTTCTGGTGGCGGTTTTGAGTTCTTCCATGGAGACACAGTTGAGTGATGGGTCAAAGGAGGCGCTGTCGTCGATGGTTATGGTGGAGAGTTCGGGGTTGGGTACAGTCCGGGTTCCTGGTCGGGTCGAGCGACGAGTTCGGTGGTGGGCATCGTTGGAAGGTTTCTGAGATCTACAGATCAAGAAGAAGAAAGAGAAGATGATGATAATGAACAAGAAGCTGACGGTGGCCGCGAGGACCAGTTGGGAAATGTCATGCATACTTTGATATGATGTGATATGTTATGGAGAGAGGGAGAGAGAGAGAGAGAGAGAAGAGAGATGGTAGAGAGAGATGGAGAAGCAAGTGAATGATTAAAAAGCCGCCATTAGAGAGGAGCAAGGTAGAGAAAGAGAGAGATAGGAAGTCGTCAGTGAAGTCTTCGTAGAGACAGAGTCAACTCCGAAAAGAGGAGGTGGGGAAGCGAGAGGTGCTTATTCTCTGGAGTGCGATGCACGGTCAGCGTTCAATCAGGGTCACTTTCATCACATCAGGCGCCTTTGTAATTTTTTTTAATTAAGTATTATATGATCATAGACTTCAACTTTATGATTTCTTATCATTGGGGGACTATTCTCATAATTATCTTTGGTGACCAGGAACTTCTGTTATTTATTTACTTTATAATAAATCCAATATAATAAATTGAATATATTGCTTTCTTTATTACACTATTCAAAATTGAATATATTGCTTTCTTTATCATATCCAACTCATTCTTCACGGTCAAATTCAAAATATGCATAAAACAATACATATGGAATAACCTTCCCGTAACTAACAAACTCCAAACTTGTATCTTATTCTTTAACTTTTCAATTATAGTATCATTTACGTTACAATTGTCGATTGTTATAGTGAAAATTTGGTGTTGATATTATGATTTATCAAATAGTCTCCCAATATAGTTACTAACTTTTTATTTGTATATGGTGTTAGTATATAAATGAACCTATCATATACAAGTATGAACAACATAAATCATAATATAATGAAAAAGTAAATGATAACAATATTAAAGAATATATTACCTCCAAATTTTATTACGTAAAGTCCAGTCGTGGTTAACATAACATGTCGTCATTGCTATATAATTCTTCTTTTAGTTATCGACTATCCATATATCTTTAATAATGGCAATTCTTAAATTTTGTTTCTTCTTATCCTTATATATCTTCACAATGTCCTTCTTCAACGTACTCCGAATTGGAACCTTAAAGCTTGGTTGTAGTGAGTTGCAAAAAATCTTTTGGTATCAACTATAGATAGTGGATGCTCATCACCAATTCCCATAGAAGCAATCGAAAATCTTGATATGTTGTTTTCATATGATGTTGTAATCATTTCATTCTTTCCTCTTATAAGGTCAGGGGCCAAAATGATAAACCTAATAACATCTTTTTTATACTTCACGAATCCACATGTCTCTTTGAATGAGAGGCTCCATGTTTTGAACTCCTAACCAACATCTTCTGACAATACTTATATTTGTATTTTTTACTCCATCCATTGATCTAGTCTTAATGAACTGATTCTAAATTTCACTTTTCGATTGACTTGAACTTCTATCTTCACTTAGTATGAGATTAGAAGTTTCCACTTCTATCTCTAGTACCAAGTTATAAAAGGAATTTTCTCATCTATCTAAACAATCAACATATAAATATATATGTTATTCATAATAATAATTGATAATTCATAAAAATATGAGAGAATAGGAGAACATATATCATTATCATAAATTTAAAGTGTTAGAGTAGTGTTCTAAAAGCAATCATCTTTAGCACTTTTGAACAAACTTTATTTTAATTAATAAAGTGAAAGGCATTTTTCATTGATTTGATATTCGTTTATATATGAATTGATATTGATCTTAATTCAAATTAATGAAGTCCATGATACAAAATATAGCATGAAGTAAATAATGATGAGATCATGATAATGAGATTCCTATCATGTGCAATTATGTTAGTATCTAAATAATTCATAGTCATAGGATTAATAAGATAGGACATTATTAATCCAGACAGACTAGCACATGTTATACTCCTTGATTTGATCAAGCAGTGGATCTTACAGACTGTAAGTATGAGTTGTTTAGAGTTAACATGTGGATGCTTACTAAGGGTAGTACGTACATCGGATGACTCGCTATGAGATTATCATATGGATGATTTATCGAATGTCAATGATTAATCTCATAATAGAAATGGTGCAAATATCCTTGGACTTGAGGTACTCAAGGATATCTTGGATACTAATCCTGTGCTTTGGCATCATTCTATGTTACCTCAAGACGAGGTCACTCTTAGGGTAGTGATTGGGTAAAGCTTTTGGTATTCGAAGGTAATTGGGTAACCAATAAAGGATTCACTGCTCCTGATAGAAGAAGATGATACCCACGATCTCTTGTCGGGTTCATTACTTGTGAGTCTCTGGCCATAGTAGTTATGTGCCATAAAGAGAGTCTTCAATGACACATAAGAGTAATAAAAACCCAGGACAAGAACTAACATCATTTGGACTAGATGTGACGTAGTCAGTCTAGTAGAAATTGACATATATCCATACTCCGAACCAAGTGGGGTATAGTATAGTGAAAGGACGAATTGCACAGTAATTGTTTATGGAAAGGTTCATAAGTTGGATAATTAACTATCGAAGAGTTCGTGTGTTAATCCACTTATATTTTGACAAATTGGCATCATGAAACCCTTCATGATTTGATTGAATTAAGAGTCAATTCAAGTACCTAAAATAACTGGGAACTTAAAGGTCACACGCATAAAAGATCAGATGAAAATAAAGTGTACATGGCCTATTTTAAGCAAGGGCCACTATCGTGGCTGAAGGCGAGACATGCCACGATCATGGCCAACAAGGCCACGATTGTGACAGAAGTCACGAAATGGTATATAAGTGAGTTCTTCACTTATATACATGAGCTTCTTTCATTTTCTACACACTCAAGTGATAGAGAAAGGGTTCTAGAAGAGTTCTAGAGAGAGTGAGAAGAGTTCTTGAGTTATCTTCATGCAATTTATGCAATTGTTGTATAAATCAACATGCATGTAAGATAACCTTGAACTATCACCCATTTGAACATCTACTTGAATTCATCAAGTTTGGTGTTCTAAAACCTTACACATTGTTTCATCTTCCTTCTTTACATATTCTTGGGTGATCAAGGAAGGGTTTAGTATTTGCAACAACCTAAACAAGGAGAAGAAGCAAGAAAGGAGGATAAACAAAGGTAAAATGTTTTTAGATTTCATGTTCTTTAGATATCCTTGCATGCATGTATGATCTTGTCGTTTTTGAGTTGTCATGATTTCGACACTTCCGCTGCATTCTCATGCATATGATGCATGCAACTATGACTAACCCAACAGTGGTATCAGGGCAAGTTTATGCATGTATTTGATGATGTATTGAATATATGCAAAGTGTTTGTTGCGTTGTGACTGACATGCATTTTGATTTAGAATAATTCGTGTAAAGTGTAGAGTTTTTTTTCCTGATTTTCTTTTGCAGAAATGTTTATAAGATGTTATATTATGTTTTTGTAAAAATAAATTGCAATTGAATGTCATTTGTTATTTTATTTCAAATTAATATCCAGACTGTTTATATGTTGATTTCAGGGAATTTCTAGAAAACTGAATGCATGTGCTGACTTTGAAAATTTATTCATAATTATTTAAAAAAATTCTATTTTTCTTTCACAAAACTGTTTATAAGGTGTTATATTATGTTTCTGTAAAAATAAAATGCAATTGAATGTCATTTGCTATTTTATTGCAAATTTAGTTTCAGCTTGATGCATGTATGAAGTTCTGGAAATTTTGGAAATGTGATGAACATGCATGCATGTAAATTCTATATTAATTTTTATAAAATTTGTTTTATAAATTTTATGTATGCACATCTAAGATGATATGTTTCCACGTGTATGAGATGCATGACACTTGTTGTTAAAGTGGTTATCTTATGCATGCATGATGTAATGTTTGACTAGCATTAGAAGTAATGTGACAAGTGTCATAAACATGTGATGTGTTGGCTTATTAAATAATTCCTAAGAATTAAGTTCTGGAATTTTTTATTAGAAACATTTAGAATGTGTATAAGACTCTAGAATTTTTCCAGAATTAATTGAATTTGATTTAATTAATAAATAAAGTCAAAGTCAACATTGGTTAACTTTTTAAAAGTTGATGGAGTCGACTTACTAAATGACTTGTAATGTATGTATTTCGATTATGAGACCTAAATAAGGTCCTTATGTGATAAGAAATGTATTATTTTAATGATAATAACATGTTTAATACATGTGGTTGAAATTAGGGTTCCAGAAATTTTTCGAACATCGAATCGGTCTCTTAAATGTTTAATAGGTTAACTTATTTATCTTGATGATTTTAGCCGTCAAGATAATTTTGGCATGTGCCGAAATTGTTTAGATAAATTTGAGATGACCTAGGGATATTATAGATGACTAATTAATGTACGGAAATTTTGGAAACCCTAGGGATTAATTTACAATTAATCCAAGTAGAGCATAGCATTTGTGATTAGATAAAAGCATATAAACTAGGATTAAAGAGTTTAATCTGGACATGAAAATAATTGAATTTTAGGGTTCAGAATCGAATCATATTCATAATTTGGATTAGCCAAGACTAACACTAGTACCTGATTAGGTTCAAGAGTTGAATCGAATCTCAAACTTTAGATGCATAGTCAAGTCATAACCTAAATTTAAACCTCCTTTATGTGATATATGAATTAGATGCATTTTAAAGGTAGTTATGGACATAGGCTCAATTCAGTTGAGTTGTCCAGCATCAAAATGTATATGTGATATACATAATCAAGATCATCTAAGTATTGATGAGACCAAAGGACAAATCCCTCAAACAAAATATTAGGACTTACGCCTTCCATTGATATGGAAAGAACTAGAGTTCTTTTAGAGTTAGGTTGTTGGGCAAACCCAAGCCCGCTCTACACCAATATGTTAAAACCATAGAAATTAGATTTTTAGATTAATGGGTTAGTCCTAACTGGAAACGTTGATTTGTTAGGCAAACCCAAGGTCAATGTGGATAGAGGCGAAGTTGGGTTAAATACATGGGATGTATATAAATCAAGAGTTGATAACCCAATGAGTGTGCTAAATCAACAGTTGATGGCATAACTCGATGGTTGCATAATTGAATGTAATTGGTGTGAATGATACCTACCGATTGACCTAAGGTGACTTGTGGGCAAACCCAAGGTCATTCTTGCTGATATCAGATATCGACCCATTACGAAAATTATAAGTTTTCTCGAATTCGTAGTGAGAGCTATGGATTTGAATTAGAATAATAAGACCCATAATGCATGTTATTAAAGTCCTTATAAATATGCATTAAGTGTACATTCTAACACTTTCTCTTGTTCTTCTAGGTTATCGAATTATACGATGTCTTCTAGTGTGAACCTACGCTCCCTGTTAGATTCCAACAAACTCACGGGACCAAACTTCTTGGATTGGCTACGGAATTTGAGAATTTTTCTCAAATCTGAAAAATTAGGATATGTCTTTGAGGAACTACTTCCCGATCCCCTTGCTGTCGATGCATCTGATGAAGATCAGAAAGCTTATAAGAAGCTACTGGATGATGGCGAGTTAGCTAGCTGTATAATGCTGGCCTCTATGTCACAAGAACTGCAAAAGCAACATGAGGCTATGGATGCTCATACCATAGTCTACCATGTGAGGGAACTGTTTGATGAACAAGCTCGGTCTGAAAGGTTCGAGACCTGGAGGTTGCTTTTCCGTACAAAGATGGTTGAGGGTTCATCTTCAGTGCAGTATGCGCTAAAGATGAATGGATATATTGAGATATTAGGCAGTTTGGGTTTCATTATAAATCATGAATTAAGTATAGACTTGATTTTGACTGGTTTAACCGATAGTTATTCACAGTTTGTGCTTAACCATCAAATGAACTAAATATCCACAAGGATACCCGAGCTGATTAATCTGCTCAAAATTGTTGAGCAAATTGTCAAGAAGGACAGTAAGGTTGTGATATTGGTGGACTCTACTTCTAGTTCTCAGAAGAAGAACCAAAAGAAGAAGAAGAAGTCCAAAAAGCCAATGGGAGGTGTAGCCAAGAAGAAGGAGAAGGAGACAACATCAAAGGGGATATACTTCCATTGCAAAAAGTAAGGACATTGGAAGAGGAACTGCAAAGCTTATCTGGAGTCACTGAAGCAGAAGAAGGTATTAGATTCCCCACTGTCTGCTTCAGGTATGATGTTTGTCATTGAGGTTAATACTATTTCTAATAATAATATTTAGGTATTAGATACCGGATGTGGCTAACATATATGTGTTGATATGCAGGGTCTCAGGGATAGTAGACCGCTTAAGAAGAGAGAGATGGACCTACGTACATGTGGGAAACGGAGCAAGAGTTTCCGTATTAGCCGTAGGGACATATGTTTTGTATCTTCTTAGTGGTCTAAAGTTAGTTTTGGAAATTTTCTATCATGTACCCATTGTGACTAAAAACATTGTATCTGTTTCATATCTTAATAAAGCGGGATTTCATTTAACTTTTTCAAACAATGGTTGTTTAATTAAGTTTAATAAAATGTTATATAGTGCTGCTACATTGTAGAATGGAATTTACATATTTGATATATCCAATCCAATTTTAAATATCAATGACAATAAAAGATAAAAATGAGATAACTTAAAATTATCTTACCTATGGGATTGTCGACTTGGCCATATAAGGGAGAAACGTATGATTAAGCTACATAAAAATGGTAGCCTAGGGTCATTTAATTATGAATCATATGACACATGTGAATCTTTCTTGTTAGGCAAGAAGACTAAATTACCTTTTAAAGGAAAGGGTGAACAAATGAATGGGTTATTAGACCTAATACATTATGATGTATGTGGTCTGATGTCTATTCATGCCAGAGGTGGTTTTGTGTACTTCATTATTTTTATCGATGATTATTCACGATATAGATGTGTGTATCTAATGAGATACAAATCTGAAGCGTTTAAAATGGTCAAACAATTTAGACAAGAAGTATAGAAACAACTTAATAGAAGTATTAAGACACTTCGATCAAATCGAGGTGGTGAATACTTAAAAGAGGAGTTTCTATCTTATTTCAAAGATAATGGGATAGTATCCCAGTGGACTTGTAGCGCCTTGTTACCATGGGGTACATACCGGAATACCCGGAGGACAATCCAGTACATAACCTATGATAATAGTATGCTACGTTCAATCACAACATTCACTTAACATGGCATCATCACTCTTTATTTTCTTATAAGACATCATAATGAAAAACACCATATTTTTAAAACCCAAATTTCTGCTTTCATTTTATAAAACCAAATATTTACATTGACAGTTTTCAATATCGTCCGAATATGAACATCATCTTATCCTAATACACAATACCCTACATAAAAGAGGAAATACACAAAAAGATCTATTTAATCTTCCAATCTCAGCTGACCGACCTTTGCGTCATTTCTTCTTTTTCCTTGAAAGTACAAGACTATACGACTTTAGCTTCAAGCTCTTCAAAAATCTCTAAGAAACCCTAGCTTTCCTTCATGCTTACAATCATCAACTTTTCTAGGGTGGGTATGTGCTAAAATGTGGATGAGAAAATGAATGTATAAGTGTCTTAATT
>JAOQMS010000003.1:22696793-22709498 GCA_027563885.1 Erythroxylum longipes
AATTATTCAATTGATATGATGCCATGTGGAGTATTGTAGTGATTGCACGTAGCGCTTCCTTGTCATAGGATATGTATCGGAATGACCTACGGGCATCCTGGTGCGTACCCTATGGTAATGGGGTGTTACAATAGATACACCATGATATATAGCCAATGCGGTAACAAGATAACACATGCCAAGATACAGCTCAATAACTGTTGCTTAGCACAAAAGTCATTAGTTTCTCAATAATATTTGATATAGGAAATCCACCAATTTATTTCATAATTTTATAAGCCAAATTATACAGGCGAGCCTCAATAGAACAAAAAAATTTCTAAATTTCACGAATCAAATTATAGAGTAGTATAAAATTCAAGGGTTAAATCCTTGTACACAATAAATTAAAATTAATAAAATTTTCCTATTGAATTTTCGCACTCAAATTCTTAATATTTTCTTTCAACCTTAAATCTTCTAAGATTTGAAGATCAAAGTATCAAGGTGCAATCAAAATTCTAGAGTGAAGAGTTTGGAATCAAATACGTTCTTTTTACGAATAAATTGGAGAAGGCGCTCCAAAATTTGTAGCCCTATCACATGCATCTTTCCTCTAAACTTGAGGTTTCCCCTTCATTTGTGAGCATTTGGCAACTTGCTTGATTATTGGATCTATAAATGAGTGTATACCTACAAAATCAACCAAGAAACACAACAAAAAATACACAAAAACATGAGAGGGAAAGGTTAAAAGAAATCTTGAAAAACCTACGCAAAAGATGTGATTTTTGTGTGGAAATCATTATATTTTTGTAAGAGGGATGTTTATCTAGGTGAAAGATGAAAGAAAGTAGTAAAAAACCTAAGTAAGAATTGAGAGAGATGTGAGAGAGTTTGAGAGCTTGGAAGGTGGATGCGATGTTTAGAGAGAAAAGTGAGATGTATAAGGGAAGAAAAGATGTATTTAAATAGTTAATGTTGAAAAAGAAGGGGCAGAATAGGGTTTAAAGGGTAAAAGACATTAGTGTTTCTTCCATCATCTGTAATGATCGTGACCATAGCCTAACACACCTTGCACGATCGTGCTCTTTAAGGTTGGAAATGGTACACCTTATCCCGTTTCATTCATTTTTCCTCATGTAACCCCCAGAACTGGTTCCCTAACTTGTAATTACTTAAAAAACATAAAAATTAGCAATCCAAACCTTTCTAAAAACATGAAAATAAAGACCAAAATACTAGAATTCAAAAGAAAACCTAACTATATAAAATGCTAAATTATGGTCATTAGTTTGACCTTCCATCATTCAAAACTTTTTTAGCAAATTGAAAAGAAAGAAATCACTTAAGTGTGGTAAATTTAAACTAACCAATCTTTTTTTTATAGATGATGTGATCCTGTTTTCAAAAGCTAATTCCACTTCTATCTCTACCTTGATTAAAGCTCTAAAGACATTCCACAAAGCATCAGGACTACTAGTAAATTGTTCGAAAAGATACATATTTTTGTATAAGAGTGCCTCGAAGCTACAACAAGTGATTTGTACCTTAACTAGATTTAATCACAAGAGTTCCCAATTAAATATTTGGGCATTCACATCTCTCAATACAGATTAAAGGCAATGGATTGTACTGATTTGCTTAACAAAATACAAGCTTCAATCTCATCTTGGAGCTACAAACATCTTTCACGAGCAGGGAGAGTTCTGCTTATTAACTCAGACCTCAATTTATCAACACGTATTGGGCTACCCATTTATCCCTTCCATGTTTAACTTTGAAGGCTATAAATAGTCTATTTAGTAACTTCTTATGGATAGGTAGCAAGGGGAGAAGTCACAAAACTATGGTGAAATAAAAAGAAATTTGTACTCCTAAAAATTGAGGTGGTTTGGGGATTTATTCCATCAAAACTATGAACTCAATTTTGCTCACAAAAAGGCTTTGGAAATTAATAGAGGACCAGTAATATCTATGGTGCAGATGGATACATAGCTACTTTATGAAGAACAGGAGCATATGGTTAATTGACTGTTGACACCTTCCCTCTACCATTCTTAAAGTCATTCTAAAGATAAGGGACAAGCATAAAACAAACTTCATTACACTGATAGGTAATAAGAAGTCAATCAACTTTTGGTATAATAACTGGCTTTTTATGGGACTATTGATTAATTCCAATTTTGTTGATTCCCTAAAGAGTTCAATCCCCATAAACATGTTAGTCGGTACAACATTTCAAAGTAAAGATAAATTTTAGAGCTTAACAATTCCTAATTCCCTAGTTGATGAAATTGGTGGAACTTATTGCAACACTAAAATAGATAAATAAATTTGGAGACACTCACCTAATAGTAGATATTTGAATTCTTCTAGTAAGGAGTTATTTTTCAAACAACTTCCCAAGCTAGCATAGAATAAAGACACATGGTCTATTCATCTTCATGTAGCATTCACTTTATGGATTGAGATGAAGGGTAGATTAAAAATAGTTGATAAGATAGCCAAATACTTACAGTTCTCCAACTATTGTTATTTATGTAAAGAAGCGAAGGAAACTAGCGAACATTTATTCTTTAAATGTTTCTATGTTAGAAACATATGGAGTGAGCTTCACAACAAATGCACGTTAAATGTTGTAATTAATAACCTAGACAGCATCCAAACCCGATGGATGAATTATAGAAATAGCACCTCTTGTAAATGCTTTTGGATGGTCTTATCCTCATAATCACAGCTACATGGAACGGGAGAAATTTCAAAACATTTCAAGAAAAATACACCACTTAAGAGCAATTTTATAACCAATTAATACAACATATCATACTCTAAAATAGCTTACAAAGACAAAAGCCCTAGCACGGACAATACCTATTTACATATTGGAATGTGTGAAATGATTAGAACTATGGTGAATTAATTTAACGTTAAAGTCAAGATAGATTGCATCTGCTAATTAAAGGTTCCACAAAAGCCTTTTAATACCCCAGGTATAACTGCGAATTATATGGTGAAATGATAAACAGCCCAGCTATGTTTTTATATTATTGACATGCAAGATGAGTAACCAACAATGTACATGGTGGGATGCATATAGTGACGGGAAATGCAACATGGTAAGCTAGGTTTTAGGGTTATTTATTTGCTGCTGGAATTTGTTTCACGTTATATTTTCTGTTAGCAATCCAAATGAAGTGATCTTCACTATAGTGAGAAGTTAAGTTGACTTGTAAGTTATTACATTTTTTTATTCGCTTTCAAAGCTTAATAAATTCAAATTTTTCAAAAAAAATTACTTACCTTTCTTACGGAAAGACTCCTTCGAGATATGATTTACACCTTTTTCCATTCACCTTGAAGGTTTACTTATTTTGATTTTTCAATTTCAAAGATCCAAACGCAAATACATGAGTCATTTTAAAAGGCCCACTCCATCTTAATTTGATCTTTCTGGGAAACAACTTCAATATTGAATTATAAAGTAATAACCTATCACCCACTTTGAACTGTTTCTTCTTGATATGAGAATCATGACAGCTCTTAACATTTTCCTTGTATAGCTTGGCATTCTCACACGCATTCAATCGAAGTTCTTCAAGTTCGTTCAATTGTAAAAGTCTTCTTTGATTGCTTCTTTGCAATCAAAATTTAGGGCTTTTATTTCCTGATATGCTTTATGCTCTAACTCCACAAGTAGGTGATAAGCTTTACCATAAACAAGCCTAAATGATGTTATACCCATCGAAGTTGTGAATGCAATTTGATAGGCCTATAGGGCATCATCCAACTTCAATGCTTAATCCTTCCTTGAACTACTTACAGTCTTCTCCAGTATCCTTTTAAGCAATGATTCACGACCTCCACTTGTCCAATTGTCTGTGGGTGGTATGGAGGGACTACATGATGATGAACTTTATATCTCTTGAAAAGAGCATGTAAAGATTTATTGCAGAAATGTGCTCCTCTATCATTTATTATAGCTTGTGGCACTCTAAATTTATTGAATACTCTTTTGAAAAACTTTTACACTACTTTTCCATCATTTGTTGGAATCGTTATGGCTTCATCCCATCATGACACATAATCCACTCTCACTAAAATATAAGTGTTCCCCACAGAGGATGGGAATGGTCCTATAAAGTCTAGTCCCCACATATTGAACACTTCTACTTCCAGAATGTTAGACAAAGGAATTTCATCTCGTTTGGAGATGTTCTATACTCTTTGTCACCTATCGCATTATGCCACAAACTCACAAGCATTTTTAAACAAATTTAGAAAATAAAAACCACTTTCTAAGATTCATATTGCCACCTTGTTCACTCCATAATGCCTAGCATAGACAGCTTCACAACACTATGTTAGTATGTCTAACACTTCTTCCACTGGAACACATCCTTCAGCATATGTCCTACAAAGGATCGGGTCATCCCATAGATAATGGGTACACTCATGGAAGAATCTATTTCTCTATTGATAAGAAAAATCTAAAAGGAGTATACTACTTGCAACGTAGTTGGCTATGTCAGCATACCATGGTACCATGAGGTGATTAAGCAACATCAAGGTTTCATCAAGGAATTTTTCATTAACGTATTTGCTTTGCTCTAATTCCCCTCCTTCAACACGTGATAAGTAGTAAGATACCACATTTTCCACTTCCTTCTTGTCTTTTATCTCAATATCAAATATTTATAAAGGCAATACCCATCCGGTAGGCCTCAGATTCAAGTCTTTCTTGGCAAAGAGATATTTAAGCGTAGGGTGATCGATAAAAATGATCACCTTAGATCCCAAAAGATATGACTAAAACTTGTCACATGTGAATACCAGTGCTAACAACTCCTTCTTAATAGTAGTGTAATTTAGTTGGGGCCACGTTAATGTCTTGCTTTTGTAGTCTACTGCATGTAGCCTTTTATCCTTTCGTTGGCCCAACACATAACCTACATCTTGATCGCTAACATCGCTAAAATCAATGCCTCTTTTAATCTCTTAATTACAGATAAACAACTATCATCAAAATTAAAAGGCACTTTCTTGACTAATAATTTTATTAGAGATCTAGCAATTAATGAGAAGTCCTTAATAAAGTGGTGATAGAATCTTGCATATAAAAATGCTTGCATATGCTTGACATTAACTATGGTGGAAGCTTCTTAATGACCTCTGTCTTAGCTCTATCTACTTCAATTCCTTAGCATGATATTTTGTGTCCTAATACTACTCTTTCATGCACCATAAAGTGACACTTCTCCCAATTCAAAACCTATTATGGTTCTTCAAATCTTTGAAGAACTCTTTCTAAATTTGTTAGACAATGGTCAAAAGAGTCTTCAAATACTAAAAATTGTTCATGAATATTTCCATTATGTCCTCTATTGTATATGCAAATCTTTGAAATGTTGCTGGAGCATTGCATAAATTAAAAGGCATCTATCTATGAGCAAATGTTCCATAAGGACATGTAAAAGTGATCTTTTCTCCATCCTCTAGATAGATAAAGATCTAATTATAGCCTAAATAGATATCTAGGAAATAAAAGAATGCATATCCAACCACCCTTTCTATCACTTGATCCATAAATGGAAGAGGAAAATGAACCTTCTTAGCCACTTTGTTAAGTTTACGATAGTCGATACATACTCTTCAACTTGTGATTGTTCGCATAGAAATCATCTCCTAACATTCACTCACTATTATCATCATTCCTCTTTTTGTTAGGTACATATTATATCGAGCTAACACATTTACTGATATAGCGTATATGATACACACATCTAACAACTTTGTTACTTCCTTCTTGACCAATTCCTTCATAGAGGGTTTAATCTTCATTGACATTCCCTCAATGCTTTACTTCCTTCTTCAAGTTTAATCATATACATAACCACATTATGACTTATACCTTGAATTTCAAAAACTTTCCATCCTATGGCCTTCATCTGCTTTCTAATGATCTTCACCACCTTACATCCAACTAGATAGAAATAATGATGGGTAGAATTTGGCCCTCACCTACAAAGGCATACCTATGGTGTATGGGTAAATGCTTTAACTCTAGAGTTGGTGGCTTTTCAGTGGAGGGTGATATAGGTGCTTTGGTCCACATTAGTATGTCTTGATGTGCTAGACCACTTGAATCCTCCATCTCTCCTTCTTCTTCCATCTCAACTTCCTAAGGGTTGGCTTCCTCAGAGCTTACTTCTTCATTGCAACTCTCCTTTTGCTCTTTGATACAGTCATCCATGATATCGATCTCCATACAAGAGCTACTCTCTATCAAAATTTTCAAGACTTTGTTCATATTGAACTCTATATGATGATCATCATTCCAAATAATTAATTTGCCTTCATTAACATCTATCAACGCTCTTCCAGTGTTCATGAACAACTGTTCAAGAATTAATGGACAATTCTTATCCTCTTTAAAGTGTAATACTACGAAGTCCATAGGAATAATGAATGTATCCACCTTCATAATAGCGTCTTCACTACAACAAATTGTTTTTTAATTGACTTATCTTCCAACTGAATTAGCTTCGAAGTTGGCTTCATATTACCTAGCCCCAGTTTCCTAAAGATCGACAAAGGCATAAGGTCAATATTTGTGTGTAAGTCACATAGACATTTCAAAAATTTCGAGTCACCAACTACATAGGGTATCATAAAGCTCTATAAATCCTTCAATTTGGAAGGCTAGTGACTAGTGATAATGCAGCTATAGATTTCTACCAATGCTACCATTTGGTTATCTTCCCAAGTACACTTAGTTGATAATATGTCTTTTAGGAACTTTGCATAATTGGGCATATGTTCCGATGCCTTCATAAAAGATAAATTAATTTGCAAAGTCTTCAACTTCTCCACAAACTTTGCAAATTCTATGTCCAATTTATTTTTTTTAATCTCTGTGTTGAATGGAATTTTAGGTGGGTATGGCGGAGGAACAATATAAGGTGGGTCTTTATTCTTTTCTTTATCCTTTTTTCTCAATTTTTGGTCCTCTACAAGGTAGGTTTTAGCTTGTTTTTCACTTATTTGAAATTAATTTAAATGAAACAACAATTTTCTGGTGTTTCTAACACTTTCCTACTCCTAACCGTGATCGCTTTCAATTGTTCCCTTGGATTTGCTTCAGTATTACTTGGGAGACTCTACACACTTTTTATAGACAATGCATTAGCAAGCTAGCCCGTTTAAACCTCCATATTGTGAATAGAAGAGGTATTATTCTTTACTACTTGTATGAATTACCCTTCAAACCTCTTTTGGACCTATTCCATATTTTTGATACTATCCATGATCTTGTCTAATTTTAAATCACTTACACTGGACTTATCTTATTGAAATCTCGGTGAACCTTGATTTCTTAAATGAGTCCCTATTTTATTAGACTAAGAAAATTTTAAGTGGTTCCTTTACCTAGAATTGTGTTAGAATACAAATTATTCCCTCCTCCTTGACTAAATTGTGCACCCATATAGTTGAGTTGCTCCATGTTGTTGTTTAGCATTAAGAATCAATCAATGATAACATGATTTTCTGACCCACATAAATAGCATCTGTATTAAATTGCTTTAAATGGAGTAGAAGTGGAGGCTTTTAGGTTTTTTAGTTGCTTTGTTAAGTTGGTGTTCTCAACCTATAGTGTTGTCACTGAATTGACAACAATCTCTCTTTTACAATCCTAAAAGTTTAACTACTATTTGCTTTGATCTAATGTCCAAAGAAAGCTATCGTTTGCCATCTCCTCTAAGGATCCTCCACCATCTACATCTATGGTGCCCCTTGTGGGTGGATTAACTCCATTATAGAAAGTTTATAATAGGAATTCCTTTGGAAGGCTTATGATGATAACATCTCCTTTTCAAACCCTTCTACTGATTCCATGTTTCATATAATGACTCCCCCTTGGTTTTTTAGAAATTTGTAATTTCCTTTATCAGTCTTATTGTCTTTATCAGAGGGAAGTACTTATCTAAGAAAGCTCACACTAACCACTCCCACTTCATGACATTGACTAGGCTAAGAGAATTTAACCATAATTTGGCTTTATCCCTAAGTGTAAAGGGAAAAAGGATCATTCTAACCGTATCTTCAGATAACCCATTGTATCAATAAGTGTCATATACTTCTAAGAAGTTTTCCAAATGGGCATTGGGATCCTTATTGGCTAATCCATATAATTGCACATTGGTTTGCAGTATGCTTAGCAATGCTGGTTTGATCTTGAACATATTTTTATACACTAGTGGTCAGGTGATGTCTTGTTATGTTGCATTAAACCCTGGCCTTATGAAGTCCATAAGGGTTCGTTATTGCTCTTCTTAATTCAATTCTTCTGTCATCATTCTTTCAATAATTTTTTGGAGTTTCACTCTTCAAATCTCTTGCTCTTGCTTGGTGATGTCGAGAGTTGGAGTTTCTTCAACCTTGCTTGAACTCTAAGTAATTCTCATATTCATGAAATCGCAAACATGCAAGTAGAGTATAAATTCCTTAAATCAAATGGATTCAAATTGAGAATTTTATTACATATAAACTTGCTTAACAAGTTTTTGGGTAATAGTTAGGGGTAAGGTTGTATACTATTGGACCTCCCCAGATCTCGCGTGTCAGTGGGACTATTATTAGGAGTTGTTATTGTTGTAAAACTCTCAATACTCGCAAGTATACAAATCATATTTTGTAGTATTAAGGTTATCGTTTCCATGAGGAATATAAACACCTAAGCAATTTGAATATAATGTTGTCTAAGGTACTAAGAAATTCATTTGAATTAAAATAAATAATAGAAATTCAAACAAATAAATAAATGAAACAATCAAACAAATAAAAAGGTGAGTTGTCAATTAAAAGTATTGTTTGATTAAAGTTTAATACTTAGGAACTATTATATCCTTATTTTGTTTACCTTAATTTTGTTAAATCAATTATGTTTGATCCAATATTTCTTAATTTTTTGATTACTCTCTCTTAAGATCTAATCAGTTAGCCCTAATTGAATTTGATATTTATATATTTGTAATCTCTCAATTTACAAAACTACTCCTAACTTATTCAACTAGATTTGAAGCAATCATATAGATAATTAATTTTACAACCAAGATGTCTCTTTGATTGATCATTAATTTGACAATTGTGGGTTTATTAAGTTTCCAACTCTTATTGTTGATCTTAACACTAATTACTTTGTCTCTCTCTCTCGATTTATTATCAAGTATATACATGACAATTATCACAAACATTCAAAGATGTATTGAATTAACAATAATTAGGTTTCACAACATAATTCCCAATCTAGAATTAGAAATCCATATAAATGTTATACATTATAGAAATCCAATTACGCATCAAGGATAATGAAGAAAGTAGAGTGAAAAGAATAAAAATTGTTTGACTCTTTGATATGGAATGATGAAATTTCTTGAAGCTCTTCTTTGATCTCTCCACTTTTATCTACTTTTCATTTGTGGTTACTACCTCTTTTTAGTGTTTTTCATGTTCTTATATAGTGTATTAAGGTTTTAGGGTTATGTTTAGGGTTTCCCTACTTTGTTCGGTTCCAAAAATTGCCTTAAACTCTAATAACACAAAAAATTATGCTTGGGAAATCCTTCGTCATGATCCTGACTCATGCTATTTTTCCTCTCTATCACGATCATGCTTCCTTGTCATGATCATGATAGAGAGCCATGCGGCCTAAGGAGCATGATCATGACAACCTTTATGCTTCTAATATTTTCTTCATCTTCAATTTCCTTATTTCCAAAACTCACAAACACATCAAACACCTCATAAAATATAAGATTAAGATTAAATTCATGCTCTAAACCACACAAACACTTAGAACATAATCAAACACTAACAATAACAAAATTCTAAGCCTATATACATGATAATCATCTAAGAAACACTTGAAAACACCTAGAAAAGCATAGTATGATCTATATCTATCAGTCTCTCAGTGTAGTGAGTAACCTATTTTAATTATATGAATGATACCTACTATGAATGAAGGATTTATGTATACGAGTAACCTATTTTAATTATATGTATTATACCTACTATGAATGAAGGATTTATGTATGCTTATTTAAGGTTTAAAGCGATGGCCTATTCTTCCTTTAAGAATACTGAACTATATAACTAGATTATGAGCTATATATGGAAATACAATGCTTGCTTTTAGAATAAGTCCTAGTGGATGTGACATGTGAATACATATGCTTAGATATGGATGCTCCATAATCATTTGTTACGTTAGGCAATGGTTCTTTGTTATGCAAATATCTTTTTTTACAAGCATGTTTTTAAATTTGGCTTCACGTTTAAGATTGTGTTATATTCCATACCTATTATTTGAATTCTTTTGAACTCCTAGGATGTTCTTTAGTTGTTCACTTCCCTTTGTAAACTTAGACAATGAGTCCTTAAGGGCATTAACCTCCTTTTTCAATGTTTCATTCTCATGTCTTAATGCATGTAAGTCATGATTGTCATTAGATATCACATTTTTATTTTTTATTACTATATAGTTCACTTTTCATCTTTTTATTCTTATTTATACATGCATCTAACTGTCTTTTTAACTTCCTTGAGTTTGGAACATAATTTATTTCTTTTCTTACTCCTGATTTTTAAACTTTCAGCTAATTGATCATATGTCAAATTACTATCACTATCAAATGAGGTAGAATTGGATGTTACCTCATTATCATTCATAGTGGTAAAGCATATGTGAGCCTCATTATCATTTTTAGATTCACTTATTTCATCCCAATTTGAGGCCTTAACTGCATTCCTTTTGTATTTGTTCTTATCTTTCTTATTGCTTCTTTCATGCTTATCATCATCTATGAGTAAAGGACATTATGGCTTCATATTATTGCTTTCCATTTTTTCAAAAAAAAATATTAGTAGATTTATGTTTTGAATCAGCCTTACCTTCTTTGAAATCTTTCCTTTAGAGATTTTTTTCTAAAAACTTCTTAAATTTTCTACTGATTAAGCCAACATTTTCTATATTGCTTTCTCCAGTTGATGTCTCTTCCTCTTCATTTCATTCTTCCTTTGAGGCCTTAAACACTAAATTATTTTCTTTGTAAGCATCATTTCTTCTTGCACCTCTTGGAGCCTCATTTTATATGTAGGAAAAGATCCATTAAGCTCCTTTAACAATAATGTTGTTAATTCCTTGGCTTCTTATATGGCCATTACTTTAGCTAATCATGCCTTCGGAAATGACCGAAGTACCTTTCTTATCAATTCAACTTTAATATAGGTCCTTCTAAAACCTTAGAGAGCATTAATAATATCAATAAGTCTAGCGTCTATGCTAGATATGCTTTCATCATGTTTCATTTGAAACAATTCATATTGATATGTTATCATGCTCACTTTGCTCTCTTTACTTGATTTGTTCCCTTATATGTAACATTTAAAGAATGCCAAATTTCATAAACTATGTCATACATAGACATCATATTGAATTCATTTCTTTCTAATGGACAAAATATGATGTGTACATCCCAATTATTTAGGGAAATTAATCTTTTGTCTTGAGGTTCGCATTATTCTTTTAATTTCACTACCTTTTATTATCTATAATTTTGTAGGAAAATCTCCATCCTAGTTTTCTAATAAAGGTAATCATTCCCATCAAGTTGAATGATGATGATGATACTCATAAATATGCCATTAAGATCTTTGCTTTATGATTTTGTTAGAAA
This sequence comes from Erythroxylum longipes, assembly GCA_027563885.1. NCBI lineage: Eukaryota > Viridiplantae > Streptophyta > Magnoliopsida > Malpighiales > Erythroxylaceae > Erythroxylum > Erythroxylum longipes. The sequence continues at coordinate 22,708,511 of JAOQMS010000003.1, forward strand.
TTCTAGCCTTATAGGACCACATTAATACACTTATTAGTTACTAATAGTGTCCAAAAAGGGGAGTAATTTTAATGTTTATAAAATTCAGGAATTTTTCTAACCAACAACAATCAATATAAATAAGGATGAGGGAATTGCTTAATATAAATTATTCAAACAATTTAATAATAATTTAAAGAGGAGAGGGAAGAAATAATGTAAATTGATTTATAGTAAGTCAAAAAATAATCCTTACCTATGTCCACTCCAAAGACTCTTCGTAGAATTTCACTATAATTCTTCTTTCAAGAAGATAAATAACCTTTATATAATCTTTTTTAATAAAGAATAACCATCTTATAATTTTTTTCAAGGTGAAAAGGAGCCTCAATACCACTTAAAACACAACCAAGTATAATGTCGAACACCATAATAAGGATTAAAACTCAAAATTATCTTACTTCTTCACTTTGATAACTGAAAATGGCTTACTCGTACAAATATGAGACAATGATGCTTAAATGGTTGATAAACACTTAGAAATATATGTATAAGAAGCCTAACCACTTCTTGATGATAAAACTAATTAGAAAAAACAAATTTATAATGTTTTAGGAGCTAAAAACTAACTGTTACAATGGCTATTTATGGAGAACTAGTCAATTAGCATAAAATATTAGTTGATCAATGTGCATTGAATGCACATATTCACTAGTTGTTAAGAGAATAGTTGACTAGTAAGCATTATAGAAGAGCACGTTGAGCGACCGCTTCTAGACATTGCTGGGAATTCAAAGCAATAAGCTGAAAGGAGCAACTATGAGTTACCTAAGATGGTCTCACATTAAATTATTGTTGTTTACCTTCCATATTGAATTATTGTGTGAATGTGATTGTGTTGATTCCAGATGTAACATCCCATCACCGATGGAAAGGGTAAAATAGTCATTTGGAATAGGTTATAAGTGCTTAAAATTGTATTGACATGTTCATGCTTACACATGTAAGT
>JAOQMS010000003.1:22709598-22732892 GCA_027563885.1 Erythroxylum longipes
TCTTTCAGCTATCTTAGCCTTTCCAGGCTATCAGCCTTTTCTTTCTCTCACTAGAAAAAGATTGTGAGCTTTTGTTATAGTAGGGTTAGCTCTCTTTGTATCGTACTACGGAATTTATCTTTTCTAAGTAAGCACTGAATGCTCAAAGATCAATAATTTCTGAATCGTAAGATTTGTAAGAATTTTCTTTAAGATTCTCTAACCTTGCAACATCTTTGACTAAGACTATTATTTATAGCCTTCGTCTCTAACTCCTTCTTAATCTTTGATAACCGCTTCTTGATTCTTGATAACTGTCATTTAGTTGAGTTCTGTAACAAACTCTAACTAAATAACTGTCTAACGTGCTAATATATCTTCACGGTATCGTCTATATCCTCTTTGTGTCTATATTAACTTTGCGTCTGTGTTGACTTTGCGTCTATATTGTCTTTCTGTCTGCGTCTGTGTTTATATTGTCTTTGCATTTATGTTTCGATTTCGCGTCTGTGTCTGCGTCTGTGTTGTATTTGCGTCTATATTGCCTTTACGTCTATATTGTCTTCGCGTTTGTGTTGCCTTTACGTCTATGCTCTGTACTTTGGCTGCACACTTAACACACTTGTCAAAAATGTTCATTTGTTTTTAACATTATTATTATTTGATTTTCATCAAAATTAATCATCGTAAAGTCCTCCTGACTTAACAGTGGCTTTATTAAATAGTGACTAGAGATTGAGTTATGCTTGTTTTCCTAATACTGGCTTTGATAGAACCCTATGTAGGAACCTTATATTATTTCCTAATTTTTGGGGACTTTAGAGCTGGAAGTAGTCAAAGTATAAAACATGAAAAATGATTATTAATGTCTTATTAATGCTTCTGTGAAACAATTTGGCTAGAAGATATCTTTATTAGTTTATGTAGTTAATTGAAGTCATAACTTAAAGAAGGGACTGTTTTGATGTGTTAAGCTCAAATCCGGAAATTCTGATTTGTTAAAGGAATAAGTGAGTTCTTTTAATGCAAATAGTTCTTTTAATACATGAATAATTTGTATAAGGTATGCATGAATGGGTATTGAAGAACATCTGGTATTTATGAATGAGAATTGGGTGAATGTATGAGTACATGTTGTTGGAAAAATTTTGGTGAATGTATAGAGTTAGTTTGTTGAAATTTCAAATATAAAGTACCAATTATGTGTGTATTATAATAAGCTTTTGGATCATGGAAATTTTCAAGGATAAGTGTAAAGTATGATTGATGAATTTAGAGTAAATCAAGCTAATTAAAGGTATAAACTTGATTGCAAAATGGTAGTATACAAAGTATGATGTTGAATGGTTAAGAAATTTGAATAAGGTTACATATCTGGGAAAAGTCAATTGAGCATGCATTGAACATGACATATGTATATATGTGCACAAATGAATATGTATTTGATTAATCAACTTTGTAATGTTAATTATTTGTGAATTTTATGATTTTAGATGATCAAGTTGGATGCCATTTAAACATTGCTATACCATCTAGGCAATAGCATATATTAGAGCATACTGTGAGTCAACCTAGATAATTTTACTAGGATTGATTTTATTTCTGTTTAATTCCTATTTATTAAACTGATAATGACTTGATTATGATGATTCTGGACATTAATAGTCTGAGGAATTTGATATTTGGGAATGTATTGGAAGTGTTCTCTTTTCATTTGAGTTTTGACTGATTTCTGAATACTTAACAAAAGTTGAATACCGGACTGAGGTCCGATGAATTTGAGATTCTGTCTGTGCATCATAAGTAAATGTTTTTGATGGCATATTCTGTTATTTGATGCATTTCATAAAATGCATGAGAGAGCTTTAAGGTTAGAATTCTACACGTAGAGCTTTGCTCCATAATTTCTATATCTGACTGAGCCCAATGGGCTAGTATCTATATCTGTATCTGAAAGGTGCTCGGTCACAACAAATAGTAACAAATCTAGAGTCTTATATGCATCTGCATTTGTATATTTATGATTATGACTTATATGATTATGAATCTAATTATGATATTGTGATGATAAAGTGATATGCCATTGTTGATAATGTGATTGATTGGGTTATACGTGTTCTAAAAGAATGTATATGAAATGTGTGTCATACATTATGCCTTCTTGAGATGGAAAATGTTGCGAAATTGGTTAGATGTGTGATATTTGTGTACTTGTTTTGAGTGAGATCATTAATGATGGTTCACTCATTGAGTTCACAAAACTCATCAAAAATTATATCGTGACTTTTCATGTACGAGACAAGAGACCTATATTTCTTTGATTCTCCAAAAGAACATTTTTGATTAAGATATGGCTAAAAGGTCTGTCAGCTAGTATATAAGGAGTTGTAATTGTTTTTATGTAGTTTACTTATGTCATGTAGAACTTATGTATAAAGGGTTGTAAACTTCCACACATTTTGGTAATGTATATATTTGTTTAAAGGGAAGTACTATTACAATATATATTTTGTTGATGAATGAAATGAGGAGTTAAGTTTTTAAGCATTGTGTTATTTTATTTGAAGCCATATAAGCACATGAGATTGCTCTAACATGCCATTGTCATAGTATATGTACTTGAATGTCCTTTGGATGTTTGAGTATATATTTTATGGTAGTGGGATGTTACAATTTTAGTATCAAAGCATGATTTGGCATCTATAGGGACATATAAGGACATTTATATATGATATTGAGTGAGGGATTCGAATAGTAATCACAACTATTTTTGTTATAGGTCATCTACCATGGGAGATCAAGTTGGAGAGTCAGCTGACATACAGTCTGCTGTCTCACTTCTACAAGGTCCAACATACTAGTGGTGGAAGACTATTCCAGGCAATACCACTAGACTTTGTAGTTTGACTTGGGAAGATTTTATGAAGGTGTTTCAAAAGAATTATATGTCTAATATTTATCTGGATAGAAAGATGAAAGAATGTTTAGATCATAAGTAAGGCAGGATCACAATGGCAGAGTATGAAAAAAGATTCAATGAGTTAATAGGGTTTGTAACTACATTGATCCTAATTGAGGAAGACAAATGTAGACAGTTTGAAGATGGGTTGAACATGGAAATCAAAACAAGGCTAGCCATTTCTAATTTGAGTAGTTTTATAAAACTACGAGCGGCCTCGATCAAAATTGAGCAGTTGTTAGAAGATGGTAAGGGAGAGTACAGACAGGAGTCTGGAGGGAAGAGGCAGGTTAAATCTCGGGCTGATTCTAGCAAAAGATTCAGTAAACGCTAAAGCAGATCGTCTCAATTTTAGACTAGATCGAGAAAATAAAGGTTTAGACTAAGTGTTGGATTTGTTCAGACTGGTAGAGTTAGAGGACAAGTGTCCTCTTGGTAGTCACAACAGATCCCTAATTATGAACATTGTCATAAGAAGCATGGTGGTGAGTGTTGGAGGTTATCGGGAGCTTGTTTCCATTGTGACTCAGTAGAGCATCATATCAGAGATTGTCCCGAGACTTTGGGAGCACATTTTGGAATGAGAGGAGGAACAGTGACAGAGATAACTGTACATCAGATTAAAGTTGTCAGATCTATACAGAGAGGCAGAACTCAGTCAACAGGGCCTAGTGTCAGGACCGAGGTGTGGGCTAACCAGCCACAGTCTTAGTCCATGGTTTATGCCATTACCAAATAGGAGGCGTAGAACTCCCCAGATGTGGTAGCAGGTGTGTTGAATGTTTTTAATTTTGAAGCATTTGCATTAGTAGATCTAGGATCTACACACTCATTCATCACACCGCATCTGGCATCTAGACTACAAAATGAGAGAGAGATATTGAAATGAGGATTAGAGGTGAGTACTCTAGTGGGTAGCACGAGATTGATTGGTGAGGTATGTAAAAGATGCATAGTCAGGATTGATCAAGCAGAGTTAGAAGTTGATTTGATTGTATTGCAGTTAAGAGATAGACCTCATCTTAGGCATGGATTGGCTCACCGCTCTTAGGAAGAGTTAGAAGGAGGTAGTTCTTGAATCCCCTAATCAGCTGAGAGTGCTTTGAGATTGATCCGAGGTGGATGTGAGGCTTATCTGACCCATGTAGTTAATTCCCATAATGAACTAATCATTCAGGATAGTCCTATTGTTAGGGATTTTCTAGATGGGATACCTAGTGAACTACCAGGTTTACCTTTAGAAAAGGATACAGAGTTTACTATTGATCTTAATGCAGGTACCACTCCTATATCAATTCATTTATATAGGATGGCACCTATGGAACTGAAGAAACTGAAGACCCAATTACAGGAGTTGATAGATAAGGGTTTTATTAGACCTAGTGTGTCGCCTTAGGGAGCTCCAGTATTGTTTGTAAAGAAGAAGGATGGAACTTTAAGGTTATGTATTGATTATCGACAGTTGGATCGGGTAATAGTTAAGAATAAGTACGCATTGCTGAGGATTGATGATTTGCTTGATCAGTTACAGGGAGCTCAAGTGTTCACAAAGTTAGACTTGAGATCAAGATATTATCAATTGAAAACAGCTGAGGCTGATGTACCAAAGAGTGTATTTAGAACAAGATATGGGCATTTCGAGTTTTTGGTTATGCTGTTTGGATTGACTAATGCCCCAGCAGTTTTTATGGCTTTAATGAATAAGGTATTTCAACCTTATTTATATTTCATGGTGCTTGTGTTTATTGATGACATTTTGGTGTATTCGAAGTGTAGAGAGGAACATGTAAAACATTTGAGATTGGTTCTACAGCTAATAAGGGAGAAACAATTATATGCCAAGTTCAGTAGGTGTGAATTTTGGCTTGATCAAGTAGTATTCTCGGGTCATATTGTGTCTAAAAAAGGCATACAATTAGACTTGTAGAAAATAGAAGTAGTGATGAAGTGGGAAGCTCCGAGAAATGTGAGTGAGATTTGTAGTTTCCTTGGATAAGTTACTTATTACAGAAGGTTTGTGTACCATCTCATTACCCAAGTTAAGGTTAGAATAGTAAATATGAGAGATTATTAAGAAATTAGAAAATTCATTTCAAGTTCGTACATAAAATGACATACACATACACGTGAATATAGGTATTTTTGCACATGAAAATGATTGTACATACATTCATTGACATATTCTGGGTATAATTGTTTATAAATATGATTATATTAAGAATTGTGGTTTTTATATGTTGAAAAATGATTTGGAGAGTGTATTTAGTGATTTAGAACTTTTGGTGAATTTTAGGAAAATTTCCAAAATTATTAGATATTATTGAGTTAGGAAAAATGCCAAGTGGCAAGACAATGGATAATTAGTAGTAGAAATTAATGTCAAATGATAGTGGAAATTTTTATACATGACTTTAGGATTTAATGACTTATGTCATTGAAAGTTGGAGACAATTGGAGTAGAAATTGGAGTGATATGGACTAAGTAATTAAGTGATAATAGGTATCTTAATTAGAAGACTTGTGGATTGATTCTTTACATGCAAGTGGCAAAAAGTTACCACACCACTTGCTAACCCATGGTTTTATTAAGTGAAAGACCCATCATTTTGGTCCATCATTTTGGTCTTTCACTTGCTAATTTCATTAGCTTCTCTCCGCCTTTGTTCTTCACCTACTTCATTCTTTTTCTCTATCCACAATACTCACTTCTCACCCCATTCACATTAAACCTAGCTATGTCTTTTCACTCGCTACTCTCTTATGGTCTTCTTCATCTTGTCTCTAAAAACTATCCTAACCCACCCTAGAAAAATTGACGATCGTGAGCATGAAGGAAAGCTAGGGTTTCTTGGAGATTTTTAAATGGCTTGAAGTTAAACAAGTAAGTACCATGTTATTGCTCTTCATGGTTGTTAACTGAAACTTATTGATGATAGATTAGGGTTAAATGAGGATGGGTATGTATTCAAACGTGGATTAGAAAGTAAATGTATTAGTGTCTTGCTTTTATATATATATTATGATTATTAACTCATAAGTTGATGTGGAGATGATTTTGATATTGAAAGAGCATTAAAATGATGTAGGAAAGAAGTGCAGAAAATTGATTTATAAATGAATGTCTCATGTTCTATTTTCATTGTATATAACGTGTATCTCTTGGGTGGTTTTAGAAATGAAACAAAAATGAGTTTAGAGCTAAGGAAAGGGAGTTATGTGATGTCTTGAAATGAGGTGAATTAAAATGTCAAATTAGAAGAGAAATGAAGGTGTTAATGAAGTTGAAAATGTGTAGAAACTATGATAAATGTGCGTACATGAATATGTTTTGTTTTTGGGTTAATGATCAAATATAGATCATGAATTGTTTATGAATGATATTGAGTTGAAATGGAGTTGATAATGAAGAGTAAATGAAGTAGAAAAGGTTATCTTTGTACAAGTGATGTTAGGTGTAAAATCTGGAAAATTGGAAGATGAATGCTGGAAAATGTAGCAGTAATATGTCCACTGATTATACTTTTATGTTTTAGCCATAACTTGTTCTGTGGTTATCCAAATGAGTTATGAATTGTAATTTTAATGGTTTTATTGAGTTATAAACCATAAGTATAAATGATACTTATGTGAGTTTGGAAATATGAAAGTTTACATGACGAGAATAATATAGCGATACCAGGATTGTCATGAACATGTATTGTGCATATTGCATACACATACATATGCATTAATAAACACCTATAATTGCGCAAAAGTGTGATATGTGTATATTGTTTGATATAGAGGAGCAATTGGAACGTCAATATTCAGACGTTGCCGAAACTTTGAGGCAATAGCTTCGGGAGCAATCGGTGAGTAACCTAGATAGTCTCACTTAATATTTTTTTGCTATAGATTTTGTATTGAATGTGGAATGAACTGTTTGTACTGATTCCTGATATTAAGGTTCGAAGATTCTGATTAATGAATGTGATATTGAAGTGTTTCTTGAATGTGAATTTGGTGAAATATGTGTTACTCAACATGCTTTTTTTGAATGCCGACTAAAGCCTGATGATATATGTATATGGGAATAAAATTGTGATTGAATGGGAATGAGATTGAAAATGAGAATGATTGAAAATATAATTGATTAAATATGAATGAGGTGCATTTCATACATAAATGCATGATCAGATAATGATAGTTGTGACATAAGTAGCCATCGAAAATGAGCTTAAAGCTCTAAAATGTGGTATAGAGCCAAAGGCTTGATATATACAATGAGCCATGTATCCGCAATAAGTAAGGTATCAATGAGCCTGGTATCCACAATGGATACATGACAGTTTAGGCACTTAGTCATAACAACATAATAATTGAAAGTGGGTCACATGAACATTGCATATACACTTATTAAGTGTAATTGACTAATTGAATTGTTATATGAATATATACTTAAATGAGATTGGGATATGTGCATTTTATGATATGTGGTGTAAATTATTAAATGGAAAGTTGTGAATTATGTGCTTATATGATTTGATATGTGTTATGAATAAGGTGAAGAATCGAGGATGGTTACATCATTGAGTTCGTAAATCTCTCCAAATTTCAACGTTGATATTTCAGGTCCGAGAGAGGACATTAGAGTCAGACATACTTTACGAGAAGACTAATTCTTGTACTTTTGTCAAGAAATGGCTCAAAGGTCGGTCAGCTAGGACTGAAGGATTAGTTAGTAGTTTATGTGCAATTCCTTTGTCAAGTAGTGTGTTATGTATAGGGACTTGACATTTTATATATTCAGATGGTTTTGTAAAGCTACAATGTAAGTTTTTTTTTTTTAATGAAATGAAATGAGGAATGCAGTTGGTTTTAAAATTTGATGACTTTTCTGTATAATAGTTGATGCCACAATTAATTTGGATATGTGTTTGCTTTAACATACCATTATTATAGATTATATACTGATATATCCACAGGGTACTTCAGTATGTAATTTATGGTAGCGGGGTGTTACAGGACTCCACCTTACACACCACAACATAATGGTGTGGTTGAAAGGAGAAACCGAACCTTGTTAGACATGGTAAGGTCAATGATAGGCTTAGCAGATCTATCGAAATCCTTTTGGGGTTATACACTCGAGACTAATGTTTATGTGACAAACAAAGTCCCTTCAAAGGCAGTTGAAGTTACTCTATATGAAATATGGACTAACAAAAGGCCCTATCTTTCTTATATGAAAGTTTGGGGTTGTCTGGCTTATGTAAAGTGGATTCAATCAAACAAAATTGAAGCAAAATCTGATAAATGTCTATTTATAGGATATCCTAAGGAAACAATTGGATATCAGTTCAATAATGTTGTAGAGCAAAAGGTGTTTATCTCAAAGCATACTATCTTTTTAGAGAAAGAGTTTCTTCTAAGAGAAGACAATGGAAGCAAAATTGAACTTGATGAAGTTCATGATGCTTAAACAGATGCAAATCAATTGCCTAAACCTAAAATTGTTGTTCATGGAGATGAGACAACAGTTGAACCTTCTGACACACAAAATGTTTGTAGGTTAAGTAGGATACGCAATGTTCCAGAGAGATATGGATTTCTTGTAAGTGAACACAATGACGTATTGCTTATAGAGGACGATAAGCCTACAACCTATGAAGAGGCTCTGAAGAGTTCAGAATCCGAAAAATGGCTTCAAGCCATGAAGTCCGAAATGGATTCCATGTATGAAAACCAAGTATAGACTTTGGTTGAGCTACCCGAATAGTTAAAACCCATAGGGTGCAAGTAAATTTTCAAGAAGAAAATCAACATGGAAGGTAATGTAATTACTTATAAAGCGAGGCTAGTCGCTAAAGGTTATCGTCAAAGATAAGGAATTGACTATGACGAGACATTTAGCCTCGTAGCTATACTTAAATCCATTAGAATACTCCTGGCCATTACTGCTCATAATGATTATGAAATCTGGCAGATAGATGTGAAGACGACTTTTCTAAATGGAGACCTAGTTAAGGATGTATATATGATACAACCTGAAGGCTTTATATCTAGAGATGACAGAAAGGTATACAAGCTTCAGAAATCTATTTATGGATTCAGCAAGCATCTAAGAGTTGAAACATCCGATTTGATGAGACAATCAAAGAGTTTGGTTTCTCACAAAATCCTAATAAATCTTGTGCGTACAAGAAGGTTAGTGGGACCCGTAATTTTTCCATGAAAGACCTTGTAGAAGCAACTTATATATTGGGAATAAAGATCTATAAAGATAGATCAAGAAAGTTGCTAGGTCTTTCACAGTCAACGTATATAGACAAAGTGCTAAATAGGTTTACCATTGAGCAATCTAATAGAGGGTTTCTTCCTATGACTTATAGGATAAAACTCTCGAAATCTATGTGTCCTAAAACATAAGATGAGAGGACTCACAGGAGTATGATCCCGTATGCTTTGGCAGTAGAATCAATCATGTATGCTATTTCATGTACAAGACCCGATATATCATATGCTCTAAGTGTTACGAGCAGATATCAATTAGATCCTAGTGAGGGTAGTCACTGGGTGGCTGTCAAAAATATCCTAAAGTATTTGAGAAGAACTAAGGATGTATTCTTGATATATGGAAATGGAGATCTTGTAGTGAGCGGGCATACAAAGGCCAGTTTTCAATCTGACAAGGATGACTCCAAATCTCAGTTAGGCTATGTTTTCACACTGAATGGTGGAGCAGTCAGTTGGAAGAGTTCCAAATAAGAGACGACTGCAAATTCGATGACCGAGTCAGAGTATATTGCTGCTACGGAAGCAGTAAAAGAAGTTGTTTGGATCAAGAAGTTCATCATAAAACTTGGAGTGGTTCCTAGCATAGTAGACCCAATATTTTTGTAATGTGACAACAATAGGGCTATTGTACAAGACAAGGAATCAAGGTCTCACCAGAGGTCCAATCACGTACTCAAGAGATATCACATAATCAGGGAGATAATTGATAGAGGTGATGTAAAGATAGAGAGAGTCCCCACAGATCAGAACATCGCTAATCCTTTGACTAAGCCACTTCCTCAAGCAAAATTTGATTCTTTTGTAATAGCCTATGGTATTAGATACAAAGGCAATTGGCTTTAATGTAAGTGGGAGATTGTTAGAGTAGTGCTCTAAAGGCAATCACCTTTAGCACTTTTGTACAAACTTTATTTTGATTAATAAAGCGAAAGACCTTTTTCATTGATTTAATATTTGTTTATATATGAATTGATATTGATCTTAAATCTAATTAATGAAGTCCATGATACAAAACATAGCATGAAAGAAATCATGATAAGATCATGATAAAGAGATTCCTATCATATGCAATTATGTTAGTATCTAAATAATCCCTAGTTATAGGATTAATAAGATAGGATATTATTAATCCAGACAGACTAGCATATGTTATACTCCTTGATTTGATCAAGCAGTGGATCTCACAGACTGTAAGCATGAGTTGTTTAGAGTTAACATGTGGATGCTTACTAAGGGTAGTAAGTACATCGGACGACCCGCTATGAGATTATCATATGGATGATCGATCGAATGTCAATGATTAATCTCATCATAGCAATGGTTCAAATCTCCTTGGACTTGAGGTACTCATGGATATCTTAGATACAAATCCTGTGCTTTGACATCATTCCTTGTTACCTGAAGACGATGTCACTCTTAGGATAGTGATTGGGTATAGCTATTGGTATTCGAAGGTAATTGGGTAGCCAATAAAGGATTCACAGCTTCTTATAGAAGGAGATGATACCCACAACCTCTTGTCAGGGTCATTATTTAGGAGTTTCTAGCCAGAGCAGTTATGTGTTAATCCACTAATAGTCTGGCAAATTGACTTCATAAAACCCTTCATGATTTGATTGAATTAAGAGTTAATTCAAGTGCCTAAAATAATCGGGAACCTAAGGGTTACACGCATAAAAGATCAAATGAAAAACAAGTGTGTATGACCTATTTGAAGCTGGCCACGATCATTCATCATAGGGTCGCGTCGTGGCTAAAGGTGAGACATTCCAAGATCACGATTGTGACAGAAGTCACGAAATGGTATATAAGTGAGTTCTTCACTTATGTACACGATCTTCTTTCACTTTTTACACACTCAAGTGATAGAGAAAGGGTTCTAGAGAGAGTGAGAAAAGCAATTTATGCAATTGTTGTATAAATCAACATGTATGCAAGATATCACCCATTTCAAATTCTATTTGAATTCATCAAGTTTGGTGTTTCCTTACACATTATTTCATCTACCTTCTTTACATGTTCTTGGGTGACCAAGGAAGGGTTTGATATTTGCAATAACCCAAACAAGGAGAAGAAACAAGAAAGGAGGAGAAATAAAGGTAAATGTTTTTATATTTCATGTTCTTTACATATCTTTACATGCATGTATGATCTTGTGGTTTTCGGGTTGTCATGGTGACAGAATCTTGATTCCGACACTTTCGCTGCAGCTGCATGCAACCATAGCTAACCCAACATAAAGTTTATCAATTACCACTTATCAGTGAATTTCATAAATCCAATCTTCAATCAAAAGATTTTAAAAGGAACTTTACCTTGGTGGGTTGGTAGAGAAGAAGAAAAAAACGCAGTAGTGGGGGGACAAGGTGAAGGGGCAACAAGGCAAAGAGGCTGCCATGATTGGAGGGCAAAAGGGTGGCGATCTGTGAAGGGGCAGTTGACAACTGAGGAGTGAGTAATGTAATACCCATGTTAGGGGTTAGAAAATTTAGGAATTTCCAGTACATCATATTCTTTGCATAATTGAGTATTCGCTGATATGTGCATATGGATTTTTTTCACATACAAATAATTGTACATGCATTCATGACATTTTTCGGATATAATTGATTTATAAATGTGATTAAAATGTAAATTGTGAGTTATTTGCGTTAAAAATTTATTTGGAGACCATTAGCTTTATTTAAATTTTTTTGGTGAATTTGCGGTATTTTGGATTTTGGACTAGGAAAATTGTCTAGTGACAAGTTAAGTGGTACATTAAAATTAGTATGATTAAGCCTACAAATTATTGACATTTGGCATCATTCATTGTGTGACAAATGGCCTGACATATTGGAGACATGTGGCAACTTGCATGAAAGGCAAATTTTAGTCATGCATGGAGCCATGTGTCAATATAATAACAACAAACATGTATTGGAAGGCAAATTATTGTAGCTTGTTTGTCTTTCAGATTGCTTGATCTTCACCGAACATCACTGAACCCTCATCACCAAAATACTGGTGTTAGCCTTTGCATGTAAACTTTTCAACCCAGCTAGTGTTTGTGTCTGCCTTCTTATTATTTTCCTCCCCTATCTACCAAAACCATGCTCCTCACTCTCACTGCTGGAATTTTCTGAAACAAGTAAGTTGTGTTTTAAGTGATTATGGATATTGTAAATGCTTTGATGATGTATTAGTGTTGGAAATAAACACATGGATGAGTTATGTAAGTTGTGTAGTTAGATAGAAAGATGAGTTGATATATTGTATAGTAATTATGCATGAAAAAACCATAAGTGAGTTTTAATTTTGGTGTTTCGGTTGAATCTTGCATTTTGAGTTGTTTTAGAGTAAGGTGAGTTGGAATGGGAGTGGAAATGTAGAAAATATAAGTTAGAAATGGAGTATAATGGATAAATCAGTAGGAAGAAGAGTGAAGAAGCTTGCAACTTCGGTGATGAAGGAAGAAACATGCATTTTTAGAGAGAGAAAGTTGAAAATGGTTTCACGTGCATGCATCGGTTTTTAGTGTTTGATATAAACTTGATTTTGAGTTGTGTTGAGAATGAGCTGATATAGAAGTGAATAAGAGGGATAAATGTAAGGGCATAAGTTTGTGACGAGGAATTTAGTAGAAGAGAGGAAGAAGATGGAGTAGAGTTTCTGTAAAAACATGCAGAATTACGTGCAAAAATCGTGATTCTACAGTAGAAGGTGGTAGTGCAACAATCAAACTTTCTAATACTTCTTGACTCTTTTTGCTATAACTTTGCCATATGATCTCCAAATGACTTGAAACTTAAACCAATAGACTCCTAAGACATTGTTCTTTCTTTTCATAAAAATTTATAGCCATCTGAATTGATTAGAAAAAGATTGATTGATTCAAAGTGAGGGTATGTGCTGGAATATTATGAACTGGAGATTTTCAAGAACATGGTTCGGTATTTTAATTATAGCTTGATAGGTAGATTTCTAAATGGATTGATTCCTAATTCAGATTAAACTGGGACATATTTCTACAACTTTCTTTAAGAAGTCAAATTTTAATTCTGTCTCTAAGAGTTTCAAAATTGGCATGAAATTATGTCTTGGATTAGGCTGTAGCACTACAAGGGATAGAAATCATGTCCTGTGGTTATTGAATAAACTGTATTGATGTAGGCTAAATTAGACTGAGGTGTCTTCACCAAAGTTGTATCTTATTCTCTTATATTTAAATTAGTATAAATTTTGTAATTTTTGGATATTGGAATTGAGAGTTATGAGGTGTACAACTTGGAAACATGATCATGCATTAGCCAAAATTTCAATGTACATAGTCTGTGGTATTTTGAGCATAACTTATTGAATACTAAACCAAATTCGATGAACTTGGTATCATTGGAAACCTAAGACAAAGTTTCTAGAAGGAATTATTACCTAATTACCTCACCTTCCTGATGAGAATAATTGAGCAAAGTGGACCTAAAGGTGGATTGTAAAATAAATATGGATTGAGGGATTGAGTATGATTTAACATCATCAATCATGTGATCCCAGATTTTTTTGACATGAACATGCATCATAAATATTCAGTATACATGAATGTGCATAATTGAATTCATAATTGTGCACAATAATGATATGTGTTTGTATTAAATGTTTTAGAGGAACCCATCGAGCGACCGATTCCAGATATTGCCAGGACATCGATGCAATAAGCAATAAGGGAGATTTAGTACGTAATTTAGACAGTAAATTTTGTGAGTAAACTAAGATGGTCTCACCTTGATTTGTTTTGTTTTTTTTTATTGAATTGAATTCGATATTGATGAATGTGTACTGATTCCAGACACGAAGGTCCGAGATATTGATTGATGAATGTGATGTTGAAGTGCTACTTGCTTTGCATGAAATGTCTAAAATGACTTTGTTTTATTTTAAAACTGCCGAGTCCTAGTTATGGGTAAATAGGCATGCCTAAAAAGGTCTGCAGCTGCTTCTGTGAAATTTTGATGTCTTTTGTTATTGACACTTTGGTGTCTTCTGATATTGACACTTAGGTGTCGAGACTTCGGTCTCTTATGAGACACTTTGGTGTCGAGACTTCGGTTTCTTCTGTATAAGTCTCGTTACCCACTTCTGTAAATGGATTTAGGAGTCTTATGATTTTGTACTCTGATATTAGTTTGATTTTGGCATAAGCTAAATTGTATTCTATTTATGAAGGGTTTATACCCTCTTGTGTTGAACAATTCTGTTATTTATAAAAACTCTATTTTGTTCTGAATTTCTGTATTTGTTGTTAGCTTATAGTTTAGTTATTACTCACTAAGCTATATGCTTAGCACGGTGGATTTGCCCCGTGTAGGTTCTAAAAGAGGGACGTAGGAACTAAGACAAGACAACTGTGATGGCCATAGGAGTCTGATTTTTGTTTTGTTCATATGTATTTTGAGATTATTTTTTTACTTGTATCTAATGTCTATAACTCATAAATTTTTATTTTGATGGGTTGTAATAACCTTAATCCAGGCTGCTTTCCGAAATGTTGATATGTGATGCATGTTTGTTGAGATTCTGGTAATGCATGTATAAAGTGTATTGTATGTTTCGAAATGCTTCGTGTTCAGTGTGTTCAGTGTGTATGTGACACTCGCAATATCCTCCCAGGAGGTATTTAGGGGTTACAAGTAATGCCAATGGCTAATAATCTAAGAGAGAGAGAGAGAATAGAGAGAGAGTGAAGTCTGGGGAAGAAAAAAGGGGAATGGTTAACCTGGTGTAAAACGATGTAATTTTATTTTGTGAGAAACCAAAGCATAAAATGACATTTGTGCTCCTGAGTTTGAGCCTAGCTATAGGCCTTATAATATTATAGCTTTGGGTCTAAAAAACCTGGATGTGACCCATTGACCTCAGGTCAGGCCAGATCGAGCCCGGACCAAAGTGCCACCCTTATTGTAAGAGTCTCATTATCTTATTCTCAATATTTATTCCATCAACCTTAGTTTTATGCAATGTGGCTTATGCTTTGGCAGACCCTTTCCTTGACTTCTCATTTTCTTTTATTAATAAATCGAACACCTTTTTGAGTTTCCTTACAACTAAAGAATAACTAATTCCTGTACCTAGTTATGATTTCAGTATGACAACCAATTTACTATATGATAATTTATTATTAATATCTTTAAGTTGGTCTCATGATCGTACCTTATTATCATGTGTCATAAACATATATGTTGGAAATTTCATGTTTATGGTTCATCTCAATCGAACACACTTGTATTGTCTTATATTAATTTCATCTCCTCTTCCTTTTAAATTCCCTTTTCTCCCTTTTCTTGTTTTGTTTTGCATCTAGACATTGATTCTTAAAGTTTCCTAACTTATTACATTCATCATATATAATGTTAGCCTTTTTCTTATATTCATGCTTACCTTTGCCTTTGTATCCTTTCATCTATTGTTTCTTGTTCTTCCTAATGAATCTTTTAATTTTTCTTATAATAAAGGTTATTTCTTCATCATCCCTTTCACTTAAGGTTGTGGCCTCATATCTTCATTATTTACCTTTCAAACTTTAAAAGAAACTCTTGTCTCTTGCTTAGACCTTCATCTTTTTTATTTTTATAGACTCATCTCATATATAAATAGAGACAGTTCCTTGAGTGTTAGGCTATTTAAGTCTTTTGTTTTTCCTATTATGGTTAACTTAGGCTTCCAAAATTTAAGCAAATACCTAAAAATCTTCCAAACTATCTCAATATTGGAGTAAGTCCTTCCAAGTCCTTTCAATATATACTAATATCAATAAAAATAGTATATATGTCAAATATTAATTTATCATGTTACATACATAACAATTCATATTGATGAATAAGCCTACTCACTCTGTTTTCTTAACTTGATTTGTGCATTTATGTGTGATTTCAATTGTATAACAAATATCTTACTTTTGTACTCCCTAATACTTTATTGAATTTATTTTAAATTAAGGCATAAAATAAAATACGGATAACTTTATGTTTTGTTCCAACTAATCTCCTATCTTTCTCATCCTACAAATATTGTACCTTAAGGGAGGATGTAGTCACATTATCTATGTTAACAGTTTCGCTTGGGATAATGATTCCCTCTCTAATAACCTCCCACTATTCATTCCACCATGACAAAGAATCTCATCCTAGTAAAATGCAAATAATTTTTTCCATTAATATCAAGTAATTAACTAATTGTTTATTCCTTTATATGGCTAATCAACTAATTATTTGTTCCTCCGCGAGTGTCATTATCTTTTCTCATGTCATTTGATACCTAGTGTATACAGAAAAGGAGAGTTCCTCTAATTCCAATTATTAACCCAAGGTCACTCATAATGGGGTTCATTCGGTGATTCTAACTTTTAAAAATTTCTATTGACAATTATTAAAATAATAAATAATTTATATACTCAAAAAATGGCAAAATATGTTCAATTAATATCACAAATGAATAAGTGATACTCGTTATATGGCAATATTAAACCAAAGACAACAACAAAGGTAACTGTAAGGTAATCATAGTCTCTTCGAGTCAATATTTTTGTAATGTGAAGTTTCCAGCTGATAGATCAAAATATAAAATAGAAAAAATTTATATAAAATCGAGGTATGCCAAGAAATCAATAACAATAATAAAGAGTAATATATGAAAATTAAAGTGATAAAGAAACATATGAACACTAGAATTTAAGCTTGGTCTTATTTGATCTACAAAAAATCCATAAGATTCACTCAAGAATTTCGAATCAAATATTAATCTTCTTTAGTAATGAAGAGAAAACCAATACAATTTGTCTTTTTTAAAGGATCAATACAAACCTTTTAAGTTTAAAGCGTTTATAATTCTCTTCAACACATTTCTAGGTCATTTAATTACGGAAACCTTCTCAAAAGTTACACAACACTCTTTATACAAAGCTTTCTCATATTAAAATACAATATCATAAATAGGAATTAAAAAATACCTGATATATGAGGTAGCTTGACATAAAATCAACATGACAAACTAGATTTGGCAAGTCTCAAACTCAATTTAAGCTTTAGATATAAGGGTTCAAAGTGCAACTTGAAATATCCTCATATATATAAACAACATTAATTATCTTCTCTCCAATTTTTTGACTTCTTCTGGTTTTATTTTAAAGGGAAAAAAACATATAAATCTACAGTGGGGTTGATCCCAACCTACTTGGGCTCAGATTGAGAATCAAGATGAAAAATATAAGAAAAGATAAGGAAGAGAGTTTAAATCGCGAAGGCTGGTCGACCATACTATTTCACTAATTGACTAATGTGTTTGGTCAACCATACTTATTAGCCAACTAAGGTACAAACTCACTAAAATGAAAACATTTCAAGGAAAAAGCTATATTAGTTAACCGTTTAAGTATATTGGTTAACCGTTTAAGTATATTGGTTAACTAATAAGGATAGGTGGTCAATAAGTATATGTAGCGAAACTCAGACCAAACTCACTGGAAAGAATAACTTCTTCAACATTGGTTGACTAGAAGAGGAAATTAATTGACTAATTTATCTAAATGGTCACTTAAAATAGTGAACCCAAAATTAACAAACTCATTAAGTTTAATTTTAAGGGTACTAATTGATTGCACTAAGATATTGGTCAACCAATTGACCAGATAAATTGAGAAACATCCCCTTGAACTCAAATTAAAACATCAAAACACTTAATAAATCATGGGAATATCAATCAAGAACTATCATAAACATTAAAAGAGACTTTAGTCATATAAAATCATACCTGATTCTCTCCTAATATCCTTATTTGTTGGTTTATTGAAATTATTACCCAATCCATCGAACACAACAACAAGTTTTAATTTAAGATCCTTATTTACATATAATCACTAAGTTTAGGTTTATAAAATACCCAAAAAAAAAGGTTCCTTATTCATAGTGCAATCCTAAACATTTAATACTAAAGATTTACAATCAAATTGATGCGTAAAAAATAAGATGTAACAAATTTCTAAAGAACGAGCTAATAACTACCTCCTGTTGAGCATTTCCTATGATATTTTCAAATGATGATTATTCTTAAATTTTCAATCCATTAGAAGCATATCGTCCTTCTTATCTCCCTCAATTGGTTTAGCTGTTGGCGATTTTGAAAAATCAGTGATCATTCATGTTCTCTTTAAGGGCTAATTTCTTCACGTTATGTATAAACATTTTCAAGACCTTCTTATATACAAGAAGGTTATATTTATCAAGATAAAAAGCATAAAATCTTTAAAAATAGTACTGTCATCTTTACTATATATATATCATTTGCTCTTTCTTTTTTAGTAGCCCCATATAAGCTTGGTTTCTTGATTGTTAGGCTTTTTCCTTTCAACCCACACCTATAAAGATTTTCTTACTATTATTTGCTTAATAAAACAAAATATCAACATGTTCATACTTACCGTGAAATGGCATACCATGTTATATGAGTGATAAGGATGCATTTGGTATTTTATATGTGTGTGCATAATAACAAATCTTCCTCTGGACATTAATTGTGTTGAATATTCTTTTAAAGTAAAGAGATGAGCTGCCATAATTATATGTATGATACCTAATATGAATAAATGCTTGATGCATACCTCTTTAAGGTCTAAAAGGGTATGAGTGGGTTTATATGTTACTATAGAAGCTATGTTTATACTCTAAAGGGTATGAGTGGGTTTATATGTTACTATAGAAGTTATGTTTATTCTTCCCTTTAGAGTATAAACATAGCTTCTATAGTAACATTCAAACCCACTCATACCCCTAGGCAATAGTTCTACACTGTGCAAATATTTTCTCTTTACAAACATGATTTTAGAATTGTCTTCGCTTTTATGGTTGTATCCTATTCCATACATATTATTGAAATTCTTTTAAGAGCCTAGAATGTTTTCTAATTTTCACTCCTTTTAATGAATTTATATAATGCATCCATGAGAATATTATCTCCTTTTCTAATGCCTCATCTTCATGCTTTAATTTGTCTAATGCATGATTAACATCAATGATCACATTTTTAGATGCTTTAATGTTATGAAATTCACTTTTCATTTTTTTATTCTAATTTATGTATGCATCTAACTGTTTTTGAACTTCCTCAAGTTTAGAAGATAATGTTTTCCTTTTCTGACTCACAATTTCTAAACTTTTAACTAGTTCATCTTATGTTAAATCATCTTCACTATAACACAAGTTAGAGTTAGATATTACCTTATTATCATTTATAGTTGTTAGGCACATATGAGCTATCTCTCCTTTCAAATGGTCATTTTCAAATTCGCTTGTATCATCCCAAGTTGAGGCTTTAAATGCTTTATAATTTTTTTTGTCATTCTTCTCGTTATAGTTTTTTTTCATACTTATCGCTATTTTTGAGTAAAGAACATTATAACTTCATATGTTTCGAGTTTTCTACATTCAAAACAAAAAATGTTAGAGGATTTATATCTTAATTCACCTCTACCTTCTATGATTCCTTTATTTTGAAGAAATTATTTTTCTTCAAAAACTTCTTAAGTTTCCTACCTTATATCTCTAGAAATGACCCAAGCAATTTTCTTACCATTTTAGCATTAGTATAAATATTTTCAATACCTTTGAGAGTATTAGTAATATCAATAAATCTAGTATACATGCTAGATATGCTTTCATCATACTTCGTTTAAAGCTCTCATTGATTTGTTCCCTTATATCTAATTTCCAAAGTGTGCCAAATTTATCAGTCATTTCCCACATAAAAGCCCCATTAAATTTGTGTCTTCCCAATGCATAACATAAGATACGTGCAACCCTACTATTCAAGAAAATTAATCTCTTATCTTGAGATCCCGATTCTTCCTTTAATTTAGGGACCTTTTTATTATCTACACTTTTCGTAAGTATAAAAGGGACCATTTGAAACTATTTCTCATAAGTCAACACTTTCGACTATTAAGAAAAATCCCATTCTAGTTTTTCCATATAAATAGTCATTTCCATCAAAGAAGGGAGCTCTACTAATATTTTGTCCCTCTTATTTGAATGATGATGTTGATGATCCTCCTAAGTATGTCATTATGATATTTATTATATAATTTCATTGAAATGTAAGCCTAATAGACTTGCTCTAATATTACTTATTAGTCCCTAATAACATCCAAGAGGGAGATGAATTGAGTGTTTATAAAATTTAATGAAATTTGCTAACCAAAAAAACTCAATTTAACTATAATCAATATATATAAGAATAAAAAATTACTTAGCATAAATCAATTAAACAATTTAATAATAATTTAAAGAGGATATAGAAGAGAGAATGCAAATAAATTTATAGTGGTTCAACAAACAACCCTTGCTCACATCCACTCTCGAGACGCTTCTTAGAATTCCATTATAATTTTTATTTTAAGGCAAAGAACAACTTTTTACAATATTTTCTTGACAAAGAGGAACCATTTTACAATCTTCCTTCACAGTGATAAGGGACTTCAATGCCACTTAGAACACTCCCAAGTGCAATAATATAACCCCAGGCAAATCTTTTAACTCAAAATACCTCACGTTATTTCAAGACTACAAAGAGACTCACTCTTACAAATATTCAATGGTGCTTAAATGATTGAAAAAAACTTTAAAATGTGTGTCAAAAAATAACCAAATACTTCTTGATGCTGAAACCATTCAAAAAATGTATTTATAGGATTTTGAGACCCCACTAGCCATTGGAGCCAAAAACTATCCATTACAATGCCTAGTTACATAATACTAGTTGACCAATTTAGCATATTGACTAAGTGGTCGATCAAAGAATCAAAGATAGTGAATATGTGCTTTTAATGCATGCTAGTCGACCAATATACATTAAAAACACATATCCACTAGCTTTGATTGACTACTAAGGCATATTGGTTGACCGGTATGGCACATATGTTGATAACTATATCAATCAATATTACTGTAAATTTTCAAAACATCAAATTTGACAATGTTAACCTATATTGGTCAACCATTAACCTATATAAGTCAACCAATTCCTTAAAAATATGATTTTAACAACTTTAAAAGGTAAAACTCAATTTGTTTAATGCATTTATGATTTAAACACTTCGCAAAATATTCTCTAAAGAGCATTTGAAAGATCAAATGCCCTTATATTAAAACCAAAAGCTTCAATGTCTCTTAATAAAAGAAAAGACTCGTGCGATAAAATGGTATGAAATGCTTATGTATGGTGAGTCTTTTAGAACATTAAAGTAACTAAATGAGATTAAACTTAACATTACAAACTAAAGAATGAACTTGATATTCCTTGTTCTTTTTTTGTTATTGACTTAGTCTTCACTTTGTAAGTTATAAACTTCATCTTTTCTTTTATCAACTTCATGAACCATCTTTTTGAGCTTATGACTACGTCTTGTTCTCATATTCCTTCTCATCAGAATAACAAACACATTAGTAGTACTTAACTTTATTATCCAAATATTGCTTGAAACCTCCCTTAGTTTAACATAAATTATATACCAATATGTTTTGTTAGACATTAATTTTGAAAATTAAAAAAAACTAGGAATAAGTTTTCAAATGTTTTCACAACCACTTATATTTTCTTATTACTCGCATGTTTTAAACTAATATTGAAGCATTGTAACACGATGAGAATTACTATGGTATATATTTGAATTTGAATTGATCTATGTTATGTAAAAGATGGTAGAATTTACTAGAATTAATGTGACTGAAGTTAAATAATAAAACATTATTTTAAAATTTATATGATAAATTTTATGATGATTGTTAATGTGTTCAAACTATAAAGGAATATTGATGTCTAGTAGTATTAATGATTAATATAGAATCTAAAGACAAAAAATCACAACCAAAAATCAGAGGTGATGCTATAATTTGTAATAAAAAAAGTTTAAAATAAATTTCGTATTCTGAGGGGCTAGAGAAGAGTTTGACTTGGACTAATTAATAAATAAGTTAACTGAAGAGGTCTCTGATAAACTGGAACCATTGCGTAGAACGTTGGAATTTGTGGAAATCAAAAGGTAAGCTAAGCAGGCCAGTCAGTCATAGAAATGGAATTTTGGCAGGAGACAGATGGAGCTAAAAGCGCCGCGGAAGGCGAAAAACGCAAGTGGAATTGGATTCGAGGTTTTGCTTTGCATTGTGGTATTGAATTTTCAGTTTTTGGGTATAGTATAGACTATATAGTATATTATAGACCCAACCCCGCAAGTGGCCCTGCAGTCAACACATGGTTTGGTAGGTGGAGACTGGAGAACCAAGCTGCTAATACTACTCCTGTTTATTCACAGAACATTACCCCAATCCTTATACAAACTTAAGTCTACGATTTCAAAGTTGGACCTTGGAGAATATACCGTTAGTTAATTTTCCAGGTAAGGTGACATATGAGCTAACTTTTGCAATTTATTTCCTTAAAAATTCATAAAAGTTGGGAAATAGTAAGATTATAAACCTATGAAGTATCCCAAGTAAATTCATTTATATGTCCGTCTTTCAATACTCTGAAGAGGCAATTATTTTTTCAAGTTTCGTCTTAAAAGTAAGTTTTTCTTAATCAAGTATTGCATTGCCATAGCTTTACATCTTTTTCTTTTTTCAGTTTGGCAAAGAAAAGTAAAGGAAAGCTCTATTCGTTTAACCGTGTGTATTAGAAGATTAAGCATTTTACGTTAGACCAAGAAAAAAGAAACAAAAGTACCAAATAAAAAAAAGAAGATGAGGACAGAAACAACGAACAGGAACGTTGCGTTTGGTTGCTGTCTTCAATATGTAGAGACAGAATGGAACAAAAATTTAGAGACGGAACAGAACAAAAATTGAAGACAGTAAGTTGTTTGGTTGTGATGGACAGAACAGAAAAAATTGTCTTCGTCTGGATGACATAAATGTGTTTAGTTGTAGTGGATAGAACAAAAAAATAGTATCTATGATGAAAATGCCTCTGCAGTATAATATGATTAAAAATATGTAATTCATTGATTATTTTATAATTGTATCAATATTTTTTTAAGTGTATTTGTAAATTTTTAATTACGATG
>JAOQMS010000003.1:22732992-22757234 GCA_027563885.1 Erythroxylum longipes
TTCCTAATTTCTCGATTGATCACCCGTGTACCCGTTTCTATGGTTCAACCCGTTATATGGAAACGGGATGTTACAAATAATACCCAAAATTACTCCAATGGCAATAGTAAAAATCCTTGACTCCATGCCATTTTTTTCTTCAAAGTTGCAACTTCATGTTGCTGTTCATTTGCTGGAAGTAAAAATTGATTCGATCTCGATGAGGGTTCATTGGTGGTTAGAACAATTTCTTCATTTCGACTTGTAGGACGCCTATTGACATCCATGACATAGGCACTTTTTGCTTCAACCAAAATCTGATAATCCTTGAATCTAGCATCAGGAAAGCCCTCAGTTGCCAATTTAACATCATCCCAATTTGTAAAAATACCTACTTGGCGTCCAACAAATACCACATAGAAGTTGTATCTACCCATAGTTCAGTACCTGAAAATGAATCATATACTCATAATTCATACACATACATAAATTACAAATATTAAATAGTTAATAAACTAACCATTCATCGTTGATTCACAAGTGTACAAACAAAGTCAACATTTGATCATATCATCATTCAACATCACATAGGCAGTTTGAAGACAATGCACAACATAGGTTTCCTGTTAAGCTACCATAAAGCCATAAAAGATTAACAAATTAAGTCAGACTTCATCATCTACGAGGCTCCTAACATAAGCCTGTTTTTGGTCTGCAGTTAAAACCCAAAAAAGATTCCCAGCATGAGCATTTTTAGAGAAGATCCTTACTGTCCTAACAACTTCTGCAGTGGAGAAACCTAAAACCCAAAAAATCTTCACCTAGCTTGGGATTTTGCGGTCCTGTAATAGCATCAGCAATGATCTTTGCATTCTCTCAAATACAGTCAATGGCTCGATCAAATGAGGTAGCAAGACTGTCGAACATTTCAACATCCCTCATCTTCCTTTTTCCTTTGTTTTTTTGGTTCCCTATTGTGTTGCTAGAAGAATCGACAGAACCAGGGAAATGGACAGAAGAAGTTGCAGCGGAAGTGCCCGATCGGACTGGTAGATCTGATGGGCCAGCAAGAGGTGTTGGAGCATCACCTTCAGTTTCATCGGTCTCAAGCTGAGCAATAGCATCTGCAGCATCTTGAGCTCCTGCACCAGTGACTCTATCTTTTCCAAAGACAAACTCAAGTCTAGGGAAAATTGAGAAAGGTTTTCCAGGCGTATAGTACTTGTTGGGGTGTTTCTAGAATACAAAATCAGAAAACTTCAGCATGATAAACATATTATTATTAGGATGCTTTTAAAAAGAACCAACTAATACTGAAAACCATTTACCCTTATCCATTCGTCCAGCACTTGCTTGCTGTCAACCTCAACGCATTGCTTGCTTTCATTCCAACAAACTCACTGCAGTTCAACATGTCAAAGGCTGTTTGATATTTTTCCTTCAACTTCTTGTGCTTATTCTGTATATGCCTCTTCTCAATGCCACAACCAGGAAACTTCTCTACCATCATTCTAGAAAGAATTTGAAAAGTACCAGGCTTTAATTGCCCATTATCAGTTCTATGACCAGCAACAACTACCTCCTCCATGAAGGTCACAAATACTTCTGTTTCTTCTGATGTCCAAACTCTTGACATTACACCTATACCATGCAACGTCATACCCCAAACTATTCCAAACCATTTCCATTAATCATTAACCACCAGTATTTGAAACTTTTTTTGGAAATAAATAAGACAATATTGAATTAAAAGAAACATGTAATTAATTACAAATAAAACTAATAAACAACAATTTCATGATGTATTCTCAAATTCAGTTACAATGAAAGTTAACAATATAAGGAGACATTAAAACAAAGGCTCAACTCAGTTACAATGAAAGCCAACCAAATTTAAACCCTCAAATCAATAAAAAGAAACATTAACTAAATTAAAGTTCACAATTTAATGGTCTCTTCTCCACTCATCAAACATGTTCTTAGCTAAATCCTCTCTCCATTGACTCCATTAATTACTTGTCTCAACACGATCAACAAATTCAACGAAAGGTGCATCTTCCCCAATTGGCATATCCTCAGCTTCAAGAGGAGTAAGCTCTGCGGGATCATAAGTCATATGCCACCTAATAAAGTTGTGCAGAAGGCAGCATGTAAGAATGATGTGCACATTAGTGGCTGTTGCATAAAAAGATGGATTTCTTAGGATTTTCCATCTTTTTTTCAGTAAACCAAATACACGTTCAATCACATTTCTGGCAGATGAGTGTCTCTTATTAAAGAGCTCTTATGGGTTCCTAGGTGCCCTTCCATGTCTTACCCACTCTTGAATATGGTATTTTGTGCCTCTAAAAGGTGCAAGAAAGCCACGACAATTGGTATAGCCAGCATCTACTAAGTAGTAATTTTCTATATAAAAAAAAAGACACTATTACTATTGTATTTGTAATCATACCTTAAAAAACAAATACCAAAATTTTGACAATTCTTATCTTACATACCCCTTGGAACTTGAAGTCTATTATGTCTAGTAACAGCATCATGCAGAACCCTTGAATCCACTGCTGAACCCTCCCATCCAGCAAGCACGTAAACAAAGTTTAAGTTCTTATCGCACACCCCTAACACATTAGTGCATATTTTCCCTCTCCTACCTCTGTATCTGGGTTTGTCTGTGTGGGGAACTATTATTTCTAAATAGGTCCCATCTAAAGCACCAAGGCAACCTTTGAATTAAAAAAAAGAAGTTATAGTTTACTATTTTAAAAAGTGAAATTAGACAATATATTGTAGTTAATGAAATTTACTAACCTTAAACCATTTCCATCTATTGTCTATGCAATCCTCAGGAATTGGTATGGGGTTGACATACAACAGATGTTAAAACTTGAGTACAGCCTTCAACACACTATGGAAGACCCTACTTAATGTTTCTCCTGTATTAGATTCATTTTGTGCTAATATTATTAGGAAGATTAAAACTTTTTCTTCAATAGGCACATGGCCATTATTTGTCAACCCACCATGGACCTTAAGGATTTCACATAACATTGTAAATGCATTACAGTCCATCCTTAAATCCTGGCTATTCCTATCACCCTCATGCAAAATCCTATCTATATTGGCTTGTCTAGTTGGTACTGTCAATGCCCTACTACCTTTAGCATTTTCACTCCTACGCAGTTTTTTTGTGTATACATACAAGCATAACAACATCATCATTCTCATAAAATCCAATTGCCCATTCCAAAGCTCAAACAAAGTCAGACACTTAAACATAGCATCATGATCCTTGTTATCCATTTTTATTTCCAACAACTGTCTTCAAAGAGAGAAAAATTAATGATCATAAACAAGCCACAACCAACAATACAAGAATAAACAACAACTAAGAACAATCAATGCATACAGTTGCAGAACATTGGTTGCATTTGACAAGTAATTATTTCTCCTGGTAAGGTTTGGGTATAAAATATTTTTTATCTTCAGACATTCTTATTATCGGGATTAAGAGTTTTCAAATATTAAAATCTTTTTAATCCTTGACTAAGATAGGATTATTATAATCGAATGTTTTATAATATCAAAAAAAATCAAATTCTAAAATTAGAAGAAAATATTCCAAATAATGCAACAAATATCATCATGTGGATATATACGCATGGCCTTTTATTTGGTGGCTTCATTTTAAAATAGCAATTTCATACTTGTATGGCTGTGGTTGAAAGACTGATAAGTTAGTTTGGTAGGTAAAAATAGGAGGGAAGTTAAATCATTTGGTCTAACAGTATTATTAATTTATTTGTGAGATAATATGATTTTGCTGTGCTCTAATTTACAAAGCTAGGGGTAAAGATAAAAATCTTGGCAAAGGTTTTGTACTTTTGCACAAGGATTAGTTTAAACCATGCCACAACTATTTTCTTCTTTTTTTGCTTACTGCAAAACATGACTCCACGTGAACTAAAAGCATGTAAAATGGGAGTTAATCCAATATCTACTATGAAAATGGCGATTGTAGGTCATTTTGTTGTGTTAGTATTATATAAAAGAATCTAATAAGTTTTGGTTCCATATGAATTCATTTCTAATTAAAATTGACCTTTGGTCCCCTCCATCTTTATTGTCATTACTCAATCCGATGACAGCCAAAATAAATAATATAGAAAAAGCATCTGTTACTGTTTTATTAAGCATCTGTTACTGTTATTGTGCGTATGTATCATTGTGAGATCCAATGATACATACACACATTTATCTCTAACTAATAGAGAGAGATGGTTTTTAAAACACTCAAAAACTAAATCCCGTAAGTAAATAGACCTGGTTTTAACCAAATCAGAACAGATAGCATTTCCAATGTACAAGAAATGCAAGAACCAGTCATAAAGGAAGATGTGAATGTGTTAATGAGTGATCCATCTTGTCATCAAACTGTCATGGTTGTGGCTGCAGAGAAGTTATCAGTTGTGAAATTTAACCTAAGCATCTGGAGTTTTACATCGATCAGGATGATTGTCACCTAATTCCTGTTGAATTGATGGGTTCAAGTTCCAATCAGAAGCAAAATGAAAGCAATGTTGACAAAAGAGCAGAGGAAAGTTATGGTAATGAGGATTTTGTTCTGGAGTTTGATAAGCATGTTGGGACACAGTATGAGTTAGTTGTGGAGGATATAATAGCTGTTTTGAAGAAAATTTGCCATTGCTTTCATGCCATGATGACGGGGATGAACCTAAAGTTGAATTATTTGAGTCCAGAGAAGTATCTTAGAATGGAATTTCTTTACAAATGCTTGTTGATTTTGGTGAAGAAGTTAGCTTTACCACTGATAATCATGTTTTTCAAGAAAATTCATACCTGGAAGATGATATAAAGGAACCGGCAAATAGTCAAGGTAATCTCTAAGATGTCCTTAAATTTATTACGTGCTTCATATTAAATTCTGATCTAAATTCATGATAAATTTGGCAATGTGCAGTCTCCGAAGAATCATCCCAAGTGCAAGGAGATGAAATTGAAGGGGATGTCTCTATAGGGACAGAGATTCCTAATCGGGAATTAATTGATGATTTTCAAGCTCAAGACTTAGGTCCTCCATATGTATGCTCAGAAGAAACCCTTTTGATTAGTAATGCCAATTGTGATGTACAAGTCGAATTTTCTCGTGTAAATGAAGCTCTTAGCTATGGAGATGATGGTTTTCAAGTGAACTTGGACATAAAAGAGCAAACAAACAAAATTAACTAGGCTGTGTGTCATTCAAACCCAGAAAAGCAAGGTATATCATTTACACCAACAATTGCAATCAGATTCTAAAAGAAGATACTAGGAATACCTTGTTATCTGTGGCTATAAATGACCCGTAATATGAGTGAGGATAGATGTCCTTAAAATATGAATCAACTTGTTCTTTTAACATATGGCAAATCTCTAACAAGAAAACCAAATTGCTCGGGTTTCACTGCAGGAGACATTACAGCATTAGCTCCCAGCCAAGAAACATGTAAACAACCCCATTATAGTATTACACCCCCAAATGCAAACAACCCCAGAAAGAGAGAGATATGGACACAGAAAACAACAGGGACGCAAGCCAGAGAGCAAAAGCAATCAAGTAAACGCATAAGGAATCAAAAATAGACAGCGAAACGAAAGGCACAGAAGGGGACAAAATGAACAGAAAAAAATACTTACCTTTGACTGAGAGACGAACCAGAGGGAAGCAGGAGCGCTGCAAGAGAGAGACGAAAATTTGAGAGTGAATTTGACTGAGAGACGAACGGAAGAAGGAACGCTGCGAGAGAGATGCGAAAATGAGAGTGAATGAGTGAGCATGGGAGGGTATTTTGGACATTTCCTTGTGTATTTTATTTTTATCCTTGAGATAAGAATTTTTGTACTACAGTCTTAGGAGGTATACAAATTTTCTGTTTTTCTGCTTTGAAGATGGAACAGAAATGAGTGAAGACAGTAACCAAACGCATCCAAGTATAGAATTATTATGTCTTTGTCCTCTGTTTTTGTAGGTGAAGACACTAACCAAACACTACAAGAAGACCAAATTTGATGTCCAATTTGAACGGAGTTTCTGATTCTAACAAGTTTTTACAAAGAGAAGTTCCTTTGGACGTGACTAATGTTGGGTAGAATTGCAAAGATTAGATGCAATTCGTCGGCTTCGGTTTCAGACTTCGGTTTTGTTGTCAAACACCCAACTTTATGTGCTTGTATGTTTGTAAACACAACTCCATGTTAATGTTTAGGCAAAGAAGTCAGAAAATGAAATTATAGTGTTCAAATAAAAGAGAATTTCTTGAGCAATCCGGCAAGACGGTCGAACACTTTCTTCTTTCCTTTTTCCCCTCCTGTTCTTATTTGCTTATATTTGTTTTAAGCCGTGAATAGATGAAAGGTTTCTTTTTTCTTATATTTTGTTCTTATGCATTGAAAAGCATACGAATGGTTTCTTCTCCATATGCTTATCAGACGTACATTTTAGCCTTGGTTTGTCTTTCTACTTCTCTTTTGGTGAAAAGCTAAATAAAAAAGAATATTTTCTTGTGAGCTGTAACCAGAGGAAGAATTCCATTAACAGACTATAACGCACTTCTTTCTCTTATACCATTTTCTTTCCTTGTAATTTGTTCATAAGAATATACACGATCAACTGCTGACCTACTTCCCCATGTTGACAGGCTTTTTAAATTGCAGCCTGTTACGACTAGATAGATTGACAGTAACTAAACGTGAATTATTATGAATGCAACACAATGTTTAATCAGGTTGGCACAGCTCAAATAATGAATTAACAGGATTAACAAGTTCTTCTGTGATATAATTTAAATGCCATATAAAAATCACAAGAAAATCATGAATATAACATGTAGATAATGTTAAGCTACTGGATGTCAGATTCTATAAACCAGAGCTAACAAACAACGGAACCTAAAAAGAATTCAAAGAACTCTAATAGATTCAATTGACTAATGCATGCTAGTTTTGCTTGACAATAACTCAGGTTTCTCCAAACTCCAAAAGTTTAACTTCACTACCAATGTGTTGTACCTCAGAAAGTTGTACTTGGTCGGTTGTGTCTTTTGGAGTGCAAGCAATATTTTTTATGACCGAGAAGTAAAGGTCAAATTCTGCTTTTAGTTTCCTGCAGCATGCTTCTATCCATTTTTCAGCTACACTTGTAGCCACACTGTCCTGGCTATCTCTTTCATGCTCTTCTATTGCTGGTCTTATTTCATCATATAATGATGCAAGCTGGGAGGCCGCATCATTCTTCAGTTCCTGCACAATGATTTAAGTCCATCAAAGAGAGCGAGGGCAAGTGCAACAGAACCAATAGCCATAAGATTGATGCAGAGAAATGATATAAAATGAAGTTATTTTCTTCAGGCGTTGGGCATAATGCCAATCCCCTAATGACAATGGAAGTGTAACTACCCTCCTGAAGTTATATAACACGAAAGACATGGAGCTTTTAATTTGATCTTTTGTGGCAATTCACTACTCTCACTTCACCACTGCTGTGAATATACACAAAAGACACGAAGACAGCTCATACCTCATTTGTCAGCACTTCCTCTTGTGCTTCTTTTAATGCTAAAAGTTTGGCAACATATCTTGCATCAACTTGTTTTTCAGTCACATCTTTCGATTTTCCATTGGAGTGATGCTTCAAATGCTTCTTTTTCTTGCGCCCAGGTCCAATCTTTTTTTTTCCCGCACTGTTACTCTGGATTGCACTCTTTTGTGCAAAGCCTTGTTGAGTATCATTGCAATACAATCCCATCTCATCACAGGATTCAGTTTTTACTGGATTAATTAAGACACCTTCATTTGGAATTGAATCAAGCGGACTAACAACAAGAGCAGCTGAGTTGAGCTCAGCTTCCATACTCCAATCCGTTATCGTGGAACATTCATAATTTCTACTCATTCGAGTCTTAGAAGGAGAGTTCCCAGTTCTTGGGAGCTTTGAGGAAGGCTCATCTTCTGCAGAATCATATAATGGAACCTTTTCAACAGTATACCTACACCCAGAAAAAGAATCAAAATCAAAGTCAAAAGAAAATGAAACATAGTTGATAGACAATTAAATATGAAAGATGAATCACATCACACTACATTACTTCAATTGAGCAAACATCACAGAAAATGCAAAACCTGCATGATTTGACATCCCAATATGATCAACTTTTATAGTTTATCCAGTTTTGATCAAGTTGGTATATTCTTCGTCCGAATATAGGAAATTTCTTTTTCATAATATTTTATGGCAAAGAAACTCGCATGCACTCCAGCAAACAAAGAATTTGCACAAAATTGATGAAAATGACTGGTTTAGTGGAACTAGAGAACACAAGGATGAGGAAAGAATCTCTTATCTCAAGTCAGTACATGAACTTTCTTTACAATTATGAAAGATAAGGACCCAAGCAATTTAAGCCAAATAGAATGTCTCTCACGGGGATCCTCCACTAGGCTCCCCCGCTCCAAACAATTAGGTTAACAGTTAAACCAACAATCATGGTGTTGGTTAAGATTTACTCCATCATAAACTTGAATAGCTAGCAAAGCCAATCTATTATTCATAAAAAATATGTAAATATTGCAGTGAACAATAACTAAACTTGCTACTGTATAGATAATGCAAATTAATAAAGACAATAAATCCAGAAAACCATAATAGAAAGGCATCATGTACAATCAAACATTACCTCTCATCATCGTCTTCCCATAGGTAAGTGTCTTCCTGCAACAAATGGAGTGAAAATATATTGAGACATGCATTAAGATTTATTTTAATGAGAAAATGGAGATATCTGAAAACAAAATGCACAAGTATGAAACTGGAAGCTACAAGCAAAAACTGCTGGGATATTCAAAACTTCGGTTACTATGAAAACCAGTTAATAACAAAGCCAAAAACTGCTAGAACGATATTCAAAACTTCGTGTTACTATGGAAAGAAGTTAATAACAAAGCCAACTCATACTCCACTGACATGAAAACCCATAATCAAGCTTTCCAATTCTGTTAGTTAACCTTTTAATGGATTGCATATTACATAATTAATGGCCCGTTTTCTTCAAATTCAATTCCTTGCATCTAAAAGATTTACCTGGAAACCACGAGATTTTGCCCCGAGAAACCCAGAACACGTAGCAGCACCACAAAGACAACGAACCTTCGCTCCACCATACCATTCAAAATTATAATCATATGCAAGTTCAGTTCCACTGGATATATCTTGCTTTGCAAATATTCCAACGCGTATCTCTCCCAAAACATTCCACTTTCTTGTCTCACAGTTAGGTTGGCTACATTTATTGTTTGTGAGCATAAGTCAATTAAAATAAAGAGACCAATATGTAAAAATAACTAAAAACAATTTAACGAAAGGAAGCACTTTCTTTCCCAAAGCTTCATGCTCTAACATAAATGGCTTACCAAGAATGGTTAATAAATCTAGCAAGACTTCCCTTTTTTGTGGCATCAATTGACTCAGAAGAGTTGAGAGAAATTATATATGCATCTTTCAGCCCTGTATACAACAATGGAGAAATATAAAACATCTTTCCTTTAGATAAATATAAACATTATGCCTGGCAAACTAGTGTTCTACCCTGATTTTCATAATTCTGAGATCTTCGCCTTGCTTCTTTCCATGATATTACTTCTCCACAGTACTCAATGATGAATTGTCCATTCTGGAATATGAAGACAGAAAAAAAAGTCAATGATATCATTTATCTAAGCTTCTCACTGGATGGTGCCATGTGATAGGATATACTTCTCCCTACCATATGGTATCCTTTTAATCAAGAAAGAATGCAGAGTGGAAAAACCTTGATGGCATGAACAGCCCCAATAACCAAATATCGTTGCATAATAGCGGCCCATCAAATGCAATGAACATCCCACATAAATTCATGTAAATGCAGTTATTGTTACCTTGATATCCTCATCAGCAAGAAGACCCCACCCACGACCTTCCGTTTGAAACAATTTTGTCTTAGCATACTGGCATTTCTGAAATCTCTGTTAACAGAAGGGTACTAAAATTAAATATATGCTAACATATTGTTTTCCACATAATTGAACAAGATCATTAGCCCTCTATCTGAAATTTATGCCATCAGTATAGACTATCAAATTAGAACTCCCAGTATGCAATTTTAGTACTCAGAAAAAATAGGACCGCAATAAAACCATGGCCAGAAACAAAAAGTATCTTAGGGAGTGGCTATAGAATGCAATAGATGGAAACTAAAACATACAGCTATAAGATTAATCACTGACCTGATTCTTGCAATAGTTGCCACAAGGGCAGTAACCAGGGGTACACTCTGTGCTTGTTAAAACATTCAAGCACCTTTCCTCACATGTACTAAAAGGGGCATTTTCATTGAATCTGCATTCGCAGATGGCAATTTCCTCTTCTTTCTGTTTCTTGTGTCTAGAGTAAGCGTAAAGTTATAAAAAAAATCAAATTCAATGATCAAATTGACCATATAAATAAACATCGAGCCGATTGAATTCATTGAAATCAACAAGTGCAACAAAGAGCTATAACTTAAAATCAAGTGACATAAGGAAAGTTCTCATGCCATAACCTTATAGGACAAGTATGAGGTTTTAAATACTGACTGTATCATCATCGCCCCTAACCTTGACCTTTTCATTGACTAAGAAGAATTGAAAGAGGCAGTTATTAGAAAGAAGAATGTTCAAACAAGAGTGAAGATAGTCATACCGGCGATATGCAAAATCATTCTGTTGAATGTGCTCATAATGAGGAATTAGTTCCCTGCACGGATCCTTCATACAATACATTGCCATTACTTTAGGATACAAAAAAGCATACATCCCATAACTATCACAAAATGTAACACTTAAGAACAAATCTGTCCTCGATAACCCATCACAAGACAGAAGAAAATGTTTTACATTATTAACTCAATTTTAGTTGACACTACCATCCACAGAAATTCAACAATTGGTATAAGTAAATAGAATCACAACTCCAAGAAAGATATGCATATAACCGTAACAGAGATGATATGTGTTACCATGAAGAGATTTCAATTCGATTCACTGAAGAAAGGCATCTTAATCACCAAGCAACCAAGTGCAATGAACTATCTGCCATATCAGAAGAAAGCGAATCAAAAAACACAATTGCGTTATAATCCCCCTTCCCCGGAAAAGAATATAATAGAAAAGCTTCACAAATATCGCAGTTGAAGTAACGTTGAAGTTTAGACATAAAAAGAGATAGACAAAACTGGAAATCAAGTTTCTAGAAAGATATATGAAACCGAAACAACAATGAATTGGGCATTTGGGTTGGTATATTTCTGGAGTTTACTATGTACGATCAATTTTTTAATACCTCAAGATAGAGAGATGAAGAAATTAATCACACCTAAAACCTAATTGAATCCCCTGAGGTTCTTCAAGGGGTTTCCAGTTGGAAAAACAGCAAGAAATTTTCACACTAAGTTGCATTTGCGCAAGGCAGTCTCTCTCTGTGTCCTTGTTTTTTTCTTTCAATTATGTTGGCGTTTTGTATCTTTTTTTCCACGCGAAATCTTCCGACTGTTTTTTTCAATTAAATCTAATCCCACATTTACATGTGAACGAAATTTAATATAGCATGATATAAATATTATAATCAAAACAGAAAATTATATCATTTTTTCTTTATTTAAAAAAAAACTTTTCTTCTCCTTTCCATATGTAAGTGTTCCATGAATCAAAATTTAATCACAACAAGAAGGATCCTTTCCATATGTAAGTGTTCTATGAATCAAAATTTAATCACAACAAGAAGGACCACATCACCTCTTTCATTATTTTCTGCATAATATATTTCATGAACATTCTTTCATTTAATGAATAGGACTAAAAAAAAAAATTAACAGCTGTGATCTTTTGAAAACAGAGGGCCACATTAGTTGAAATAGAAGATCTGTCCCTAACAACGAGTATTTTCAACTCAAAAATTTTTATAAAATTTTGTCTTATGTTCTAACTTTATAAAAATTATTTTATTTAAATTTTGATAAGTTTTGTATAGTAGTATACTGGAATAGGTCAATACCAGGTACTATTTTAAATAATTTTTTGAATTTATAAAATAATTCTTAATTTTTTAAAAATTACAAATAGTCTCTCAATATATTGTATTGTATAGTTTATAATTTTAGATCAACTATATCTCCACAAATCATAATAAAATTTTTTGATATAATAATAATCTATTATTTCTATTAATATTACCTTTCAAATATTTGACATATAAATAATAACTATAATTAATATGAAAAATATTGTATAAATATGAAATTAAGATCAATATAAAGTACTTAAAATGTTACAATTTCATCACATAATAAATAATATTATATCAAAACATCAAATGAAAAGAATAATAAATATTCATAATTCTTTGAATATTACAATTTACAACAGAAGTTAATACTGAGGAAACAACCAACTAGAAGTAAAATCTAAAATAAAAACATTTACAGTTATATTTATATTGCATTTAACATATACATCAAATATAAGTGAAATTAAAGGAAAATAAGAAATGAAAACTTGAAATTTCATTAAATCGAATATTCGCTTAAATTGCACTTTAATTATGATTTGATACAAAATCATCATCATTGAGAGGAGCTCTATCATCACCACCATTCAAATTCATTGCACCAAATGATATATCAATACTTTCTCATCCAAGATTATCTTCAAAGTCACTCTCATCTATCAAACTCAATTCCTCGAAAACTCAATATGTCAAAAGATCGATATGATCAAGACAAATTGAATATATGAAACTACTTGTTCTATTAAGATTCCTAATACATAAATAAAATTAAATTATTAAGAAATTATAAGAAATTATATCCAACTTAATAATGATACTAACATACCTATAAAGACTAAGTTGTTCAATTTTTTGTGCTTCAATCTATCCCTTTTCTTAAAATAGATGAATTTAAATGTTTTCCAATTCCTTTCATATCCTATTGCATTTACACAGTGACTAATAATTCGAATTGCAAATCTTTACATTTTTAGAACACCACTTCCAAATTGATCCCACCTAGTAACTGTAAGGCAATAAAAGTAGCATTATAAATAAAATAAAGTGATGATTAATTTTCGAGTAACAAAAATATACAAAAATATACCTAGATTAAGTTTGTCTCTTTGATGAAT
This sequence comes from Erythroxylum longipes, assembly GCA_027563885.1. Classification (NCBI taxonomy): domain Eukaryota; kingdom Viridiplantae; phylum Streptophyta; class Magnoliopsida; order Malpighiales; family Erythroxylaceae; genus Erythroxylum; species Erythroxylum longipes. Next base: position 22,746,217 of record JAOQMS010000003.1, read on the forward strand.
AGCAATTGCCATCCCAAAATCGCCAGAAGTGTCCTTATAAATCTCTATTTGTGAGCTTAGGAGATCTTGCATCATCTCATAAACAACATTTGTTGTAATAGTTAATAACATTCCCCTTTTAACTTTAGCTTTCTTTACAAAACTTGATCTAAAATAAACACTAGGATTCAAAGTTTCCCCATCTGTAAACAAAAAAGAGTAAAGTTGTCTTTTCTATCTCTCATTAATAATTGTAAGATAAGGTGTATATAAAGAATGCCTATTTTTTAAATTGACCTTGATTGCTTCCTTCGCCCTCTCCATGGCATCATAAAAATAACATATTGTTGCTTTCTAATTACTATCAGCCAGATAAAGTACCCTGACTAAAGCCTCATAAACTCGGATGATAAATTGACATTGGGAACAAAATTCATTTTCTTCAAATATAATTCTAGAAACCTCCAATTTAGCATTAGACTTAACATGTTGGGACGCAACTTACTTATTATGTGTAAACATTTGTCTCAACTCCTTCTTTATCAGAGTAAAACACTAAATTGATAAGAAATTTAGTTGCAAATTTTATAATAGGAGGACGATACAAATTTTTACCATTTATGAAATTTTTCTCATTAAATTCAAAACCCAAAACCCATGCACGATTATAGATGAACTTAGTCACCTTTGTTGCTTTCTGTATAATCTAATTAATAATATGAAAATATCTAACATCTCATATCTTTTTCAACATCAGGTCAATACAATGTGTAAAACAAGGATTCCAAAATAATTATAACTACTTTGCAATCTTTTTCCAACTGTTTTATAAGCAGAATCATTGTCAGTAATGAATTGAACAATATGTTCTAGCCCAACTTCATTCACAATTAATCAAATATCTCAAATATAGTATCGACATTCCTAACAAGGCTAGATGCATCAATAAACATTGTCCCTTTTGTATAATAAACTAAAAAAATTAATAATAGGTTCTTGTCTTCTATTTGTCCAAATATCACACATGATTGAACACTCAAAATTAGCCAAAGTCATTCTTTTTTCATCCAAATAAATGTTTATGTCATAAACAGAGCTACCCAAAAGTTTACCTTTCTAGTTATCAATTGAAGAAGCTTTGTATCCTAGACCGTAAAAAGCAATAACATCTATTATAGGCTAATAATAATAAGACTTGGTAACATTCAATGTTATACCTGAATCATACCACCATCTAACTATTGTCATATTCACATTATGATTTGCTTACCTAGATTGTAAGGCTCTATGGATTAAAGGGCGAGCTTTAGGAGTTGTTTGCGGTATAAAAAATTAGACACTTGTCTTCTTCTTTTTTTCCTAACATTAGGCGTAACATCCCTTCTTGTTGGGTATGAATACTATCACCTTCAACATCTCCACTATCATCCTCACCACCAACAAAGCGAACTTCCACTACCAATTTCGTAATTCAATCTTTGCCTTTTATATTTCTCGTGTTGGTATTCTTCAAGAAAAGTCTTCATTGTCATTTCACATCATGGCTCACTTTTTAACAAGGCCCCATATCATCTTTGACCCAACTAACTGCTTCTTCAATCTGGTGAATTTTAAGAATGGAACATTATTCCCATGGTTTATCCCTTATTAATTTAATATATAAAGGATTATCAAATGAGATGTTAAAATTAGTTTTAATTGTTTTATTTTAATGCATTTTTTGTTCCACATTCTTTCAAACAAAATTCTTTTGTAACTTATAGAGAATATATGAACATATATATTCTTAAAAGCAAGTACTACTATACTAATGCACCTTTAGCTATAATCTTCATATGTTATTAATTTTGGTCGGGGTTTTAAGAAGGAGATAGTATTTTTATGAACATGATTAATAATAATGGGAAATATTATATGGTGGAGAAGTTGATACTAAATTAAGTGCTTTGGTTCTGAGAAAGGCTAGCATCTTCTAACTTGTAATTTAGCATCCTATGAGTACTAGTGAGTATATGTTAGATGTTGTTTCCTTGATAATGAAATAAAGATTTTGGTGCAATTCCTATAGTGATCAGACTCAAGTTTGCATGCTTGAGTTGTAAGGAGATGTTTTTATTAATAAAGATTTTGGTGCAATTCCTATAGTAATCAGACTCAAATTTGCAAACTTGAGTTATAGGGAGATGTTATTATTAACATCATCTGGTCAATTTGGTAGTATATTTGACATCATCTAATATAAGTTTATATTTATTTAGAAACATTTTTGAAATCTAATTAAAAATTGAAAGAAGTTCTTTTTGTTATGGAGTCATAAAATCAAAACTTGACACTATGCTTGATTCTTTAATATACATTAACATAACACAATCTTGTATGTCAACTAATCCTTCACTTTGTTTACAAAATAACCAATATAAAATATAGTCAAATCACATTACATAACATAATAATGTCATTCAAATGTCCCTTTTATCAACTTGCTACTACTGATTTGAGAAGTTATTATCTCCCCTTTGTTATTATGGTTCAGTGTCCCACTTATATCTTGTAATTGTATTTAACTTATAACTTGTAACTTATGTTATATCAAAATACAATATGAAAGGTCTCATAACAATATGTCTATATATCCTTTTGTTTGTAAATGTAAAGCTACTAACCTATGAACCAATCTATGAAGGTAACATTAGTTATCTTTTAATGGAATATATATACATACATACATATAAATATAATGAATATAAGCAAGCATAAATTAAACTCATATTTATATTTTGTTGACAAGATATATATTCTTGATTAGTTAATAATCTAACATGAGTGATAGTTATAGTCATTGACACAATTAGTTCTCTAGGTATAACTTAATTTGTAAATACGTAATTTGTTATGAACCAAAATAAAAAATGTGGTCTCGCTATATTTTCAATCTTGTTAAGACATAGTTGGAAATGTCTAATATTATGGTTCCAAGTAGGATTGATGCTTTAGTAAAGTTTGGAAAAAAACAGAAACTAGAATTGCTAGTATCGGGATAATTATTTCACCATTAGTTTAAAGCCTATTCATTTTTATTATCTTAGTAGAGAGATAATAAGATTAAAAACAGACAAAATTGCTAAAAAAACTGCCAAAGTTTTAAATTTGGGACCATATGTATGGATGATACGATGCAAGTTGGGACCACATAAACATACTATTAGAAACAACACTTACTTGTAAAGAACCCTTCACAACACATAAATCAAGAAGGGTTATAATATATTCTATAAATTGGACAATGATGTTTGATTAACAAAAACTCATCACAGATACTTCAAAATAAATGCCTATAAGTTAATTTACCTAAAAGTGAGTTGATAGAGTATGTGATAGTGATAGTAGAGAATTTAGGCATATGATAAAGATCTTCAAAGTTGCGATAAAGATGATGGAGACATGCGAAAAGGAAAATTAAGGGATAATGAAGAAGAAGAGGTAAAGATTATTAGACTACTAAGTTTTTTAATGGATTTAATAATAAATCGATCCCAAAAATAGGGTTAGTATTTTGACCAAGCCTATATAAACTCAAAGTAAAGTTAACACAAAAAATTTGAGTTTACCAAACTTTGGGCAGGACTAGGAGGGCTTGACAAAAATAGTCTGAACCAATTCAATCTAAAACGATATTATTTTTTCTGCCTAATCTTGATCAATCTTGAGCCAAGCTTAGGTCAAAAAATTAGATTAAGCTTTCTTTAACCCATTATCATCCCTACCCAAAAGGAAAGAAGGGTCTCGCCAGGGTCTATATTCCTAACTGGGATACCCAACTGATAATGTAGGACCTTTTACAATATTAAAAAATTATAACGGTGTACTTTTTGGATAGAACTCATACAAAAGTTTAGGTTTTCTGTCAAATTGGAGTTTAAATAAAATGATTTTTATAATGATAAGATTCTTTTTGAATGCTACCGAATACGATGATTTAGGTTGAATTTTCATAATTTTTAGGTCAAAAATACCATTTTTCCATGTTAAAGGCTTGGCATATGTTTAAAATGGTTAAAGTTGTCATAAATTCAAGTTTGATTTTTAATTTAAATGTTATTTAAATAAATAAACTTTAAATAAATTAGGAATAATGATATATTTGTTTATGTGTGTGTTTGTGTGTGTGTGTGTGTGCGCGCGCGTGCTTAGGTCCCCAGTTTTAAGAAGCCAAACTAGTTTCAATTTTTATAAGACATAGTAATGGACTCTAGTCTTGAAAGACCTAATTTAAATTCTTAAGCCCAAATTGGAACTAAAATAAAATTTTATTGCATGATTATCATTTTTATAGAGTATTGGATGTTAATTATTATGAAACTATATGATGTTTAACCCATTAAGGGATAGTGGAAGAGGAAGAAAGTCTATACAAGAAATTAGACTTAATAAAGTATGGTAAGTGTATACAATGGAAGTCCGAATCAAGTCAAATTATTAACCTATTTATCTTAAACTAGGTAAACCTAAATCATTTCGATTAATGTAGTTAAAGGCCAATTCATTTAGATGGTATAGTCAAAGCATAAGTCAAACTAGTATGTCTAACTTCTTAAAGTCAAGTTTAAGCTTTTACTTAACTACCATGTCACTTCTCAAAGTCAATTTAAAGATACCATTCAAGGTATTTTATTTAATTTTTAAGATGTAAGAACTTAAGATTGTTTCAGGAGGGCCGTTCAATATAACTAGAGAAATGTCGAGCAGAAGTTAAAAGAGAGATCAATATTTTCCTAATTAGCATAATAGGATAATGCAGTAATGAAATATCTAAGTTTTCATGAAAACTATTTGTACTCAAAATAAAAAATAATAAAATTTTGTATCTTTATTTTTATTATCCTCATATTATGAATACTTAGATTTTATTGAGAAAATAGAATATGGTGATTAAGTACATGTATTATGTAAATGAAAAATGAGACAGTTTGAAAATTTGAAAAATTAGGAGTCTAAATTCTTTAGTATCTTAAAACATGTTACTTTTTAGTTTTTTATCATTTGTTCTCATACGTGGAAAAATTACAATATGTGTTCATTATGTCCATTTCTCTCACATGGTAATTTTTCTTCTCATTCATTATAGTGCCAAGGTCAAAATTAAAAGTAACTAATAAATGGAACTCTTACCTAATATGATAAATGGTGAAAATGTTAGAGTCTTCACAATCTGAGCAAACTAAATTAGATCAATTGAGGGAGCAGTTGGCTAAGTTAGTTGAATAACTTAGGATAACTAAATAAGATAGAGGAAAAGCTCCTATTAAATAGGAAACATAATTAGAAAATCCTTGGTCATGAATCAAACTGTTACACTTGTTAATTCATTCTAGTTTGATCCATATATTAGGTTCACATTTCCATAAAACACTGCACCTCCATTTCCACTGGTATTTGTACATCAATTTCCACCAATATTTGTATATCATGATCTACCATCATTTTTAAATTTTGTGCCATTAGTAGTTACACTCTCTATATCTATAACGGAACATCTTGCCTAATATACTCATTGTTAATGAAATTAACACTAAATTACTAACTCTAGAGCTAATGAATGCACCTAAACTATCTTTCTATGATTTGGTGACTACTAATTTCCCTCAAAGTGTTGAGGGATTTATAAAATAAAAAGGTATTATAAAAGTCAAATTTGCTAATTTAGAAAAAAGTTGTGAGATGAAGATGATGGGAGATTTAAAAAGTTCTAAAGCTTAGAAGCCTCAAGAATTTTGTCTAGTGCCTAATATCTAGTCTCCTGAGTTTAAAAAATTAAAATTTGAAAAATATGATGGAAATATAGACCTAAAAGTTAATTTGAGAATGTTTTGCAATAAGATGGACACACATACTGATAATAAGGATATACTGGTATATTATTTCCTTGAGAGCCTTACTAATCTAACATTTTGATGGTTTTTGAACTTATATCGGTCAACTATAAAATATTAGAGAGATCTAATGAAAATATTCCTAACTCAATATAGGTTCAACCAAAATGCAATGGTGGACTGTGAGGATTGTAAATAAATGGGCAAAAAGTAGACAAAAAATGTGAAGAAGTACATTAGTATATGGAATACAAATATGATAGAAACCTAATCACTTATTTTAGAAAAAGAAAATATGGGCTTTTTCTTGGAAATGTTGAAGAAACCCCTTCATGAAAAATTATGGCAATTTGCTAATCACTCCTTTAATGAGATGATTAATTAACATAAATCCCTAGATAGTGCAATCTACAATACATTAATAACCTATCATATTCACACAACTCATTGCCTATATAGATCACGACCAAATTCACAAACTTTATTATATTCAAATTCACAAGCTCTATTATAATCAAATTCATAAGCTTCATCTTAAACCTTCATATCATAGCCTCCATCCCAAATGTATTATAACAATCACAATCAAACTTTGCATGAACTATGCAAAAACTTGGGGACCAAACCAAAGCTATATAATCATAGGATAAAAAGAATAGGAAGGAGTCACTATGATCATTTTTAGTTCCTAGGTTAAAAATATACAGAATGTTGTCATGTTAAAATTGAATTGCTTTAGTACATGTAGTGCCATCCGTTCTACTTATCTTGAATAGTATGATCTAAATGCTCAATATGAATATCATTATGGGGTAGCAAGGCATTGAGTTAAAGACTAAAATGTAATAAGAATAAACTAAGACAATGTTTGCAAAGTGAGAGTTTAAGCTTTAAAGGCAAGAATCCACAACCTAGCTAAATGCTACTTCAAGTACCCAAATGAAAACAAAATAATATGAAAGTCCATATAAATAAGTGAAAATAATGGTTTCCTACCTATTAATGCAATAACAATGATGATGAGGATGATGACAAGTTTGCAAACCTTACTGTTAAGGATCATTTTACTAATCAATAGGTTGGCTTATCTTTTTCTCTAATATCTCATAACTAACTTGAAACTTTTATACTATCATTTGCCTCAGTCATTGTTTAGTCTGAGGCAAGAGTTTTATTTTTCTGAACCATTTATTACCTTCAATACTTTGACGCTCTAACTATGAATTTTTAAATATCATTCCTTTATTGTATGAATGTATTATAGAATGAATGCTTTGTTTTTTTATTGATAATGTTTCAATTATGGATGTCATCTTTGAAATCCTTTTACCTTATTGAGTAATTAAAAATTGAATTGATCAAGACTTGATTGAATGTTAACACCTTACTAAAACTCTAAATATGTTTTTCTATCTCACCTATTTACTTATGTCTTTTTTCTTTTTTTTTGTTCTAAGATATACAATTACAAAAATGGAGATGTGTTGATGTTTGATCAATCAATCATAAAAAGAATCTAATTTTAAGAAAAGGTGGATTTTAGGTATAGGTTTAACTATAGTATTGAGCCTTTTGTGAAAAATAAAGATTAGTGATATGTTGAATTCTATTAAGAGAGAATAGTTTCCTATCTATGAATGTAAAAATATTGTTGCTCTACATTAGTACCATAAATCGATGAGGAAAATTAAATAAGGATAAAAAAAGTTTTTTCCCACATTAGAAGTACTTTATCTAATCATGAAATTGTTAGGCAATAATCGAGTGTCCAATTTAAAAATTGAAAACACTCTAGTGGTTATAAAAAAATCAAAGAATAAACTGTTTCAAATAAGTCTAATTAGTGAAATAATGTAGGATTTACTAATTGAACTCAAATTTGGCATAAATTTGTCATATCATATGATAAATATTGGCACCTAAAATTAAGACAATGATTAAGGGAAAACATAACATAAACTGAATATTCAAATGTAAAACCATTAATCTCCTTATAAGAAGAAAACTTCACAATCATATCGACATAGAATATAAATAAACATGATGAATATTAGCTAGCTCAATAATACTCTTTAAGCAAGTCCGATGAGCAAAATTCTAAAGAGGATCACTCTATTAACCAACATATCTACTCAAAGGATTGTAATTTGTCATGGTCACACTCGATCATCTTATTTGTTTGCATGGACTACCAATCAAAATCATCACTAAATTTGATAACAATAAAAAATCCAACATTTTAATTCAATATCATACGATCTACATATACCCTAAATTTATATTAGATAGTAGTTAAAACTTCAATTGAAAGCAATATTTAATCTAGAAAGGAAATCAATCAATCAAATAGTTAAAAATATGAAATAAAAAGAAAAATGCACAGAGGGAAAATATCATCTTTGGGATAAAGATAAGAAATGATATCCTAAAGAAGGGTTAAAGCATCCAAAACCTCATCAAGTGAAAAAGACAAATAGAGATCTACACAAAAGCGAAAGTAAAAGATATAAAAAGTTCACTTAGTTAAAATTTGATAAATGGTAGCAAAAAAAAAAAAAAGTGAATCCAAAATGTTGTTAGATCAAAAGCTAAAGTTTGGAGGCAAAATGAGAGCATTAAAAATCTCGTAAAAGTTAAAAACTAATAAACGATGGCCTAGAAAAGTTGAGAGCACTAAAAATTTAAAAAGCTCATTAGATCAAAAAATTGATAAATGATGACCTAGAAAAAGTGGGAGCATAAAGAAAATAAAAATTTTAATGATGAAAAATGATAATTCATATTAAATTTTGTAAGAAACAAGAGAAAAATTCATTAGGTAAAAAAACTAGTAAATGACGTTCTAGATAAAAGTTAGAACATAAAAAGGCCTAAGAAGTATGAAGTTCAATACTTTGAAACTATTAAGTAGAAACCTAGATAAAAGTTAAAAGTATAAAAAATATAGGATGAAAATTAATAGGTAGACATTTTATATAAAAAAAACATCCCAGATAAAAAAAAGGGGTCAAATGATACAATTCAAAATATACATATAAGAGCAACTTACACAAAAACTTATGACATTATAAAGGGTATATCCTAAGAAATACTTTACCAATATATGTCATAGTTAATGAAAGGATCATTTTTATCATCTAAAGATTTCCTTCAAAAGTTTAACTAGTTTAAGCAAGGACAATGGTAGGTCTACATTATCAACATGATTAGTATTGATATCCTTTGTCATATCTTCTCTTTATTAGGCATTTTCTTGTATTATCATGAAGCAATACTTTAATTTTATCATAATCTTTTCCTAAAATAGTTAATTATAATAATCATTACCCTTTTATGAGTAACCTAGTTTCATTAATCAAAGTTGTTTATTAGACTTATAGTTTGTGAAATAAAGTGATATGTTTGAATGTATATCAAAAAACATCATAAATTCAAACAAAAATAAGAAATTAACAAATCTTTAAACAAAACGACATACTAAAAAGATCAACTTACCTAAGGGATTCTTAGAGGGATATAGTAAGTAAGTCCAAGAAAATTTACAATTAACATCAAAGCAATAGGGCTCATAAACTATGAATTTTCTCACCATCTAATTGCTACAAATAGTAAAAACCTAAGCGAAGAGAGTCAGAAATCAAAAGGATCAAGAACAACAATATATTCTAAAATCAGAATGTTAGTTATATATTTGGTTTGTTTTATTTGAACATATTATCTTGTCATTTTACTTTTTACTTTGAAATATGAGATGATTTGTCTAATAAAAGACTTGAATAAACTTGAAGGCTTCAAAATAAGGTGCTTTCTTTTAATTTCATATCTTTTGTATTATCATATTTTCTTTGATTATGTTCATTACACCTTATAATCAATCCATTTCTTCTTAAAAGCATATTTTGTTCATATTTGAATTCTTTTACTTTGAATTTATTTTCTAGCATAACCTCATTACTCTCATAAGACATCCAGTTAATCATGTCACTACTTTATTACATTAAATCAAGTTACTCTTATGGTATTTCTAATCTTATTGCTTTCGTGACATACACATTCTTATCGCTTTCATAATATATTTAGTCTATCATGTTACTCTTGTGACATGTTCAATTTTTATTTGAATATCACATCTTATTTGAAATTTTTACTCTCACGGGATATTTAGTTTATTTTATTGCTCTTGAAGCAGTTTTAGTTTTGCCTATCTTACGTTGCATACAATATTGTCACTCTTATGCTATATTTGGTATATCTTATTACTCTTGCAACATGTCAAATTTTGTTGCTGTCATAGCATATCCAAAATTTTTGCTTTTATAATATATTTAATCCTTTATATTGCCCTTCTAGTATGTCTAATCATGTTATTCTTATAATAAATCCAATATTTTCACTCTTGTAATGTATCTTGTATATCATATTACTCTTATAGTATGTCTAATCTCATCACTCTCATGATTAATTCAATATTATTGTTCATAAAGTAAATCCAATACTATTGCTCTTGTAATGTATTTACTTTATCGAACTACTTTTATAGCATGCTTAATTCAATTACTCTTATGATGCAGCCAGTATTACAATATTTTTATTTTATATAATTACTCTTTTAATATGTCTAATCATACCACTTTTATAACATTACTGGTCCACTTTTTATTGTTCTTGCAATATGTTTAATCATGCTTCTCTTATGGCACATCTAATATTGTCTCTCTCTCAAAACAACAGGTCCATCCCATTGCTCTTTTAACATGTCTAGTATTGTTTCTCTTAGTAAATATCTAGTATTTTTGGCTTTTATATTTAGTTTGTCATATTTCTATTGTAACATATTAATCTTACTGTTCTTACAATGAATTTAGTAGCATCACTCTTGCAACTCATTTATTCTATCTTATTTCTTTTGTAACACATCTTATATTATCTCTGATGACATATGTAACACCCCATTACCTTAGGGTACGCACCGGGACGCCCGTAGGTCATTCCGACACATATCCTACGATAAGGGAGCGCTACGTGCACTCACTATAGTACTCCACATGGCATCATATCAATGTGAATGATTAAAGCAATAATTATAAATCAAAAGATTTTTTAAAACCAAATCCTTCCTCTTTTCATTACTCAAAATCAACAGTTTTATACATCAAATGTACAGTCTGT
>JAOQMS010000003.1:22775471-22787420 GCA_027563885.1 Erythroxylum longipes
ATATATTTTTATTAAATATTTATTTACTAAATTTATTTTATTTATATTTTTCTTATTTTAAGTTAATATTTTACTATTTATAAATTTATATTTTTATGATTAATAATATTTTTATGAAATATTTTGTTTACTACATTTATTTTATTTATATTTTCTTATTTTAATTTAATATTTTATTATTTATAAGTTTAATTTTATACGATTAATAATATATTTTTTAATTATTTATACAACAATTAATAATTTATTAAATCAATGGACTTTTTAGTCATTTTATTTCTTTTCAGTAACCACAACCGTACTTGTTAAACACCTATTTTCACGTTTCAGCAGTTACCAAAACAGTAATTCCAAACACATAAGTAGTTATTGAAAATAAGTACTTATCATTTCAGTAGGTTAATTTCAGTAGGTTAGTAATCTCTACCACTCCCTCAAACCAAGCCTTAATTGGTTTTATATATTTATTAAAACACCCCTCAAGTAAAAACCCTTTTGAGCTTAAAACTTGCACAAACTCACTCTACCTTGTGTTGAATAATAAGTAGTTGGTAGGATTTGAACTCACAACTACTTAATTATAAAAGCTCTGATATTATATTAAGTAATCGTTTCATCATAAAAACTTAAATTGTTGTATAAGTTCAACTTAATTAGTTTTATATATTCACTAAAAATTTCTAAATGTGTATAATTAAGAGTTGTGTTTTGTATAAGAGTTGTGTTTTGTTGGCGAGAATGGATTCACGTCAATTAAGTTTTTTCTACAATAATCTTTCAACCATCGAGCAACTCAATTTTTAGACATGACATGTTTGGTTATTTTTGTGTTTATTTTCAACAGTAACGTTGCGTATGATTGCTGTCTTTGGTATCTAGAGACGGAACGAAACAGAAATTTAGAGATAGAACGGAACAAAAACTGGAGACAGTGAGATGTTTGGTTGTGGTGGATAGAACAGAAAAAACTGTCACCGTCTCGATGACAGAATGTGTTTGGTTGCAATGGACAGAAAGAAAAAATTGTGCCAATAACAAAAATGCCCCTAGTTCTTAATATGATTAGAAATATGTAATTCATTGATAATTTTATTACGAATGATTTGTATTGATTAAAAATTTAACAAATAATAATAATAACAATTTCAAATTAAGATTGAATAATAATAATAATAATAATAATAATAAGGACAAAAATAATAAAAATAATAAATACAAAATGATGCTTAATAATAATAACAATACACCTACTACTACTACTAATAATAAGAAATTTATAATAATAATAAAACAAAACAAATTGTATGATAACAATAATAATAATAATAATAATATTAATAATAACAATAATTAATACCAACATTTATAATAATAATAATAATAATAATAATAATAATAATAATAATAATAATAATAACAACAACAAAATGAATAACAATTATAAAAAAGTTCAAAATGTATAATAATAATAAATTCGAATCATAATAAATACAAAATATATAATAATAATAATAATAATAATAATAATAATAATAATAATAACAACAACAACAACAACAACAACAATAATAATAATGATAATAATAATAATAATAAAACAACAAAATGAATAACAAAAGAAGCGTGTTATGTTGCGGAGACAGGGACAACGTGTCTCTGTCCTCTCTTTTTGGGAGGAACAAAAAAGCTTGTCTCTGTCATCCGGAGACTGTGGACAGTAATTCGGGGACAACAACCAAACGTTATACGTAGACAGGATTTATATGTCTCATCTTCTGTCCCCATTAACGAGGACAGGAACCAAACATAGGGTTGTGGTCATTACCAAGCCTTACGATCGCATTTGTTTCCTTTTCAAAATCTAGGATTTCGTTAAGATTTCATATAGCTTTATGTTCTTCTTCTTAACATGTTGGTTAATGATAAGAGCAGAGAACCGGTTGCTTTCACATGAGTAGCTTCTGCACAGCCTACTTAGATATTAATTGAATTTAATTGGTAAAATATGACAATTGAAAGAAGAATAGTTTTTTCTTTTACAAAAATCTAATTGTTTAGATAGAATCATCATTTGAATTTGAGAAAATCTCTTATTTTAAAATTTTAATTGCTCTTTAGCAATTAGATGAAATTAATTTGAGGGTAAAGACAAGATTATCTTATAATTTAAATTTTTTAAGAAAATCTTATGTTTTTAAAATTTTCAAAAAATGCCTTTTAGTTTTCAATTATTTAGAAAAAACACATTATCTTGAACTTTGGCTAAAAAATAATGGCAAAATAAGTGCAATATAAATATTAAATGTGAATTAATCAAATGTTATTTATATGATGATCCAATTCAATTTTTAAACTCAAATTGAACCAACTAAATCATACTTAAACTAATAATTTATTATAATTATCTTAAATTATTAATTTAAGCTGAATTTAATTGTTCAAGTAAGATTTAAGAGCCGACTTAGGTTACTATATTACTGATACTTGATTAGTTCATGTCTAATGCTCATATTGCTCCTATATCATCGTTATTTCTTAACCAAAGTCTAAAAGAAGGGAATTTTGTAAAAATCTAAAAACAGAGGTTTTTTTTTTAAATTTTAAAGATCAGGATATTTTTTTAAAATATCTTCAACTATGAGAGAGAGATCGATCTCTTTTGCCCTTATTTTGATGATGGTAACCTATCAATGGTTGTATATGACTACCATCTTCCACTTATATATGATTAGGATTTTCTCGTATACGTCCAATAACTTGTACGACTAATATATGATACTTGTACGACTAATATATGATGGGAGTTCATTATCATCTATTTATTAAGAATATATGACATCTCAAATAATCAAATGTTTTTTTGAATATATTTAGTATGCTATGCCCTAAGCCACTTCTCGAATTTTTAATCTTGTTTGATCTTTTATACTTTGTCCTGTCACAAATATGTTCAATTCTTTTAATTAGAGATAGTGGTCATATTTGAATATATTTTTCTTATATGAGTCACTAATCAGAAATGCCCCTTTTCATTTCTAAATTCTATTGAATTGCATTTAATTTACTTTCATAGAATTTATTGACTGAAATGGTGGCGGAGAAGTTTTTTTAGTAGATTTGAGGAGTCTGGGATGCCTTTTTTTATATAACGAGGAGCTAGCTGGTTGAACACTTGATAAGAGTAGCTTGTTGATTCTTACTACGACCCCTTAGGCCCTGGTGACACACGTGGTTTACTTTTAATGTTTCTCATTACCGTCCCATAAGATCGTATCTCGCATGATCTAGAGTTGATTATTACTAGATTAGTCTCATTTTTTAATGATTCCAAAATTAACCAAAAATTATCTAAGCTGCACAACTTTTTGTATTGTATCTGAAAATAATATAATTTAGCTTCCATTATAGATAATGCAATACAATATTATTTCTTTTTTCTATGATATTGTACCTTTGCTGAGTAAAAAAAAAAACACTCTAGAGCTTATATTGAGGACTTTATGCCCTTATACATATACGTCGTTGCATTGATAACATAATGCATGATCAATAGTACCTTTTACATACCTCAATATTTTTTTACAACTTTCTAATGTACTTGTCCTAGGTTTGATTCACTATTCTAACGCTATAACAAATATCTATTCTTGTATATATCATATCATACATTAGACTTCTAACTGCATTGAGATAGGGAACTTTTTTCATTTGTTCCCTTTCATATGGTACTAATAGGTGAAACTTCTTCTTGAGACCTCCTTTAACAATAGGATTATTAATTAGTTTGTAACCTTGCATACATAATTCTTCTAGAATTTTTTGAATATAAGTCATTTGAGAAAGTGAAAATAATTAGTTTGAACAATCTTTTGAAATCTTAACTCTAATAATATATACAACTTCACCTATTTGTTTCATCTCAAATTCAGATGAAAATCAACATTTGATTTGTTTAACAAACTCAGAGTTGTAAGCAATCAAAATGTCATCCATATATATATAAATAAAAACAAAAAATTATCTTTAGATCTTTTAACATATACACAATGGTCTTTATTGATATTGTGGAAGTCATATCAAATAATTATGATATGAAAATAAATGTACCATTATCTTAAGGAATAATTCAAACTATAATCAATTTTAATAACATCACACTTTGTGTTCTTAGTTTGTCTTAATAAAACCTGGTGCTTTATATAAATCTCTTTTTTAATTATCAATTTATAAAAGTAATTTTTTTGAAAATTTTAGTGAAATTCATTAACGAAAAAGTACCTTCATAAAAAAGTCACTACGTATTGAGTGTATCATACATTGTCATTACAATAAAAATTCCCTTAATAAAAAACCAACCTTCCTAAGATTGAAAATAACCATTGCCACATGTACTACATGCCTGAGGGAACATCACACCACCGTCTGAGTCTGGATATTCTTTAAGCTTCACTGCTTACTTTTTCCTTTTGCACATAATAGAGAGAGAAATTATCATCTTATAAAAGCGTTAACTTACATAGTATTCAGAGAGCTTAAAGATACTATTCTTACAACCTGTACAAGTACTAGATGTCATCCTCGTCACCTTCAAGTTGCACATTAGGTAAGATCTCATGTTGCTTATAAAGCTTGATTTTTTAAGAAAGTGTATATGAACCAGGTAATGTCTTTTATAGGATAAGTGATAGGCTACAATTTTAATACTATATCCTCCAAACCCTAATGAACTCTTGGTCAAAGAAATCTACAAAATTTCCAATGATTAGTTGTTCCTTAATATTGACAATAAATTCATTAAGGACATCCTTAGATCTCTTTCCTTCCATCTAGGACCTTCTCCAGTTTATTTTCTTCCAGATCATCATTGCCTCTCCTATGTCAGGAGTGACTGCCACCTTCTTTTTCCATGAAAGCTTTATGTAGTCTAGAATCCACTGGATCATTTTAGGGAGCATGTTTGGCATTCATTATAATTGACATAACCCTTTAATACCTCGCCATATAATTTTATAGTAATAACAATTAAAGAGTAAAGCCTCTATCCTGAATCCTGTCTAGACACATTCTAGTAGCGAGCTTCGGTAAGGGAATGCCATTCCAAAGATGAGCATCACCTAGATTGAGGTTAGGGTGATATGTAGGCTTTAAATGCATAAATTCATCCAACCAATCTATCCAACTTCCATCAGCTATTAAGGAATTTACCTTAGCTCGAGTTAGTACAATTTGAAAGACTCTAATAGCAGTTTGATTTTGAATGAGGGGACCAATTCCTATCTAATTGTCATATCATATTAAGTCCAAGTTACCTTTTCCCACCTTATAAGAGATGCTAGACCATACTAAATCTCTTAATTTCAATAGTTGTTTAATAAAACAAGAGTGGCACTATCCTTCAGTATATAAGAATGAGTCCACTTCATCCAAAATGACTCTTTATGCAGCAATGTTCTCAAGAATCTCTTCAATATAAACACTATATTGCTGTTTCTTATGGGTGTTAGAACAAATACACCCTCTTCAATAGGCTTACTTATATTAGACCACTTCACTTTAGCACTACAAACTCTAGAGTCAGATGAGGTCCCTAGGAAATTTTTCATCATCTTTTCAATAGATTTGAAAATGCCCTAATCAAGGAATATGTGAGAGCTCCAATACACGTGTAAATAACTTATTACATTCTTCAAGAATTGAATCTTACCAGCATAAAAAGAGGGCCTTATTAGTCCGTGAAGCAAGTCTCTTATGAATTTTCTCAACCAAGGGGAAGCATCCATTGAAGGTGAGTCTTTTAGTATATATAAGAGGACCCAATGGGAACTTTCTCTTCATATTAGAAATATTAGCAATTTTGTCAGCTATATTAGCAGCACTGGAGGATAGGATAAAGAAAATTTTATCACTATTCGTCCCTAAGCTTGATAAATTATTAAATTGGTGGAGAGTTTCTATCAACAAACTTATTAAAGGTAAATGGGCTTTATTGAAAAGCATAAGATTGTTTACAAAACATAAGTTAGTGTGGTAGAAGTCCTTATAATTGGTATGAAATTTGAACTTTGGATCCTTAGCTATATTAAAATCCAATAATTAGGTTGGTGCTTCCATACTAGTGCTAAACAAAAAAGGGGAGAGAGGGTCACCATGTCTCAACCCTTTAGCACATGTAAAGGGAGTTATAGATTATCCATTGATAAGCATCTTAAAGGATAGAGAGGTGAAATAAGCCTTAATCCATTTTAAGCAGTTATTAGGAAACTCATTACCTCCATCAATTGAAATAAAAAGTCCTAGCTCAAATTATCAAATGTTTTTTAGAAATACACTTTAAGGGAGCAATTCATAAGAGATCTCTTCATTGTATACCCCTTTAATAGCTCATAGAAAATTAGGATGTTGTCACCTATCTTTTTGCTCTTTATAAAAGCCCTTTGCTAATTATACAATCCAGAACTATTTTGATTATATTAACTAGAAATTTAACAATGATCTTGTAGAGGAAGTTTATGCATGCAATATATATGATGCTGGATTAGAAGACATAGGGACTAGGGATATAAAGGTCCTATTGTTCTCTTTAAGTAGTCTGCCACTTAAGAAAAAATTCATGAACAACTTCTTTAACCATTGGCCTAATGATATTCCAAGTATTTTGATAGAAGTGTCCATTTAGCCCATCTAAACTAATAGCCTTCATAACATTCATTTGGAAGACAATATTCTTAATTTTAGCATCCAAGATAGGCCTAGTTAGATTATTAGCCTTTCCACTAAAATCTTCCTTGAATTTAATGAATATAGTACTTGTTTGGTGAAATTATTTTCCATATTACTTCCAATCAGAGCTTTAAAGTACTTAACTACTTTTTATTATAGCTTACCCTTTGTTTTTACCATCCTTCTATTTGATAGAGTAATTATGGACATTTTTCCTAGACATTAGGGAATTGAAAAAGAATCTTGTACATCTTTCCCACTCCTTGATCCTAATGATAGAATCATGATTATATACTGCCTATAAATATTATTTCAAATGCTATTTTTCTTCATTTAATAACTTAGGATCATAAGGATTGTTAGCTAATAATTTTTGAATTATACATAACCTCCTTTTAGCCTTTACAATCATCTATTTACTACTTGAGCCCTTTACAGAATTAAGTTTCTTTAGTTCTTCTTTAATTGACTTAAGCTTTTGAAAACATATATACTGTTTAGTACCTTTGATTTCAAGATCTAAACCTTTACTGACTGCATTTTGATAACCTTCCAACTAAACTAGGTTGCTCTAAAGGCCATTTCTATAAAAAATTGTATTAAATCCATATACAAAGTGTAGATAGATACATCTTCCACCAGGAATTGAGTTCTAGTATGCAATACCTACTCATCTACTCCAAGGTTATCCAACTTAATCAGATTGGAATTATAGGAAACAGAAAAGCATTATATCCATTTAATGTAATTCAAGATCCACTATAGCCAATATTAAATGAATTAGAGAACATTTTACAATAGATGAAAATGTCTTATTGTAATCAATTATCTCATGTTGTATATATCCTTTAACTATGAAGCGTACTTGTATGTTTTAATACTACTTGAGAACCCATTTTTTCCCAATATCTTGTCACCCATTAAAGAGATTAACCAAGTCCATACTTGAATTGACCTTAAAGAAGTCATTTATTCTTTTATTGCTTTCATCCATTCTTCTTTGGCAAGACCAGTGACAGGTGTAGTTTATTCTATGTTTTGATAGGCATTGAGTGTGTTTATATATGGTTTTTAGATGATTGTTGCATGTATAGGCTTAGAATTAGGTTAATGTGTGTGCTTAGTTATATTCTAAGTATTTGTGTGGTTTAGAGCATGTTTTCATTTATAGTTGTATATTTCTTGAGGTGTTTGATATGTTCATTAGTTTTGGAATTCAGATAGGTGAAGAACAAGAGATTTGGACATGCATGGAGTTGTATGGCCAAGGTCATGATCGTGACCCCCATGTCACAGTCGTGATAGAAGAGAAATGTCTAGAGTCACAATCATGGCTTCATATGCATGGTCGTGACAGAAAGCAATTTCACAGACTCACGATTATAACACCATATGCACGATCGTGACAAAAGCTTCCCAGGTATGACTTTTTCCATCTGTTTTACTTTCAGGGTTTGGGGGCATTTTTGGAAACAAAAAAGGGAAGAAACCTTAGGATCCTCTGGAACTATTTAAGAACGTGAAAACACTCCAAAAAGGCAGTTACCATCATTAAAAATTGGATCAAACAAGGAGGATCAAGAAGAATATATAAGATTTCTAGATCAAGTTCCAAATCAAGTTTTTCTTTCTTTCCTTTTGTTATTTTCATTAAACTTGATGTGTAAAAAGATTCTAAGGTTTTATTTATGTTTATGATGTTCTAAATCTCTAGATTATTATTCTTTTTTTGTTTTATCTCTTGATTATTGTTGAATTCAATACGATATTCTAGTGTGGTGATAATTGTGCATGTTAATACTTTGACAATAAATCAAGATAGTGAGTCGAAAGTAATTAGATTAGGTTGTGTAATGAGAGTTGGCAATTTAATAAGTCAGAATTATTAGATTGGGTGAGAACTCAATTATTCAATAGATCACTTGAGAACTGGTTGAGAATGTTAAGAGTTTTTGTGAATTAAGAGGTTGCAAAATCTGGAATTTTGTAATCAATTAGGGTTAATCAATTAGTTCTTAAGAGAGAGTAATCAATCCCTTATAAAATCTAAGATAATCATCTAATTTAATAAATAGTGGTTAAGAGAACAAAACACCGGAAGAATAAATCCTAAGCCTTTATCATTGATCATCCTCACATAATTGTGGTAGCTCAATTGTTAGTTGATTATTTGCTTAATGTTATTTGATTGCTTTAATTTCTGTTATTGACTTTCATTCAATTTATATTTCACAAAATTAGACAAAGTTAAGTTCACTTGGTTTTAACTATTTCCTCATGAGATCAACACATTCAATACTACAAGTTTACGATCCATATACTTGCAGATATTGAGAAATTTATTAGAGGTAAAACTTGCTCAACAACCAGTAAGAGCCTCATATGCATTTCTTACCTCATCCTTGCTTCTGAAATAATCATATGAATTTTCCCTTTTATTTCAAAATGAATTTGGTGAATTATTCTATGATTAATTTAATTTAAAAGAGGTTAATGAGAAACAAATTCATGAATGTCCTGATTACTCCCATTAAAATTTGATAATGTAAGTAAACTATTAATGGGCTGTGACCTGAATTAACCTTGAGTTAATTTTTTTAAGTTTTAGATTGCTCCTATTTAAATAAAGTCTCCTTTTCTAATTCCCTATAATGAAATAATGTAACAGCCCTACACCACTCGCCCACAAGCTGGGTCCGCTTTGGGCCTTGACCCAGCCAAGCCCTTACGGTTTTGCTCTTCCAGCACATTCGCTCAGGAAAATGCATCTACGAGGGAGAGGTTTCCATAGCCTTATAAGGCCTACTTCGTTCCCTCTCCAATCGATATGAGAATCTAACATTCCACCCCCTTAGAGGCCTAGCGTCCTCGCTAGCCCACAGGCTTGGATCCACCCCTTGGAGGCCCAGCGTCTTTGCTGGCCCACAAGCCTAGATCCACCCCCTTGGAGGCCCAGCATCCTTGCTGGCATATCGATCTGGTTACTGGCTTTTGTAACATCCCTAGACTACCTGCCCATAGATATTGTCTGCTTTGGGCCTTGGCTCAGCCAAGCCCTCACGGTTTTGCTCGTCCCTTACACTCGCTCGGGAAAACACGTCTATGAGGGAGAGATTTTCATAGCCTTATAAGACCTACTTTTTCCCCCTCTCTAATCGATACGGGAATCTAACATTCCACCCCCCTTAGAGGCCTAGATTCCTCGCTAGCCCACAGGCCTGGATCTACCTTCCCTTGGAGGCCCAGCGTCTTACTCGGCGTATCGACTCGGGTAATGGCTCTCATACTATTTGTAACAGCCCTAGACCACCCGCCCATAGATATTGTCCGCTTTGGGCCTTGGCCTAGCTAAGCTCTCACGATTTTGCTCTTCTCGCACACTCGCTCGGGAAAACGTGTCTATGAGGAAAAGGTTTCCATAGCCTTGTAAGGTCTACTTCATTTGAAAACCTCTCCCTCATAGATGCTCTTGAGCGAGTGTGCAGGAAGAGCAAAATTGTGAGGGCTTGGCTAGGCCAAGGCCCAAAGTAGATAATTTCTGTGGGCGGGTGGTCTAGGGCTGTTACAAATGGTATCAGAGCCAGTACCCAGATCGATATGCCAGCAAGGATGCTGGGCCTCCAAAGGGGGTGGATCCAGGCCTGTGGGCTAGTAAAGACGCTGGGCCTCCAAGGGGGGTGGATCCAGGTCTATGGGCGAGCGAGGACACTAGGCCTTCAAGGGGGTGGAATGTTAGATTCCCATATCGATTGGAAAGGGAACGAAGTAGGCCTTATAAGGCTATGAAAACCTCTCCCTCATAGATGCGTTTTCTCGAGCGAGTGTGCGGGAAGAGCAAAACCATGAAGGCTTGGCTGGGCTAAGGCCCAAAGCAGACAATATCTATGGGCTGGTGGCCTAGGGCTGTTACAAATGGTATCAGAGCCAGTACTCGGATCGATATGCCAGTAAGGATGCTGGGCCTATAAGGGGTTGGATTCAGGCCCGTGGGCCAGCAAGGACACTGGGCCTCCAAAGGGGTGGATCCAGGCCTGTGGGCTAGCGAGGATGCTAGGCCTCCAAGGGGTTGGAATGTTAGATTCTCATATCGATTGGAGAGGGCAACGAAGTAGGCCTTATAAGGCTATGAAAACCTCTCCCTCATAGACACGTTTTCCTGAGCAAGTGTGCGGGAAGAGCAAAACCGTGAGGACTTGGCTAGGCCAAGGCCCAAAGAGGACAATGTCTGTGGGCGGGTGGTTTAAGGCTATTGCAAATGGTATCAGAGCTAATACCTAGATTGGTATGCCAGCAAGAACGCTAGGCCTCCAAGGGGGTAGATCCAGGCCTGTGTGTTAGTGAGGATGCTAGGCCTCCAAGGGGGTGGAATGTTAGATTCTCATATCGATTAGAGAGGGAAATGAAGTAGGCCTTATAAGGCTATAGAAACCTCTCCCTCATGGATGCATTTTCCTGAGTGAGTGTATAGGAAGAGCAAAATTATGAGGGCTTGGCTGAGCCCAGGCCCAAAGCGAACAATATCTATGGGGGGTGGTTTAAGGCTGTTATAAATGGTATTAGAGCCAGTATCTAGGGATGTCAAAAAATACCCGGCCCGGCCCGGCCCGAAGTCAACACTTTTGGCCCGGGTTGACCAGCCCATGGGCCCCGTGGGCAGAAATGGCCCGTCGAAGGGCCGAAAAGGCCCACGGCCCACGGCCCGTGGCCCGCCCACACAAGACGACGTCGTTTTATGCGACAATAAAACGACGTCGCTTTATCGCATAAAATTTCCGTCTGCCATGTTGTGAAAGGACGTCGTTTTTCTTTAAAGTAAAACGACGTCGTTTTCTAGGTTGAAAGCTGAAAAAACGACGCACTCGGTCCACTCCTCTCTCCAGCCGCTCCAGTGCTCCACTCTCCCACTGTCCCGCGCGCATCTCCGGTCTCCCCCAGCTCCAGCTGCCGTCTCCCTCTTCGTCGTGAAGCCTTGCCGCCGACCCGCCGCCACTCCTGCCTTCTCTCGCCTTGCCTCCGTCACTCCCGCCACCAAGAAGGTACGTTCTTCTGTTCTAATTATTTCCATTATCGGTTCCAAGAGTGCCGAATGCAGATGGGAGAGTTGGATGATAAAATCTATTTGATTTGTTGATTTGGATTTGTTTCTCTTATTATAACTGATAAGTGGCCTCAACTATGTTCTTCTTCTTATTATGTCTTCAATTTTGTTATCCTCTCCAAGTGTTTGAT
>JAOQMS010000003.1:22797232-22813740 GCA_027563885.1 Erythroxylum longipes
CAACTCAAGGTTGTCTTTCCTCTTGCTCTTGAGTAGGATTCTCTTGGTTTCCTAAAACAACCAAGGTTCCATTCAAACAACATTCTAATAAAATTTATAAACTTCAATAATCACAAAATAATGCAATAAACAGAAATTAAGCTCAAACCTAACCCACCCATAGTTCATCTAGGTTAGAAAACCCAAGACCTAGTTTAGAAACCTTAGGAATCAAATGGGTTCCTTCTTCCTCTTCTTCCAACACAACAACCTCTCTCTTTCTAATCCTTTCATTCTCAACACAACCCATTTCTTTAATAAAGCAAGAAGAAAAGATAATTAACTTACCTTAACAAGCTTGATTTCTCTTCTTCCCACGTTTTCTTCTTCTTCTCTAACTTCTCTCTTTCCTCTTCTCTTCTACGACTCTCTCTTCTATTCTTCTAAATTTTAAGATAAATTTTTAGCCTTGGTCTCCCAATTATGCCCTCATCATTTAAGACAATATCCATTTACCCCTTCTTTTGCTTTATCTACTAACTCCTTAAGCTAACTCAATTCTAACATTCCCATATTAATTCTAACTTAATTCTAATCTTTCCATCTAATTCTAATCTCTATTCATGCTTATTAAATTTAATGACCCAATTATAAGATAAATAAAATAAACAAACAAATCGTAATTTAATAATTAAACAAATAAATCGATAATAATTGAATTTTTTTTTCAGGGTCCAATAATTCTCCCCCTAAAAGAATTTCGTCCTTCTTTCTTACCTAAGTCCACGAAGAGATGTGGATACTTCTCCTTCATTACTTCCAAAGGCTCCCATGTTGCCTCTTACGTCGAATGGTTCTTCCATAAGACTTTAACCAGCTTCACGACCTTGTTTCTCAAAATCTTTTCCTTTGAATCTAAGATCTCAACTGGTTGCTCCTCATATGTCAAATTGTCCCTTAATTAGACCTCTGATGGTTGAACTATGTGTGAAGGATCTGATCGGTACTTCCTTAACATCGATACATGAAAGGCATTGTGAATCTTAGATAATTCCAGTGGCAAGGCTAACTTATAGGCTAAAGGCCCAATCTTCTCAATGATCTCATAAGGGCCTATGTATCTCGGACTAAGCTTGCCCTTCTTACCAAACCTCAAAACCCCTTTCCATGGAGAAGCTCTAAGAAACACTTTGCCTCTAACTTTAAATTCCATCTCCCTTTTATGTGCATCCGTATAACTTTTCATCCTATCTTGAGCTGCTTTAAGTCTCTCTTTCACCAATTTAATCTTATTAACTGTGACTTGTACCAATTCAGGCCCTAAAAGCCTCCTTTCACCTTCCTCATCCCAACAAATAGGAGTTCTACACCTCCTTTTGTACAAAGCTTCATAAGTGCCATTTGGATTCCCGAGTGATAGGAATTATTATAGGCGAATTCAATTAACAGCAAATGATCATCCCATGAGCCTTTGAAATCCATAACACAAGCTCTCAACATTGCCTCTAAAGTTCGGATTGTTCTCTCCGATTATCCATCAGTCTGTGGATGGAAAGCTATACTAAAGTGCAACTTAGTTCCCAAGGCCTCCTGTAAGCTTTCCTAAAATCTGGAGGTGAACCTGGGATCTCTATCCGAGACTATAGAAATAGGAATCCCGTGAAGCCTGATTATCTCATCTATATATTTCTTGGCCAAAGCATTCAAGGAATCCATCTGTTTAATTGGCAAGAAATGTGCTGACTTAGTTAGCCTAACAATAATCACCCATATTGCATCATGCTTCCTGCTAGTTCTTGGCAGTCCCATTAAGAAATCTATTGTAATCTTCTCCCATTTCCATTTAGGAATCGCAAAGGTTTAAGCTTATCGATAGGCGCTTGATGTTTTGCTTTAACTTGCTGACACACTAAGCATCTTTTAACATACTCTGCAATATCTTTTTTCATTCCTTTCCACCAAAAGTGTTCTCTTAAATCTCTATACATTCTTGTACTTCCTGGGTGCATTGTGTGCCTCATCAAGAATCTCGTCTTTCAACTCTTGCATATAAGTAATACTTAAGTATATTACCTACCACTATCAATCCATCTTCCCTTACCTCTATTTCAGAACGTTTACCATTTTTAATCTCTTCTATAAGCTTGCTCAAATACTCATCTTGCTTCTACAATTCCTTAATCTTCTCATTCAACATTGGCCTTACTCTAAAATTTGCCAATACACAACCAGATTCAGCTCATCTCAATGTCACCCTGAGTTTGGCTAATTCCTTTAACAAAGGAAGATACACTGTCTCCACATGTGCCGTAGTTGATTTTCTACTCAGTGCATCCGCTACTACATTAGCTTTCCCTAGATGATATTCTATCATCAAGTCATAATCCTTTAGTAGCTCTAACCATCTTCTTTATCTCAAATTCAACTCTTTTTGGATCATCAGATACTTAAGACTCTCGTGGTCTGTAAACACTCTGGTGGTGACTTTATATAAATAGTGTCTCCATATTTTCAATGTAAAGATTATAGCAGTCAACTCAAGTCATGCGTAGGATAATTCATCTCATAAGGTTTTAATTGCCTAGAAGCATAGGCAATCACTTTATCTCCTTACATTAACACACACCCTAATCCCTTCTTCGAGATTACTATACACTATGTATCCATCACTACTGGAAGGCAAAGTCAAAATTGGTGCCGTTGTGAACTTATTCTTCAATTCCTCAAAACTATTCTGGCACTCCTTTGTCTATACAAACTTCTGATTCTTCCTTGTCAATTTGGAAAGTGGAGTTACTATCATAGAAAAGCCCTCAACAAACCTTCTGTAATACCTAGCTAAGCCCAAGAAATTTCTCGCTTCAGTTACATTTTTAGGTGCTTCCTATTTCACAACCGCTTTTATCTTCCTCGAATCCACATGTACTCCTTACTTCGAAATTACATGTCCAAGAAATGCCACTTTCTTTAGCCAAAATTCACATTTGTCAAATTTGGCGTATAACGCTTCCTTCCTCAATTTCTTCAAGGCAATCATCAAATGTTCCTTATGCTCCTTGTCCCTCTTGGAATAAACCAATATATCATCAATGAAGACTATGACAAATCGGTCTAAGAAAGGCTTGAAGAATCTATTCATTAAGTCCATAAAGGCTACAGGAGTATTTGTTAATCCAAAGGGCATAACTAAGAACTCAATGTGCCCATACCATGTTCTAAAAACAGTCTTTGACACATCAGACTCTTTTATCCTCAACTGGTGATAACCTGATCTCAAATCTATCTTAGAAAAGACCCTTGCCCCTTGCAATTGGTCAAACAAATCATCTATGCATGGAAGTGGATATCTATTCTTGATAGTGACATGATTGAGCTTCTGGTAGTCCACACATATTCTTAATGATCCTTCTTTCTTCTTCACAAAAAGGACCGGAGCTCCCTAAGGCGAAGAGCTAGGCCTAATATACCCTTTCTCTAACAATTCTTCCAATTGCTCCTTAAGCTCATTCAATTCCGCTGAAGCCATTCTATAAGGCGAAATCAATATTGGTGCAGTAACCGGAAGAAGCTCAATGGGAAATTCAATTTCTCTAAAGGGTGGTAATCCTGGTAATTCTTGGGGAAAGACATCCGAGAATTCCATGACCATAGGAATATCTTCTAACTTTCCTCTATCTGCCTTCGTGTCTACCACATAAGTCAAAAGTGCTTCACATCCTTTCCTTATCATATTCTCTGCTATCAGAGTTGAAACAATTCTAGGCGGGCTTGCTTTCCTGTCCCCCATAAATACTGCCATTCTACCTTCATCCAATTCGAACTCCACTGTTTTCTGTTTGCAATCTAGATGGACGTTATACTTTTCTAATGTATCCATGCCCAGTATCACATTTAATCCCCCATCTTCAATGGCATTAGATCCACCACTAAGTGTTCCCCATCAATATGTACTTCACAATCTCTATAGACTTGACTAATAATAATATATTGGCCGATTAAAGTACTAAGCATCAAAGGAGTATCCAATGGGCTCAGTTCTCTACCATGCACAGTTCTACTTGATGAAACAAACGAATGGGTAGAACTTGGATTAATCAAAATAACAATATTATCATCAAATAATGTAACCGTACCAGTCATAACTTCTGGAGCGATTTCTGTGTCCTCCCGTGTCATTGCAAATATTCTAACTGGAGCTTACCCCCATCAGTATTCCTGGAGGGTTCACCTTTAATCATATTATAACTATCCACTTTAATTATCGTCTTCTGTCCCCCAGTCTTAGCCCTCCTTGAAGCTTGCATATAAGTTTTCTCCTGTCGTGCATACTGAGGGCACTCTGTAGCCATGTGCCCTTTTCCCCCACAGTTGAAACAAGCTATTGTCAATCGGTAGCACTCCCCTCTATGGAGTTTCCTGTAGTGATCACATTTGGGGATGGACAACTTATCTCCTCCTCCCCTTCTGCTGCCTCCAGCCGTTGAGGCTTGCTGAGAAACAATTCTCAACTGACTAGATCTACTTGCACCGCTGCTCCTCTCCTCAAACTGCATAGGGAAAGTCCTGGCACTCCTTTCTGGCATAGGAGTACCACCTCCCCTCCTGAACTGTTCTCTTCCCTTTCTCTTTCTATTCACTACACTTTTGATGTTCTCCACATTCTTGACCCTTAGCGTTGATGCGACACTTAGCCGCCTCACTCATCATCATCTTAGTTGCATATCTGGACAGCTGCGTAAACCGGTGCTCATACTCGCTTACTGTCATCTCCCTCTGTGTAAGACTAAGAAATTCCCTCTGCTTTTGTTGGATATACACTTCAGAAAAATACTTCTTCTTATAAACTGCTAAGAAATCTTTCCGTGCGAGCACTGACGGTTTCAACTGACTCCCCGGCACACTCTCCCACCAATGCAGAGCAACTCTCTGTTGCAAGCTTGCAGCATACACAACTTTCTCATTATCCTTACAATCCATCTGATCCAGTATCCTCTTGGTTTTTCTCAACCAAGTCTCGGCTTCTTCTGGATCTATTATCCCATAGAAATCCACTGCTCCATACTTTCTTAGCTTGTCAAATTGCTTCCCCTTCTTAGTTGGGGCCAGAGTAGAAGTTTGTGGCATCTAATCCATGGCCTGACAAATTCCTGAAACATCCTCGGATCCATTGGAGTACGCACTTGCTCCTGTGGACAAGGAGACTGCCTCGTCTGTGATCGAACGGGCTCACTACCTTGCCCTATAGAAGCCTCAGCATTTCCTGGGGCTATAGACTCATCGGTAATCTCCTCTCTTGGCAGAGAATCAGGTGCAATTGATCCTTGCAAAACTCCTCGTGTCCTTCTACGAGGTGGCATCTTACTCCTTCAATTAAACCACTAACGATTAGCTTACATTTCGTTTTAATCCTATTTCCTACATGTATGCATGATATGCATGTCACTTAATGCAATCAATCAATTTACAATGCAAACAATTTATCACACAGCATAATAATTCATACCACTATGCATTCTAATCCTAGGAAAAACCTAAGCTCTGATACAACAAGATGTTGAACCCTGTTACCAGAGCCTAACTATCTGAAATATCAAAAGATATGAACGTATTATCCTATAAGGTTATTTCTATGGGATCTCTGTAGCCAAAACTAGTTCAGATAGTAGAATCACAAATTGACTTCTTTATAAAAATTGTATCTCCATGTATCTAGTTTATTTTGAAACAATAATCATCTCATTCGGAGCTCTACAGGTCAAGATATGATTAAAATATCGAAGTATGTTCGGTAAAACAATCAATCCATGCTCTTTCGGTCGTCAACCGCAATGGCTACCAAAATTTTATGGAGAGGTAGAGGAATATGTTAGGAATCTATTAGTTCAAAAAATCACCTCATTTGGAGATTGAATGATGAAGTTATGGTCAAAAGAGTCAAACCTGATTATATCCTCAATCATATTGTACCTATCTTGGGAAAAATTGGCATAACTTCACTAGAGATATCAGATTTTGGTCTTTTTTAGACAATTTCTAAGAGAACTTCGAGATCTGCAACTTTCATGAAGACCATAAAGAAAGATTTTGCCATCTAGAGGGTTAAAATCACTTCGTCTGGTGCTTCGTCTGGTGTTTCGTCTGATGCTTTCATCTAATGCTTCCTCTGATGCTTCGTCTGGTGCTTTATCTGACGCTTCATCTGATGTTTCATTTGGTACTTATGCTTTTTTTGACACTTTGCCTGGTGCTTCGTCTGACGCTTCGTTTGGTACCTATGCTTCGTCTGGTACTTAGGCTTCGTCTAAAGGACATATCTTATGCGTCCAAAGTCCAAAAATTCCATACTTTATATCATTGGAAAGCTAAAAAAAGATCTATAACTTCAAGAGGACAACTTTGGCTAATTCTACCTAAATCGATACAGTTTTTCCCTTGAATTCAGAACACAATTTCTACACCTATGAAAACTTACAAAATGCCATATCTCTTCATATCACTTCAACTACTAAGTACTTTTGTTAAATTATTGAATCCCACCTCAAATGATTAATCCCATACAACCTTTCCAATCTCTAACATGCTATTCTAAACAAACAATGATTTTTGCAATCTCAACGAAGAAGGATATGCACATACCCATTCTATTTCCACAACCATCATAATCAACTTGTAAAAATAACTTCATCATACACAAAAACAATTTCTCAAATTCTCATTCTCATTACTAAGCAAAGTAAATATTTGAACAAGCTTTACAATATATCAATATACAGATCACTAACTTAAAACAAAATTCCAAGGATGCTCATGTTTGATATGCCTATAAAGCTATCCAAAATGTTCACTAACTTAGTACAAAAGTCTCTAACTATCTTGAAGTTTTCGATGCCTTGCAAGGCTTTCTAACTATCTCGTTCTGCAACTGAGAAGGGGGAAAAGGATGGGTTGAGCTACACGGCTCAGTGGCTAATACATTTATAGCCATTGGCAATCGATCACAATTCAAGCATATGCACATGTATAGCTAGCAATTCAAGCATTAATCAATTTAGTCCAAAACTCATAACACAATACATAGATTTAGCCATTAAACACAACACTCAAATGGATCATATTTGACAATTCAAAGATGCAATGCACAAATAAATGGCTCGAGAGTTCCATGGAACGAAATGGAGAAATTGAAATTTCCGCTGTGAATAAAACGAGTCCGATTTCTCAATATCTCGTAGCCTCAAACGAGCAACCGGGAAAAGGCTATAGGTCAACGTGCACGTGACTAATGAAGTGGGTTCCTCTCTTGCCCAATCACAAACAAATTTTATGCTCAATACAGTCAATCACAAATCCATAATCTCATGCTTCTTTTACTTTTTCTTCTTTCCTTTTATACAAATATCATAACCTTTTTCAAGGCATAACATAATCATAATTCATCATGCATTTTCAAACATTCACAACAATTTCAATTTTAGGCAAATCAAATGCAAGCAAATCAACATACACACATATAGGCAAGAATTCGCCCAATTACATAATAACTATGAATACATTACCTACTTAAATCCTTTGCAAAAATCCAACTCAAGGTTGTCTTTCCTCTTGCTCTTGGGTAGGATTCTCTTGGTTTCCTAAAAGAACCAAGGTTCCATTCAAACAATATTCTAATAAAATTTATAAACTTCAATAATCACAAAATAATGTAATAAACACAAATTTAGCTTAAATCTAACCTACCCATAGTCTATCTAGGTTAGAAAACCCAAGACCTAGTTTAGAAACCCTAGGAATCAAATGTTTTCCTTCTTCCTCTTCTTCCAACACAGCAATCACTCTCTCTCTAATCCTTTCATTCTCAACACAACCCATTTCTTTAATAAAGCAAGAAGAAAAGATGATTAACTTACCTTAACAAGCTTGATTTCTCTTCTTCCCACGTTTTCTTCTTCTTCTCTAACTTCTCTCTTTTCTCTTATCTTTTACGACTCTCTCTTCTCTTCTTCTAAATTTTAGACTACTTTTTATCCTTGGTCTCCCATTTATGCCCTCATCATTTAAGACAATATCTATTTACCCCTTCTTTTGTCTTTATCTACTAACTCCTTAAGCTAACTCAATTCTAACATTCCCATATGAATTCTAACTTAATTATAATCTTTCCATATAAGTCTAATCTCTATTCATGCTTATTAAATTTAATGACCCAATTCTAAGATAAATAAAATAAACAAAAAAATCGTAATTAAATAATTAAACAAATAAATCGATAATAATTGAAAAAATTTTTCTGGGTCCAACAAGATCACCATAAAATAGTACAAGAAACTAAAAAAATGGAATAAATAACTTAAACAAATGCAAGTTACATTCCAAAATTACAAGTTCCATATGTTTCTAACTCCAATAGAAGGGTATATTGAGTAGATTTTGCAACAATTATGGCTTGAATCTAGTTGTAACTGATATTTGTTTACTTCCTCACTCATGTAGATCCTCTTGTTTCTTTCTTTCCAAAGAGTATAAATAGTTGTTATAAAAGCTGTTTTTATAAATCACTTTATTATGAACCTGTTGATTGGCGGTGTTTGTAATCCAATTAAGGGTTTTAATCTAGTCATAAGAAAAACAAAAAGCTACTAGCAAATGTAAGATTATGCTCCAAACAACTTTAGAATACCTGCATTAGAAGAATAAGTGTTCTCTATCTTTTTCAACTTCTTTGCAAAACATACATGTAAGGTCAAAAGAGCCAAACCATTTGTTTTTGGTTTTGATCCTATTCTTGATAACTAGCCAGGTGAATACTGATGCTTTCGAGTTCAAGGTGTTTTTCCATATGAGGTTGAACCACGATACAATTTTACCCTTAGCCTGTAGTGCCTTATAGCATGACTTGTGATGACTTGTTGGTAAATACTCTAATACAATCTATTTTCCAAATTACACTATCCTTCCTCAACCCCTAAGTGATTTGAGGGAATTATTCAATCAGTAAGTTGAATCCTCTAAAATTGCCATTCCATTGTCCATCAAGTATTAGTGAGGATACTTTAGCATTAAGAGGAACTCTATTAGTTAGATATGATATATTTCATTCTTTAGGAAAAAAGAGCTATATTCAATTATCGAACCACACCTAAATATCTTCTCCATTTCCTAGCTTGTACTTAATCCAAGAGTACACTACATTTCTCATTTTTAGCATTTGTGTGAAGATACAAGAGTATTCCCTAGTAATTTGCATTTTCCAGAAATTTTCATTATGTATAAGTTTCTTGCACCCATTTTATCTAAATGGCATTCTGGTCTTTATATAGCCTCCAAATTCTTTCACACAAAAGAAGTTTTTGTATTAAAGGAATAGAAGATATACCTAATCCTCCTAGCTTCTTAGAAATTGTCACTTCATTCTATTTAACTTTAGCTTTCTTGGATTGATCTGCATTTCCAGACGATACAAAAGCTTTCATGATACCATCAATCTCCTTGATTACTTTCCTAGGAAGAATGATATGGGAGATCTAGTGAACACAGAGATTTCCTACGACTAAAATAACCAAAGTGATCCTTGCAGCTACAGATTGGAATATGTTCTAACAAGCATTTATCTTACATTTGAATCTTTTAATAAGTGAGATATAGTCTGTATATTTGGATTTTACATACGAAATAAGGACACTAGGATACTTTAGTGGAAAAGCTTGCAATTGCAACCTTGAAATCTTGGATAAATCATCAAGATTCCTCACATCTTTGGAACAATGTAAGCTGCTTTTGTCTGCATTAACTTTCAGCCTTAGCCAACTTGAATACAATTAAATTAGTTAATTCTACATCTTCACAAATGAGCTTCAACACCTGATAGGAAGATCAAGTCATTTGCAAATATTAAGTGAGTAAGCTTGTAATTTGTACACTTGTGATGAAAGTAAAATCTGCCATTATGTTCAGTAAACCTATTGAGAATTCGAGATAGTCATTCCATATCTAGGGTGCATAGATAAGGGGATAGGGGTTCCCCTTATCTTATTCCCCTAGCATAATTTATTGACTGAGTAGAGACTCCATTGACAAATATGCTTATTAATTGCTTACAAAACCTAAAAATCAGAAAATAAACAATTTTTTTACTGATAGATTGACGAACTCATCACAATTGAATGAAATTTTATTTAATTAGAAACTAGTTTCTAATAATTATTAAACTAAAAAATTCATAGTTTTAATTCAATTAGAAACTTATTTCTAGTTATTATTGAACTAAAAAACGTAGTAATTTGAATTTAGTTAGAAATTTATTTCTTATTATAATTGAACTAATCAATTTTAATGAATGTAATTGATGATTCATTTAAAAACTTGTTTGTAAGTATTATTAAATTCATTCAAATTATTAATTCATGTGAATTAGAAACTTATTTTAAAGTAAATTTTATTATTGAATTATGATTAAAAAATCTCAAACTTTATTCAATTTCACAATACTAGCCCGAATTTCAAAAAGTTGCTAAAATGCTCCAACTTTCAATTTTTAGCAAAAATAGTTTGACGGTAAGTTCTCTGTTAATGTGGATGACGTGATAAGCTATGTTAGATTAGTATTTTTGCTATGTGGTTACCACATATTGTATTTGTGCCATGTATTAATTATATTATTTAATAAATTTAAAATATGAAATATCTTAAAATAATTATGAAGTAAAACGTATAAAGCAAAGCATAGTGAGAATGTTAATTCAAAAAGCAACACAGTGAAACTACCACATCAAAATGGAGGTTAGAAAATAGGCAGAACGAAACATAGTACTAAAGATTGTTTTCAAACAGGAGAAAATCAACTTTGAAGAAAAAAACATAAAGACGTTAGATTTAAGATCTATGTTTAACAAGAAATAAAGATACTCATTTATCTTTTTTTTTGAAAAACTAATAATTAGTATTAACTATAGGTAAAGCTAATACAACATTACATTGAGTTTAAGGCTATATAGCCCTCAATTAAGTACAATAAAAAATAAAAAATTGATCAAAAAACAGGTCAATTTTTAACTTATAGTTTCCATCTATGCTTCATGTCTGGTGAAAGAGTGTTTTGAGCATTCTTAGAAACAATAGCTAATCTGATCTAATTAATAATCTTGTTTGTAAGCTGGTATTTCTCTTTAGGGATGGCAATTTCGGCTCGGCCCGACCTGGCCTGGCCTGTTTTTGGTCCGGGTTTGGCGGGCCACGGGCAAACCATGGTCTGCCTGCCTGGGCCACGGGCCGGCCCGGTCTGACAAAACGGTGTCGTTTTGTCCAAAACAACGCTGTTTTGTATTTTTTTAATTAAAAAAATATGGACGGGCTCGGCCCAACCCATTGACATCCATACTTCTCTTATTCCCTTTGTGTAAAGATTTTGTCGTTCTTCTCCTTCCAAATCATATAGATGGTGGAAGTGAGAGCCACTTTACGAATTTGTCCATTGGACATATTCTACTTTGAATGGTTAATCACCCAATTCAATGTTTGCTCTCAATCATACATGTAAGTGCCATTGGCAATTAAGTGTAGGATACTACTCTAGACTGCTTTAGAAAACCTACATTGAAAAAATAGATGATCTCTATTTTCCACCTCCATTTTACATAATGCATAAAATTTCCACCTCCATCTTACATAATACATAAATAGAGCCCATATTACCATGCCATTAACTTTTGGCCTTAAACTTGTTCTTTATCACAAACCAAGGGATCGGTGAGGATTTGGGATTCAAAGTGCTTCTCTAAAGAAGATTATACTAAGGAACTTTAGGTAGTCCATTGGTAAGTAGTTGATGAAATGATTTATTTACAAATTTTCTGGTCGGAGTAAGCATCCAAATGATTTCATCCTCATTCATCACATCATTCAAATAAGGTAAGTATAGCATAAGATGATAAAATACTCTAAAATATCTGTTACATTCACCATTCCATATCAAAGATGAGACTTTGAGGTTCAAAGGTATTATGTTCCTCAAACAGTTCAACACAGGATTATGTATAATAGGACTTGAGTCCAACCAGTTATCAAATCAAAACTAAGTTTTTCCCCATTACCTAGTTTATGCTTGATTTATAGATAGATAGTATCTCTCAATTTCATCATTTGAATAAAAATACAAGAGGCCTATCTTGTGCAAGTAGCCTGCCAGAAGTTAAGATTTTGGAGATAATACTTATGAACCCACTTGATCCAAATTGCTATCTGATTAGTGTAGAGTCGCCAAATCCATTTACACATTAGGAGTTTTTGTATAGTTGTAATAGAAATAATCCCAAGCCTTCCCAGCTTCTTCGAAATGATAACCTCACTCCATTTGATCTTAACATTTTTAGAGTTGTCTTTTCTTCCTGTCTATAAGAATGCCATCATTATTATGTCAAATTTTTTGTGACCTTCTTAGGTAATGCAATATGAGATGTCTAATGAAGATGCAAGCTAGTAAGAGCTGAAATAATAAGTGTAATTCTAGTTACATATGAGAGAAACCTGTTCTTCCAAGTATTTACTCTTGATTTGATCCTTTCAATAGGAGGGAGACCATCCTATAATTTTAGTTTAGTAGAGATAATAGGGATACCAAGATAGCATAATGGAGTTGGGTGAACATTCGTACCGGTAATTAATTGAAAAAATGATACAAAATTGCTATAGATAATAATCTAAATCAACATGCATATTGAATGGATCGAATCATATATGCGTCATTGATCATATCACTTATTAGATATTAATAGAATGAAATGAAAAGTTAACATATTAATTGGTGTATCCCATCTATTAGTTAGGATTTCATATAATTTTAATTTTAATTTTTGTGTTTTTGATCTTTTTAATGTATTAGGTTATTAATAAGAGATGGGAAACGATTACTACTATATTAGTTGCTTTATCCCTTCTTATTCTGGTGGCAACTTCATTGGTTTATGGTGTTCCTTTCACTCAAATATTCAATCTATAAGATTGAAATTGAAACTTTAATTAATGAAATGTACATATTATCATCTAAAAGCTTGTTTTAAAGATGGTGTTTGTTATATAATGAATGGTGTATGTTAGTGTACACATTATGTCTTTTGGATGAAAAAATGTACTTTACCTTTTCTCTAAATCTCAAAAGACGATGGCTCAAAATTGAGAGGATGACTCAAATTTGAGAGAGAGGTCTATAAGTTTTACATCAATTTATTGTTTTACAATTAGTTTAGTATGTGTATAAAATTATAGGGTTCGCATTCATGGGAATAAGTTTGAACGTAAACTTCTTAGAGCCATACAAATCCAAACTAGATTTTTTAATTTACAATTTTAAAGTAGAACTTAAAGGAAAATGTTTAGACACTTTTGTTCCTAGTACATATTGGTTTATGCCCTACAGCTAATCAGTTGGTTATAGTTTAGTGGTAAAATAAGTCAAAAGTATATGATAAAGTCCATAAGTATATATACATTGAAAATGAATTTGTGACGAGATTATAATTATGAGATTTATATGACATTTATATATTATCCCTAAATTGTTCTTATTCATTATTCTATTAACACTGGACATTGATATAAAGTAAAAAGACTAGCACATTTTATATTTTCCTTATGAAGGAAGTAGTTGATCTCATAGGCTAAAGTATGGGGATACTTCAAAAAATGTGTAGGCTTGTTAGAGAACAAGTTCACTAAATGGACTCCATATGAGAAAACTATTTAGAATATTACTTGTATGTCTATAGAAATTCTCATTGTGATGATTGTGTAAGTGATCCATTGACTTGAGATCTCTAAAGTTATCTTATATAGAAATTGTTATATTTTAATACTACTTATGACCTATTCTAGTCAAGGGTAACTCAATTGATAGTTATTCGATATATTATCTAATATATGGAGGTAGTTAAGTGATTGATATATGATTATCACCTTAAAGTAATTAGGGAGAATGTTCCATTATTTTTAATTAGTATTGGTTTGAAAATCTTTAGCTGAATCAATTACTAATGATGGAGATTAATGCCATATTTTATGTCTAGTTAAAATGTTGTATGATGAAATGATTAAATCTTATAAAAAAATCATGCACAAAAAGGTTAATCAAAACTACTATGGCATTCCTAAATATTTGAATGGTCATAATATATTGCTAGACGACAATCTTGATCTAAAGATGGAAATTGTTTAATTATAAACTTAAAGGACTTTAATTTATCTAATGCTAAATATGATTTACGTTTATAATTTATATCCATTGCTAACATTTTTGAGAACTTAATATCTCACACAAAAATAATGAGTTGAAGAAAGAAAAATGTTTTAATCAAATTGGACATGATTGTAAAGTTTGGAGAACTTTTTTGACTAAATATGAGACATTTAGTAAATAAGGATCAATATAAGATATTGGATCATATTTGGGCACGACTGGTATTTAATTAAATTATTTATAATTTTAATTAAAGTTTAATTGAAATTAGAATTTAATTTCAACTAAATTACTATAATGTCCTAAACTTATTATAAATAGTCTTAAGCTCTAAGGGAGCTAGCACTCATTGCTTAACCTTTTCTGCAATTGTTACAAGGTTCTCTTAGTATATCTGAAGATATTGTTACAAGCTGGACATTTGTACAACTAAGGTAGTTGAGATGAGCTGATTTTGAAAACAAGTCAAGGGAATGATAAAAAAAGGATCAACCTCGAAATAAGGTATAAATTACGATTTATGCTTTATTGTAATTTATTTGTTAATCATTTTATAGAATTTAAGTGTCTTATATTTGGGAATTTAAATACGAAAAAATTTTATAATTATTTTGTTGTGTGTAGAATCAAATCCTGTCTCAATTTCCTCATAGTATAAGCTTTGAAATGGAAGATTTGAGTAAGAAATTAATTTTAAATGAAAAGAATTCTTATTTTACAAGGAGCAATAGTGTGAGGAGGTTTAGTTATTAGAAAGTGTTGTAGCCAATTTTCATCGATGAAATATGAAATTGAGAAATTCGACTGTTAGAGGTTGCTTCTATATATCATCTTGCTTTTTGTAGTAATCTTTCTTTATTCTGCTCATATGGTGGTTGGCTCAAGTATTGGTAATAAACTAAGTTAAATTAACAATAATTTTAAGCCGCTCTCTATTAATGTTAGTTGGTAATCGTATAATATGATTAATAAAATCTCATTATTTCTCAGTAATATTTATTGATTATAATAATTAATCTTAATCTATAAAAATTTAATTATTTTGTTATGCTAATTTTTTATTTAAGATATAATAATTAATCTTAATCCCTAAAACTAAATGTCATGTTAATGCTAAATTAGACATTATTTATTTTACAATATAAAAGTGGATCCTATTGTCATATGTATGCTACATGACATAATAAGGCTCAGTGTTGACTTTTAGATTTTAAAGATAAAAATTAAAATATTTTTTGATTATAATAACTAATCTTAATCTTTAAATTTTAATTATTTTATTATGCTAATTTTTATTTAAGATATAACAATTAATCTTAATCCCTAAAATATTTTTGCTCATATATCTTGCTTTTCTTCAACTGTCAGTTGTCTCCTTCACCTCTCATATACGCTAAAAGATCGCGTAAGTTGTTTCATTGGATTAAAATTTTTACAAGTTCTCACACTTTTTAGCCATTTCTATTGATTTATCATTTTCCCATTTGGTTTTTGACTCAAAGAAGTTATTTGGATAGGATTTGGATCAGATAAACAAGTTACAGTTCCTATCTATTCCTAATTTTCAAAGACACGTTGAGCAATCATGGTTGTATTCTCCACATCTATGAAACAAGTTGATGCATCTTGGTGATGGGTTTACCTTGCAATGAAATTAGCTCTCCTAATGACCTCCTTCTGAATTGCCTACTTTATACCAAATCTTAAGCACTTATTATGTTTGACTTTGAGAAGGAGAGTAGAAGTAGGTTGTTTCGTTGATTTCACAACTGTATTAAGTGTTAGTTTATGCCCTACAACCAATCAATTGGCTGTAGTTTAATGACAAAATAATTTAAAGACATTCTTTATCTTGAACATTTTTAGATGTATATGATAAATTCTATAGGACTATTATATATTGCAAATGAAATTATAATGAGATTATAATTATGAAATTAATACTGCATTTATGCATTATCCTTAAATTGTTCCTAGTTATTGTTTTATTAAGAATGGACATTAAAGAATGTAAAAAGGCTAGCACAAGTTATGTTATTCCTTATAAAGGAAGTAGTCGATCTCATAAGCTAAGTATGGAGATAGTTAAACAAATGTGTGGATGCTTGCTAGAGAACAAGTTCATTGAACTGATTTGATATGAAAAATCCATTTTGGAACACTACTTGTATGTCTAGGGAAATTCTCATTGAGATGATTGTATAAGTAATCATTTGACTTGAGATCTCCTGTAACACCCCATTACCCTAGGGTACGTACCGGGACGCCCGTAGGTCATTCCGACACATATCCTAAGATAAGGGAG
>JAOQMS010000003.1:22816243-22826409 GCA_027563885.1 Erythroxylum longipes
AAAATGCATCTCTTGCCTCTCACTGAACACTCCTATTTACTATTCTAACCTTCCCATAGGTAATGGGATGTTACATCATAGGCCCATGAATGTTATGTTTCTATGAATAAGTGACTCTTAAACTATCCTCCATGGATTCAAGTTGCTCATTTAATCTTACAACGGTTTTAGTTTCTAGTAAATGAGATATAAAGCTAACTATAACACGTAATCTTGCAAAGTTGATTTTATATACCTTAACTATTGCTTGATCTATGCAAATGGGTTTGCTAATATAGCTAGCTAGATAACTTATCCTATTGGTTGCCCAATATTCTAAAGGAACATCATAAATACTGATATATAAAGGTATGTTATCCAGTTAATCTCCTCAATTTTTAGACCTGACCTCTACATTTATAATATAATTAGTTTGCTTTGAACATGCCAAGGACCTGCTTTAAGCACCTTTCTAGCATTCTCCTTACTTGTGAATTTAGAAAAAGAAAGTATCATCACTATTGAAAAGGATATCCATCAAACCATATTGCTTCCAATTAGTCATTGCCTAATGCTTCATCACTAGGAAAGCTATTACCTTACCTAGGAAAAAAGCCGATTAATGTTGCACTCCATGTCTGTGCCCCTACTATAAGAACTTTAATAAGAGGTGATACCACTTATTGATCTTTAACTTTGCTTGGAGGAAGGTAGCTTAATATAGCATGAGGGATGTCATTATTGGCTACTTTCACCCATGTTTTCTTAAAATTTGAGGAGATAACAATGCCATAAGTTAGCTTAGGACCAGCTTGTGGTGGTGGTTGAACTAAAACACAAGGAGTTTAAGTTGAAATTAGGGGTAGGAAACCATTTGAAGTGTCCATTTGTCCAACAGATAAAGACAAGACATAACAGTTAAAATAGGAGGATTTATAGTTGATATGGTCTTATGGAATAGGATTTGATTATGTTAGTAGTTTGGTATGAACGAAAAAATTTTGAACGAAAAAATCAGAATTCATAGCGGAATCCCCTATCGTTGAAAGATGAGGCCAAAAAATCTATCTGAAATTTATTTTTTAAGTGTATTAGCAACACTTTCGTTACTCAGTTGATTAAATATAAGGAAAAGCTACGTAGCAAGATCTCCGATTGGGTGAACCTAAACTCTTTTTTTTTAGCCTCAAGTGAGACTTATATTGTATTGCTTTTAGTTGTGTAGTAGATAAGAAGATAATGCACACTCGAAGTAAGAAGGTTGATAGAAGATGAAGTAGGTAGGATAAAAAGGGTATCACAAATAGCTAAAAAGCATAAGCTTAAAAAGTCATAAGGAAGTCAAGGTGACCAGAAAAACTTCAGTGAAAGAGCATCAAACAACAAGGGTAGTAGAGGAGGGTAGGAAGCTGAGAAAAAGAGTAGAATGTGTTGAAAAGGGTAGGAAAATAGTAACTTTCAAGTAAAAAAAGGTGGAAGTTCAAGGGAAAAGACAACCATTTTTCTTAAGGATTAGCCTGACAAAGGAGGTTGATCTGAAGCTACTATATTTCTAACTATTTTATAAATACCTATTAAAAATGTTATGTTAATTAGAAAATTAGCCTATCCTAGAATAATGTCAGATCACTAAAACTTTTCCTATTTTTGCATAATGTGACAAAAATTTATCACTTAAGATTAAGAGGACAATATGACAAAACAAAATTTTCTTAAAATAAAAAGAGATTGACTTTAAATCCTAAAATAAGATGAAATTTGAGAAGGAATGTTGTCCTTTATTATATAATCTAATTTATATTTTGAGGAATACAAGAATTTATCTTATATTGTAATAAATTGGTGGAGTAGACATAGATGTATATCTACCATAAAGAAGATTGTATAATAATTAAAGCTCTTTGAGATTTCTTAAAGGCTTATACTTAAGAACGTCGAAATTTATCGAATATTTTTTATTTTCTTTTTGAAGCTTTTTTGTGAAAACTTCTGGAATTATAATTGTTATCCCTTTTGATAGGTCTATAGGGATCTATTTCCTTTGGAATGTAATTTAATAGGAAATCATTTAAAACAACTAAAGTTGACAACATTTTTGTATATTTTATTACTTGTCAAATAGTTATTGTAAGATTTTCTAAATGTTTTATATATGGATGAGCAACACGACAACTATCGTTATATAATTTATGCTATATCTAAAGACTCCCGACTGAGTTACCTTTAGAATAGGTCATAAGTAGTATCGAAACATAATAATCTCAATATGAGATAACTTTCAAGATCTCAAGTCAAATGATCACTTATATAATCATCAAAATGAGAATTTTTATAAACATACAAGTCTTGTTTTAAATAGAATTCTCAGATGGGGCCAGTTCAACAAACTTGTTTTCTAATAAGTGCTCCCATCTTTGTTTAAATATCTCTATTCTTTAGTCTATGAGATTAACTATTTTCTTTATCAGAAAAAATCACAACATGTGCTGGTCCTTTTATGTTTTATTAATGTCTAGTTTCAATATAATAATGATTAAGAACAATTTGAGGATAATACATAAATGCAATATAAATCTCATAATTATAATCTCAT
The DNA here is from genome assembly GCA_027563885.1 of Erythroxylum longipes. Lineage (NCBI taxonomy): Eukaryota > Viridiplantae > Streptophyta > Magnoliopsida > Malpighiales > Erythroxylaceae > Erythroxylum > Erythroxylum longipes. The sequence goes on from JAOQMS010000003.1 coordinate 22,818,816, forward strand.
CAAATTAAATTTTATATGTAATATAAATTTTACCCATAGACTTTATCAAATGCATTTAAATATGTATAAGATAAAGAATACTTTTGAATAATTATGTCACCAAACTATAATCAACCAATTGAATATAGAGCATAAACCAACAATTAATATTTTTATAAATCAATACAATAAAATCAATTAATCTTGAAATTATTTAATTTGTATGTATTGCATATCACATGAAATAGCACTTGCAAGGACGAGTCGTAATTTAGCTGACATTTATTGCAGCATTCAAGTTTTCATAAATGCTGCAGATTTACTTGTCTAAAGAACCCCTTAATCAGTCTTCGCTAGAACCCTAATTTCTCTAGTCCTATAGTCCTATAAATGTTTGAGACTGAAAGATAAAGAACACAAACCTTAAATACATGCATAAAGCACAAACTGTTCTATTCTGCCGTAACAATGATCTATACTAGTAAAGCTTCGATTTGCCTCGCATTTCTTTTATTTCTCTCCCATCAATCTTGTCAACTACAGCCTCCAACTTCTCCATCAGAAAAGCTATCCGACTTACTATCAACAGTGTGCGCAAGAGCGGCTAACGTCAACAAATGTCTGAAGTTTCTAAAATCTCTTCCAGGAATTTCAACGGCGACTAAGCTGAAGGATATCGAAGACGTTGCTCTGAGAGCTGCCATATTTCAAACCAGAGGAGTACGTGATTTCTTCAATGGATTGGTCGAAAGTAAGGCTACAAAACCAGAATACAAGCCAGCCCTTAGCTATTGTTTCAGAAACTTCGATTCCGCAGAACATAATTTTGATGTTCGAGGGTTAAAAGGCACAGCAGCGACCAGTAAAATTTTTGAAGCTTTTAACCAAATGAATGATTGTGAGGAAACCTTGGTTAACGAACATGTCCTGATAATTGACTTTATTCAACCAAAATTGGACAACTGGGAGAAGTACTATGAGGTCGCATATCTGTCTGTTGCTGCTGCTGCTGAGAATGTCCCAGCGGCGTCGTTAGTGAAATGTCAGCATCGTAATCATTTTTTTTTCTGAACGGCTCTCTCAAGTGTTTGTTTAGAGAGAAATATTCATGAAACATATCAATTTCAAAAGTTTTCGCATGGTCTTAATTTGATAATTTGTGGTTTACAATATCATGCTAATGTTTCAAATTATTATGGCAATTTATTATAAATTTAGTTGCTTTTTGCAATTATTCTTTAAGAAATTTTCTCAATTAAATAACTTGATAAGAAAAAGCTCTTACAATAAAAAATTTAGCTTTTCTAGATGATAAATAATAATAAATTATTTCCTGAATGACTATGAAATATTCCCATCCTTATCATAAAAATATAATTGGAAGTGTTCCTTCTATGATCTTATTAATGTTTGTAAATTCAAGCAATTATGGTGCTTTATCCTTTTTGTAGAACAACAAAAAATCCTTATTTCCTTTAAGTAAGGAAATTTTCTCTTAACAATTAATAGATACATTCTTAATAATTAATAGATATATATTAATGTTGAATTCTCCATATATTTACTTATGAGGCTCACATAATGCATTATATCTAGTCTTATGACATTTAAATACATTAGACTATTAATAATTTATTTGTAAAGTGTGTTATTCACCTTCTTTTCTTTATCATCTATGTTAAACTTTAAGCTAAATTAATCTAGAGTATTTATTGAGTTACAATTCTTCATCTGAAATCTATTTATAATTTATAGCATATACTTCTTTTGAAAAATAAATATTCTATCATTAATGCTCCACCTCCATGTTAAGAAAGTCATATGTCATATTAAGATCAGACATTTCATATTCAACTATTCAAACATTTCATCGGCTCTGACCTCTCACTAGAAAGTTGCTCAGATTTACCTTTCTACCCCTCGCTTTTTTCCTTTTTTAGAAGTTTTCTTCCCTCATTTGGTTGCTGCCTAGGCTTTTGCTTCCTCACAACTGAGGCCCCACCCTCAATGAAACGCCCTCTGGCCTAACATTTGATGGTTGACAGAGGAGAATCCTCTCTTTTGAAGGAAGACTTCCCTGTGCTTTCGAAGGAGACTCTTTCTACCAACTTGGGGGCTGCACACAACAACAAATACTCTATTAAACTAGTTTCTGCATTTAAGGATATAGTAACTCCTAACCCATTAGGAGCATGGAGAAATAAATTTCAAACACTACATTATAAAGGAGTCCTCAAGCATTAACAAAATGTGATTGAAGATGGAGTTTTATCTCCTCCAGTTGAATTACGTGCGACGAGTGCCAAGGCCTGGTCTACGACTCTAATTGGATTTTTTTGCTCCAAGCACCCAACTTGTTTGGCAATCAAGTTATAGGTAAAAGCGAGATGGGAGAAGAAAGTGCTTAAAAAAGTTATGCTACAAGAGGGTGGTACAAATCTCTTCAAATTTTTTGATGGCACCAACCTTAATGAAATTATCAAGCAAGGGCCTTGGAATGTTGATGATTAGCCCCTATTTATCTAGAAATGGTGGTCAGGTATGGAGCTTGATAGAGGTAAAATTGGTGTAATGATATTATGGGTTAATTTTCATAATCTTCCAATAGAACTTGGGACCATAGAGGGGCTTAGTTTCTTGGCAAGCTCTTTGGGTAAACTAGTTTGTATGGATACCCAAACAACCACTATAGAGCAAATTTGTTATGCAAAGATGTGTATTGAAGTTTCATAAAATGCCTCATTACCTGATACTCTTCCTATCTTATGGCTTAATGAATTTGATGAATCAGAGGATTGAAATCTCCATCTCTTATCCATGGAAGCCTAACAATTCTAACAAAATATGGAAGCCTACTAGTAAGTTATTTTAGACGTGTTAGCTTGACGAGCTATTAGAAATCTAAAGTTCAAAATACTCCCCTAATAGCAGTAATGTAACATCCCGTTACCTATGTTGAGGCTAGAATAGTCAATATGAGAGATTATTAAGAAATTAGAAAGTGCATTTTATGCTCATGCATAATATGACATGCACATACACGTGAATATTGAACTTTTGCACATTAAAATGATTGTACATGTATTCATTGACATTTCAGGTATAATTGATTTGTAAATGTGATTTTATTGAAAATTGTGGTTTATTTGTATTGAAAATTGATTTGGAGAGTATATTTGTTGAATTAGAATTTTGTGGGAATTTTAGGAAAAATTTCTGAAATTATTTGATATTATTGAATTATGAAAAATGCTAAGTGGCAGGACAATTGTTAATATCAGTATAAATTAATGTCAAATGACAGTGAAAATGTTTATATATGACTTTGGGATTTAATGACTTATGTCATTGAAATTTGGAGACAATTGGAGTAGAAATTGAAGTTGATTGGACTAGTTAAATGAAAGAACCTAGTTTGAACCTATGGGAATAGGACATGTGCCAAGCCATGCCTTTATCTTATAACCCACGATTCTTTTAACCTGGAAAGATCAATTAATTGTCTTGATTCTTGTTTTCTTCTTCTATTTTCATGACCTTCTCCATTTCTTCTCTTCTTCACGATTTTTTTGCTCTCCAACCTCCATATATGTTTAACCTATCCCTCTTATCTTTCATCTGCTACTCTCATCTTGCTCTCTTCTTCATTTCTCACTAAAGACCCAACCTCCTAACCTCTATGATGATGTACGTGAGTTGTAGGAGAAGTTAGAGCTCTTGGTGTTCTTGAAGAATTTGAAGTTAAATCAAGTAAGTGATGCTTTAAATATCATGGGTATAGTTAACTGAAGCTAGAATAATGAGTATACTAAGATTGATGACTTGATTATGCCATTTTTTTATATATGTGTCGTGGGTGATGAAAAGTTTATGTAAATGTCTTGTTTTTGTATATGTGTATGATCATTAATGATGTTATAGAGATAATGTTGAGGTTGAATGATCTTTATAATGGAGATGGATGAGTGCAGTAAATTAAAGAATGAACGGGGGCATGTATATGTTCTGTTTTTGGTTAATGATCAAATATGGATCAGGAGTTGTTTGTGAAGGATATTGAGTTGAAATGGAGTGGAGAATGAAGAGGAAATGTAGAAAAGGTGATCTAGGTACAAGGTAAGTTAGATGTAAAATGTTGGAAGTTATAAAATCTGGAAAATTGGAAGATGAGTCCTGTTTACTACTTTCTAACTTGCAGGATTTTATGAGGATTCCTCTCGGGACACTTTCGCCGCGGCCTACTTTCCTGCACAACTTAAACATGCTTCGATATTTTGACGATATATTGATCTGTAGTTATTCGAATGGAATGATTCTTAAGTTAGATTAAACTAGAGATATAGGGATACAAATTGTCTAAAGAAATCGAATTTTAATTCTGTCTCTAGAATTCCAGATTTCTGAATTTAAGTTTAGTATAAGATATTGATTTAGTTTATGAACAGTTGGAAATATTTGGAGTATAACTTTTGAAATACTAAACTAAGTTGAATGATCTTGGTGTCATTAGAAACGGGGAACATTTTTTTAGAAGAAAGTGTTGCTAAATTACTTCCTTTATTAGTCAGAAAAAACATGGAAAGTTGACCTGAAAGTATGTTACATGAAAAACAAGTTGATTTGACCAAATGAGCTATGAATTTTGAATTTTATGGGTTTAATGAGGAGAAAACCTAAGTACAAATTATGTTTCAGTGAGTTTTGATATATGATGGATGATGTGACTTGAATCAAGGAAAAAAACCTAGGAATGTCATTGAACATGCATTGTGCATATTTCATATACATATATGTGCATTAATGTACACTTTTAAAATTATGCAAAATTGTGATATGTGTATGTATTACTTGATATAGAGGAGAAATTGGAACGTCAACATCTAAACGTTGCCGGAACTTCGAGGCAATAGCTTCGGAAGTAATCGGTGAGTAACCTAGATGGTTTCACTCAACTAATTGTTTGTTCTATATTGTGTTTGAATTATCAGAATGTGATTTGATTGTGTCGATTCCAGATAATTAAGGTCTGAGGCTTCTAATGAATGAATGTGATATTGAAGTGATACTTGTATGTGAATGTGACAAACTAAATGTTTCCTGACATGAATGATTGATTATGAGAGATGTATTCCATACATGAATGAATGATTAGATAATGAGAGTTGTGACCTGAGTAGCCACTGAAAACGAGCTTAAAGCTCCAAATGTGATTAAGAGCCAAAGGCTCACTATGTAAAATGAGCCCTGTATCCTCAATAGATAAGGGACAGTATAAATGAGCCTAATATCTATAATGGATATGGGACAGTTTTGGCACTCGGTCACAACATCGTGATAATTAGAAAAGAGCCACATGAGCATTTCATATACATTTTAATACGTATGTTTGATTGATTAAAATGCAAAATTGTCTTACTCTTAAGTGGGAATGTGATATGTGATAATTTATGCAAAATGCAAACATGTGGATTATATGTTATATGTGTATTAATGTGTTGCATGAATTAAGTGAACCATCGATGATGGTTACCTTATCTGAGTTCGCAAAACTCACCCAAAATTGCACGTTGACATTTCAGGAATAAGGGAGGACTTTAGGTATTAAGAGACCGTACAAGAAGTACAGTCTTGTACTTATGGGAAGAAGAAGAAATGGCTCAAAGGTTAGTCATCTGAGATTGGAAGATTAGATAGATCTGTTTGCGTATTTCCTCTTTCATGTAGTGTATTTTGTACTAGGATATGATGATGTTCATATTCAGAAGATATTGAAAACTGTCAATGTAAATATTTGGTTTTATGAAATGAAAGGAGAAATTTGGGTTTTAAATATGTCTTATAAAAAATAAAGAATGATGATGCCATGTTAACTGAATGTTATGATTGAATGTAGCGCACCATTATCATAGGTTATATACTGGAATGTCCTCAGCGAGTTCTGGTATAAACCCTATGGTAACGAGGCGCTACAAGTAGCAACAAATACTAGTGGTACAGAGAATATAAATCTTATTGACTTAACTAAGTCTCAAATTCCAGAGCCCATTAAGGAACTACCTTAGATACCGAGTGATGCATTAGAAACAAAAAATGTTGAATCTCTGGGAATGGCAGATACACACACTTCTGCAAACTTGACATCTCTTAGTCAAAATTCTGAAGCAAGAGCTAAAATGTAACCAAATTTCCTAGACGAAAAAAAAGTGAAGTAAAGAATGATATGACTGATGAAAAAAGGGACACGGCTTGTACAATGAGTAATGAAGGTCTCATTGAGAAACTAACCCTAATCTAGCTAGCAATAACTTAGTAATTAGAGCTTCAAAACAAAAAGAAGCTAGTGAACTTAAAATGCACAATAACTGTTCTAGAAGGCAATCCAATAAGAGGAAGGGGAAACGAAATAGAAAGAATAAAGGGAGGGGGGTTCCCTATCAGTGTCAATCCTTGCTTGGAATATTAAAGGGCTCAATAACTCTAAAAAAAATCCTTAGTTAAAGAATTAGTGAAGGGTAAGAATCCTTATTTGTTGGGGCTTCAAGAAACTCAAATAAAAAAACCCTAAAATCTATTTAGTGCCAAGTTTATGGAAGCTAATTGGGAGCTCTTATCCAATCACCACTCACACTAAAATCGTTGGATCTTTATCTATACAACTGATGTAATTTGAGTGCAAGTGTTGGAAGAATAAGATCAATATCTCCATTTCAAATGCCAGATGATAGGTATGAGTATTGTTTTTGTTGTTAAACTTATATATGCTTTAAACTTTAGTTTTCTATAGTTGGATTTACAAAAGTTGTAATTGGGTATTCTACATCTGTGGCTTGTTGTGGCTTACTTTAATTACTCTTTAAGATTGAATGAAGTGGAGAGTAGTAGGAAGTTTAACTTAGTTCCATAAAGGAACTCTCTAATTTCCTAATAAAGATGGACTTGGTGGATTTAAACTCAACAGGGAGATCAATAACATGGAGCAAAACTCAAAAAGGCAGTTGGCTTATAAAGAAAAGACTAGACAAACCATTAGTTAATACTTCTTAGCTCAACTAATTTCCAAACTCATTTATCCACTTCGGTGAAAATCTGATGTCTGACCATTTTTATATGCTAATCCAAAAGTTTGTTGATAGAAGAACAGAGGGCACTCCTTTCATATTTTTCAATGGTATCTCTCAAATTGAAGGGCTCTCGGATGTTGTTAATCAATGTTGGAATCATAAGGTTGCAGGTTATAAATACTATCAGTTTATGACAAAATTGAAACTAGTGAAGAGAGCACTCAAGAGCTTTAAGGTTGACAAGAATCAATAGCTAAATACACTTAAGAAGAAGCTAGCTCAAGCTCAAAAAACCTATTATAACTCTCCATATAATGTAGAACTAAGAATGGAAGAGATTAAAAGATTACAAGAATATCTGTTGGCCCCGGGTCCCCGTACATAGTGGAGAGTGACTACTTGTCACCCTTGGAAACATTGTGATGACAAAAAATAAAAGAAATCATAATATTTAAGAAGTTCGTGGTGGGATAATCTAATTATAGGCATAAAATTAAAGCATTCAAGAATAATGATTTTTGAATAAATTAAAATTTATAGGAAAGGTAAAAACA
>JAOQMS010000003.1:22881110-22893413 GCA_027563885.1 Erythroxylum longipes
TCATTGAAGTCATCCTGAGTATAGTCTTCATCTGTTTGTAAGATAAGATGGGCTTGGACTTCATCCAGTTGAACTATGTTGGGGTCGACATCTCTCCTATAAAATGATGATATATCTGCATCTTCTATTGGAATGCCTTCGTTATTGATCTCTAATCCAATATCTTGATAGACTTCATCAGCGTCCTCATCTAATTCACCAATATCCCTTTCACAAAAATCAAAGACATTATTTTGATGAAACTTTTGAACAATCTTCCAATTGCTACCCAATACAGTATCATTGACGTAGAAAACTTGTTTAGCTTGACTTGCAAAGATAAAAGGATCATTATCATACCATGTCTTACTAACATTTATGCTAGTAATATGCCTGTTTACTCTCATGTCAGTTAGATCAAACCATTTGCATTTAAGTAGAAAAACCTTCTTATCCTTGATGTAGCGCAACTCTATAATTTCAGATATGACATTGTAGAAGTCAATGATTTTGTCGTCATGACATCCTTCAACGACAACCCCACTATTTTGACTTCTAACTCAACTATCTAGATCTTGTATGTGATATCTCACCCATTAACAATGAAACTTGTGTATTTCTTCCCACAAATATAATGCCCACATGCCAAACTATATAATGTTGTTCCCGCTTCTTGCACATTACGATTATGTAACCGTATCATCAGTACGATAAATTAAAGATAAATATGAGGATGAGACATATTCTCATATTTTCATAATATATAACTAATATGAAACTTACTCGATTTCTAAACCATGATACAAACTTCTGCTTATGTCTTTCTTTAACATTAATGATCCCTTTACTGCGAATTGTGTCTTTGTGCTCTTTATTAAAAAAAAACACAGTAAGATCTTAGAGTTAATGAAGAAAATTGTAATATGATTGTTTGAATGAAAAGGAATATACGTACTCCATGTATGTATCAACGTTCTCGCAATTGTTCAAAATATACCAATAGGCAATTTCGAATTCGTCTTTAGTTAACTCGATATGTTTACCCACACTAAGTGGCCTAACTTTTTAGGAGAAAATAGATAACCTGCCATCGTCATTAAAATCAAAGTTACATTCTGATCTATTAAATATTGTCTCCACATCAGTTAAGTACATTGAGCAAAAATTCAAGCATTCATTTGCTATATAAGCCTTTTGAATAGACCCCTATGGTCGAGCTTTATTACGTACATAATGCTTAAGAGAGAATAAAAACCTGAACATAAACAGTTATAAACTTAGGAATTGTTACAAACAAATAACATAAGAAAAACTTGTTGAATTTAATATGAATTACCTTTCAATCGAAAACATCCATCGAAATTGAACGGTCCACAAAGTTTTGCTTCATATGATAAGTGAATCGCCAAATGAACCATAACATCAAAAAACGATGGGGGAATAATAGTTCAAGCTTACATAAAATCAATTCTATGTCTTTCTCCAATTTATCAAGCTCTTCAACTTTAAATGTCTTGCAACATAATTACTTAAAAACTCTCCCAATTGACCCAAAGTAACGGACACTTCCTTCGGCAAACACCCACGTATTCCAACAGGAAGTAGTCGTTGCAAAAGTACATGACAATCATTACTTTTCAACCTCGACACTTTTCCCTCTTTAATATTCACACAACGGCCTGTATTATATGCATACCCATCAGGAAATTTGACTGATTGGAGGAACTGACAGAATCATTATTTCTCACTTTTTGATATGTTGTAACAAGTAGGGAGAATAAAGTATGAATCATCATCTCTTCTTTTCAAATGCAAATCTTTTCTAATATTCATGTCTTCCAAGTCTAGTCTAGCCTTAATAGCGTCTTTGGATTTCCCATCAATTCCCATGATAGTCCCTAAAATGGACTCACAAACATTTTCTCAATATGCATGACATCAATATTATGCCTCAATAGTAATTCCTTCCATTATGGCAAGTTGAAAAATATGTTTTTTTTGTCCAATTCAGTTCAATATCATTTCTCTTATGCTTTCTATTACTTAGGTGTATGCCAGGTGTAATGTCACCCAAATGTGACAGCTGGTAAACAATATCATCACCTGACAACTGCATCGGAGCTTCATCCAACTCAACTGTGCCATTAAATTGTTTACTTCTTCGCCATCTATACCCATGTTCCAAATAACAACGATGACCCGTATAACATATTTTACTTTGTATCCTTTTTGAATATGTTTGATGATTACAAACAGGACAAGCCATATACCAGTTATATTGTGAGTTTTTTAATAATACATTGTAAACATTCAAAACAAATCTCCAATAAAACATATCTTAACTATGATAGATTATAAAAATGTTAGTTTAATAATTTTGAAAAATGTGATACATTTAGTGACGATTTCTAGAAATAGTCATCATTAAATGTGTATCATTTCTTGACGATTTACAGAAATCGTCGCAGAATGCTTGACATTTAGTGACGATTTAAAAAAATGTCTTTGAATAATTAACCTTTTGCGACCAAATAAAAAGTTTGTCACCAAATATTGCCCTTTTGGTCACGCTTCAGAATATTGTCTCCAAATATAGACCTTTTGATGATGATTTCCAAGATTCACTACCAAATGTTTGATAAGTTATGGTGACATTTTTCAAAAGCATAGCCATAAGCTTATTTAGCGACCAATATTTGACATCGTCATCTATTGTGCATCATTTAGTGACGATTTCTCTTAATTGTCACTAAATATTCAGCATTTGGCAACGATTTGTACTATGTGTCGCTTGCTAAATGTTTAGTTTTAATAACGAATTTTTTGAATCGTCACAATATGTTAACTTTTGTGACGATTTTTGTTTTGTCGCAAAATAAATTGTCACAAAAGGGTCTGTTTGTCGTAGTGACTATTTATAATCATGTTTGCGATCACTATAATTATTAAATGAATTTAAGGTTTCATTCAATAATAACTATAAGATAGAACTTGATAGTTAAATAATGTTATACTATGATTTTAAATTTTGAAAAATATGTGAAGAAAAATTATATAATTCTATTTACTTAATGTGTTACATAAAAATACAAAATTCCTTCAAATACATAAATATAAGTACAAATGCATAGGAAAATAAGCTTTATTTTTTTTCCTACTTATATTACTAATAATAAAGAGCTTTCTTCCCCAATTATTTAAGAATGATACTTCAATTGTAGTATATTTGCAATGCCTTATGTAGAGTTCAATCATGAAAAACTGAAAAGTTGCTACGAAGATAGAATTTTTTAATATTAAATTTGTATCTTTATTTTTATAAAAGTAAAAATCAAAGTTGCCATTCTTTAAGTGTGTGTTGAATAAACTGCCAAAGTGTATATAATAACCCTTAAATTACGTGTTTTAAATAAGACACTAGATAACTTAGATATTTGAAGCCAATTGTTAGACTTTAATTTAATTAATATTTTTAAGTTTAGCATGTCTTCAGTCCCTGTATTCCATACACCACCAAAATAAGAAGCAATCTTCCAAACAGGACATGAAACTAAGACATTTGGCTTGGTAGGTGTATAAGGTCAAATTCTATAAATTGGACTACAAGACCTGCCATATAGAAATTTTTAATTGAACAATGCAATCATATAAATATACAATAGTTTTTATATTTATAGATGCCTCAGTACTTACTTTTGCATATATGTATGTTCCATAACAATTAAATTCCAAACTTGATAATTTAAGGTAAGTAGTTCATTTTTGTTGGATATGAAAAAAAAACTTAAAAGGCTATAAAATTTATATTAACAGAGATGTGGAGTTTGGTGAAGAAGCATTGTGGGATTGAAGCTCTAAAATCAAGCGATCTTGTGATTTCTTTCCATTTATTAAAGATTAAAAGAAAAGGAGCTTGTTTAAGAAGTCAAAAAATGATTCTTTTCTCTTGGACCAATTGAGTTTCTAACCGATATTTTTTATAATAAAAAATAGGTTACCACTAATGTTTTTGTCCTTAGTAATATTAGTCAATTAATATATGAAAAATCAAGTTCAATGAAGGATAAAGTGAGAATATGAGTCAATTGAATTAATTTGGACACACGTATACCTGATTGAACAGACATAGTAATTGGAATAGACAATTTTTCCAAAACAACTGATTTCCTTAATCCTTTACGGACCACAGTGACATCGCCACAGCCTCCATCTCCATCTATGTTCTCTTGAAGATTCAAGGAAGTTTAACACAACATACAATATATACAATCAAGTTTATATATATATATATAAGCTTCATAATAGGAAATGGGATATAGATAATAAAAAAAGAGGTAGTTCGGATGATACTAAAAATCTTGAAGAAGAAGATCGACCATGGAATGGAAGTATTTATTAGTGTATGAAAAGGGAATTTGTTGCATTCATTTTTCTTCATTAGGGACAATTTTTCCATATTCCTCCTAACGGAACTCATTTCCACCATCAGAAACTATTCATCATGTCGACATTCCTCGATGAATTAATGTTAACAGTTATATTCTGAAAAGTCAATTTAACATAAAATTCATTATGTTCAATTAAATTCTTAATGATAAGTTAAAGTACTACAGTCTTCAATGTATTTATTGAGATGAAGTTACGCTTATTAAAATGAAAGTTATCCATTTACCCTTTATATCATATCTAAATTTTATAATTTAAAGTAGAGTACACATGACCATGTTCTTTATGTATAGAAATATAATATTTTGTACATAAGGTTATATTAGTATTATAATAAAAATGTGAAAATTTCAATATGAATAAGCGGTTTATACTAAAAAAGACTATTTTTCCTTAACAAAAAAAAGAAAAGGTTTGTTATAAGAGTTAAATACTCTCACGAACCTTTCATTAAATAGTTAGCAGGTTTTCTTCAAGATAAGAGACGATAGTTATTGGACCATGAACGATGAGGACTGTTGATGGCTAACATGAAAATGAAGAGAGGATTGTTTTTATGTTAATAACCTAGTAGAAAGTGATGTCATTTGTTGTTAAGGTAAATAATGTCGTTTTCGACTAAGTCGGAAGAAATATACCATTTCGTGAGGATTAAAAAACCCATTGCGAAATCATTTTTTAATGCCATTTAGATTAACCTTTGCCTAACATAATTATATATAATATATAAATTATATGTTACAGTACAATATTTTTATATAATAATTAGATAATTATTATTAATATATACATAAATAAGATATGAAAAAATTTATATATAATGTAATATTTCATAAATCATACTAGTTATGATTATTAGTATCTATAATTTCTATCCTGATTTATGTTTTTGATATTTTAAAAATTTTAACAAAATTTAAAAATGTATAAAAAAGTATTGGCAATAGTTTTTGAACTTGGTAGGCAAATGTTGAACATTGGTGACGAATTATGTATTCGTCACCAAATGTTGTGGTTGCAAAAAAAAAATTTAAGCTGAGATGATGTCATTTGTTCAATGACAAGCAATGCCATCCTAGCATCTGGTTAATTAAACAGACCCAACCCCCTGCCTCCTGAATTCTTTCGACCTCCTCACTCCCGCACGATTTTTCTTCCCTTTGTCATCTTCTTATCCGTTCATTTTCTTTTTTCTTGTTGTTTTGGTTTTGTCCTCCGTCGTCTCCCTACAGTTGTACTCGAGCTAGTAAGTAGTTCTTGGATTTGTTTTGGTTTTTTTCTTCTTTCATTTTTTCGGTTAAATGTTATATTGATCATCAATTTTAGGGTGAGTTGTTGAGTTGTTTGCCTATTAATGGTTGAATGGTTGGTTGAATGTGTTAATGTTGGTGGAGAAAGGGAAAAGACAAAATTTTTATTGTTAGTTTGGGTTGAATTTTAGCTACCTATAAGGTATTCGATGAAAGTCCTCTAATGTTTTAATTTTTCTATTTTGAGTGGAAATGAATTACCTATCCACGCTTGGTTTGAACATAACTTGGGTTTTAAAATCTCAACTTACAATAAGCTTGCATGCCACATCTCCAACTTTATATGATATCCAAAAATTATTGTGATGACAAATTATATATTTTTCAAAGTCAAAAGTCTAATTTAAACTATCTAATTATGATAATTTTGGAATAATAATTATAGTTTACACTAAGAATCATACACCTAAAAAACTAATAGATCTATGATAGTATTTTATAATTCAAATAACTTAGAGGTTAGCAAACTCACCATATTGTTTACATATCCATATTAGATTCTAAAATTTAGATAATGAAACCAATACTTTTAGTTTTTCAAAGTCTAAAATTTTATTTCTTGTTAATCTACTCACTAATTTAAGTTTTCAGAATATGAACTTTTAATTTATACACTTTATTTTTCAATTTAAACCAATCGAAATCAATAAATCAATAGACACGAATACTGAAAAGTTTTAATATCTAAAACAATGATATTTGGTTTATTATAATAGTTTACTTGATAACAACTTTGAATATTTTTATAGTATATTGATATATGAAAATTAATAACGATGACATTTAATTTTAGTGTAGGTTTATAATAATTAAGACATCTTCAGCATGTCAACACTTTAAATTGAAGATGTTTTGAAACATCATATTCATTAAATTCGTAATACCTAGAACTTATTCGAAATATGCATTATATAAAAGGAACATTAAGAGGTAATATCCACATTTTCTAAGTACGAGAGATGTAGGTTAATTCTTTTAGGTTAAAGGAATGAACCTTAAACTTTTAGGTTAAAGAAATTGATATATATAGGAAAATGATAGAAAACTCATTTACATATTAAATTACATATCTTGAAAATCTTTATTTTCTTCTTTTAATAAAGAAAATTGTTATAAGGTCATTAAATTGTTAAGTTATATTCAATTTGTTGATTTGTAACTTATATATGATCTAGAATTTTCTTACAAGTTTCATACTTAATAATGAGTGTCCCTAACCTAATTATTAAAATTCTACCAAGTGGTGCTACCAGTGTAGATCATATGTTATTGGCATTGTCAATGTTCAAGAGCTCGAGCATGATATCATCATCCATGCTATTTAAAAAAATAAAGTAATGGAATGCATAAAAATTTCAATTACATTGAATTAAATAAGTACTATAAATCAATAATTATACCAAACAATTAATAATTATGCTAAAATAACTATACTATAAATCAGTTGGTGTGTGTTTGAGTTATGTTATGTGGAATATTGGTGCATGTTTAAGTTATATTTCAACGGAATGTTAGTGTTTGAGTTATGTTTATGCGGAATGTTGATGTTTGACTTATGTTTTTTGTGGAATGTTGATGTTTGACTTATATTGATGCGAAATGTTCATGTTTGACTTATATTAATATGAAATGTTGATGTTTGACTTATGTTTATGCGTAATGTTGATATTTCAATTATAGATATTCAATATAATAGCACCTGGTAGAAATAAGGGAAAGAAGGTGGCAACTATCGAAATTGATCTAACCCCACAACAACTAGATCAATCTAACCCTATCAAACAACAACCACCAAGTTCATCCACCAATGAAGCCAGTCATTAACAACCTCTATCTACCTCAACTAGTATTAAGGGATCTTTAGGTCTATTAATCTTTACCACTTATAATTAGACTTATAACCAAACCAAACCAAACATACCCATATTCTCGCCTAAGCAGGGTATGGGGAGGGTAAGATGTACGCAGTCATGCACGCCTCTCCGATGGAGATAATTAGACTTATGCTTAAATATATATTTACATGTTTAATGTGTTTTTCTTATCATTATTCTTTTGTTGTCAGGTTCTAATACTGACATAAGAAAAAGAGGTGGAGGTATCACTAAAGGTTCTGAGTTGCAATGCATGAATGTTGTAATGAACAACAAGTTGTCTGTGCATATTAACCCCAAACAAGGTCATCCTATTTACAATATCCAATCAACAAAATTGTCCAGTGAGTTAGAAGTTGTTGTCAAGAATGAATTGACTTACCTTCAGCATGCCAAGCAGTTGAAGGAGGATAACTTGCTACTGAATACTTTGGAGAAAGTTTCGTTAATTTTTCAATTTATTTAATTATATTCAATTTTGTTTTACTTATTTAAAGATTAATTTAACTTTTACGTGTTGTTCACAAATGAAGCTCAATATTGTCATATCAAGAACCTTGAAGTTTCAAGTTGTGTGAGTTTACTATTGAAACAAAGGGCAAATGATTATCGATATAAATACTATAAGTCTTTTCCTTCAGATAAGGAGATAAGGAGACATATTCCTGAATCGGTGATTCTAAAAAATTGGAGCAAAATGTGTGGTTATTGGGCCTCTGTCAAGGTTAAGATTTGTCTTATTTCTCTTCACATTTTCTTCCATTAATTTTGTTACACAATTTAATGGCTATTTCTTTTCTTTATTTAGGAAAAGTGTGAGAAAGCCAAGATTAACAGAGGAAAAATAAAAACTCCCCACAACATCAACTCCAAGTCATTTGGTGTTGTATGAAAAGACTTTGTAAGTTCTTTGTTTAAAAGTTATTATTATATAAGTAAATACAATATTAACTATTGTGTTTTAATTTTTTTCCATAAAATAGATTCAGAATCAACTACATATAGAAGAGTATGATATGATCACACTGTACAAACTGACACACTTACAAGTAAGGTAAAGGCTGGACGTTTGAAGAAGCACAAAATAATTATATAAGTATCAAAAATTTAATTTTTGAGCTTATTTATTTATAAAATACTAACTAAATAATATTTGAATTAAATCTCGATTTTGTGTTTTAAATTTTAGGATAAGATGTAGGAATTGTTGCAAAGATCATTGTCTAACAAAAATGAGCCAAATGTAGATGACATTTACAACAACATCTTTGGTATGAGATTAGGCTACATCAAAGGTAATGGGTACGACCTTAAGTCAATTGGTTCATCCTCACTAAAACTTTTTAACTACGTTCCATAAAATGTTTCCAATAATCTTTACCTACATTCTAGAAAATGTAGCTAAATATATTTTGCTACCAAAAATAAATCGTTGCTAAGCATTATCACCTATGCCTATGTTAACGAAGTTAATTACGTTTAGCCACAAAAATGAAACGTCACAATATGTCATTTGCAACAATTTGCTTTCTCCACGTTTATCCCTTTTTGCGAGTGATCTATTATTGGAGCAAAATATATTGTGTGAAGATTTTGTGAAAACGTCACAGATAATTATTTGCTACTGAGATTTGGTGACTATTTGTGTGACGATTTTTTACCGTCACTAAAAATTTTTTGCGACAAATTTTTGTCTTTCAAAGATGAAAGTTTTCATTGCCAAAAACTTTTTCTGTTGTAAACTGGTAATTGTCCATGAACATCTCTTCTATTAGCTATAGAGCAGACTACAAAGACATTATTTTATATTTCATCCACTATAACGTTTATGATCTACCTTACAATGTTTAGTAGAACATTATAGAATGTATGGACTTACATCCATTTTGGAAAGCCATATATGGACACTTTCTAAATCTCTTCTATGTTTCATATAAATTATTATTGTTGGACTACTAAAATAAAGAGATATAATTCCTCAGGTTTTTTATTTTAGATGGTAAAAAGTATTTTGTAAGTAACTTCTCCGTAAGATTCTACCAAGCCTTAAGATGGCTAAATGATAACTCATCTGACCCTACATAGACAACTAACCTCAACTTTTGACCAAGCTTATGTGGAAGTCTCACATAACCAAGGCAAATTCTACTTGTTGGCTTGCAATAAAATACAGGCTCAAAATTAAGAACAAGTCACGTTGCCTAAGCCTTCTCTTTATATGTCATGTCTTGTGCAAATTAACTATCTTTATTCTTAATACAAATGAAATTTTACCATATATCTCTCCAATAACCTCTACTATCTTTAAACTATCCTTGAGTTGTCAAGCTGTCGCGTTACTGACATTAGGTTAAAAAGAATAAGAATGTTCAAGTAAGAACAAAAGAGCCATTTGAAAGTGCTATAAAATGTTACTAGATGGATTCAAGAAGCTTATATTACTAAGGGAGTACATCTTCCACTGAATACTACATTATTCAATAATTAGAACCTCTAGTTGATTGCTTTTGGATTAAGTCCTATCTACACAATCATCCAAAGTTCTAGTTGTTTTTATGAATAGAGATATGGCTCTTAGATTTCCTTTATAGTCAGCATCTTTTCGAAATTTTATAATCATCTTGCTCTTCTTTATAATTTTCCTACGAGCCTTTTGATTCCATTTACACTGTCCTATGAGGTCTTAAACCTAGTTGGTTCATTTTGGTTACAGCTTTGTACATGGTTGTTTATAGCCTTACCCAAAATTTGATTCTTTTGCTAGCTAGGGGCTTTGGTCATGTTTTCGTTAGTTCTAATTCTAAGAATATCACATTTTATTTTTTATTAAAAAAGAAACTACTGTAACTAACTAAATGTCCAAGAGAACATGAAACTATAAGAGCATTGTCTCATTCATATGCTACCCTTAAACACGCATATAGATCATGTGTTCGTTGCTAATTTTCGGGAGGTAAAAGATTAATTATTGAACCAGACATGTAGATTTTAGGCATACAATCAAAATTTACCATTGAGTCTAATGTGTTCAGTTTTGTTTTTGGACAACAAAAGGCGAATGTTAAAGTGTTAGTTCTGCACCATTAACCCAATATTGTTTCTATAATGGAGCTTAATTGTTTCTTCATTCACTTGAGTTAAAATATTGGTGTACATATAATGGACTTTAACAAAATGTAGGAGTTAAATTCTAAAGAAATTAGTTATGTGATATGTGCCACTTGGAATACTTGTCTTGCACATTCACTAGGAGCATGTTATATGCACCAGAAGCACGTTAGAGAAGTGGCTAGGTGGTCTAGTTGTCTGTTTAGTCTGTTATTAAATAAGTTAGTAGAGCATAGGGGTTGTTATTTCTTCTGATATTCTTCAGCATTTGTATTCTCGTGCTTTATTGTTATTTTACTATCGTTGTACGACTATATATAGTCGGGAACAGTTAAATAAATGTATGCAGTTATTTCTAATCAGATGCTTACTTCTTCGATTCTTTTCTTATTCTAAATTCCCTCGTATCAATGGTATCAAAGAACGGTTTTGACCATAGACACTAGCGGCAAAACGAATGTGGAATTCCGCAACGATGTCGTCGAAACCTTGGCGTGACACGAGACCGGTTTCAATCAGGTGAATGTAGCCTTACAAGCAGTGCTAACTGAGCTTCAAGCTCTTTGAGCCCCCCCGTAGCTAAAACACTAGCTCTCCCAAAACCAATCAATCTGCAAGTGACGAACCCTCACACCCACATACTGTAACAGCTTGGACCACCTCGCTCATAGATATTATCCACTTTGGGCCTTAGCCCAGCTAAGCCCTCACTTTTTTGCTCTTCCCGCATACTCGCCGGGAAAACGCTTCTTGTTAGGGAGCTGCCAACACTCTAGCCGGTCCTATCGACTCAGGTCCTGGCTCTGATACCACTTGTAACAGCCCGAACTACCCCGCTCATAGATATTGCCCGCTTTGGGCCTTGGCCCCGCCAAGCCCTCACTGTTTTGAGAAGTTGGACTCTCTCTCAAAGACGTTTCCCGAGCAAGTGTGCGGGAAGAGCAAAACCGTGACGGCTTGGCTAAGCCAAGGCCCAAAGCGGACAATATCTCGGAGAGGGGTTGTCTAGGCTGTGAGATGGTATCAGAGACAGTACCCGAACCAATATGCCAACGTAGGACGTTAGGCCTCCAAGGGGGTGGAATATGAGATCCCATATCGGTTAGAGAGAGGAACGAAGTACGCCTTATAAGGGTATGGATACCTCTCCATTATAGACACGTTTTCTCGAGTGAGTGTGCGGGAAAAGCAAAACTATAAGGGCTTAGCTAGGCTAAGGACCAAAGCGGACAATATTTGTGGACGAGTGGTCTAAGGCTGTTACAATGGTATCAGAGCCAGTACCTGAGTCGGTAGGACCGACTGGAGAGTTGGACTCTCCGTTAAAGATGCATTTTCCCCAGCGAGTGTGCGGGAAGAGCAAAACCATGAGGGCTTGACTGGGCGAAGGCCCAAAGTGGACAATATCTGTGGGCGGATGGTCCAGGGTTGTTACAAATGGTATCAGAGCCAGGACCTGAGTCGGTAGGACCGGCTAGAGAGTTGGACTCTCCCTCAAAGATGCATTTTCCTGAGCGAGTGTGCGGGAAGAGCAAAACCGTGAGGGCTTGGCTAGGCCAAGGCCCAAAGCGGACAATATCTGTGAG
>JAOQMS010000003.1:22893513-22914938 GCA_027563885.1 Erythroxylum longipes
CCTGAGCGAGTGTGCGGGAAGAGCAAAACCGTGAGGGCTTGGCTAGGCCAAGGCCCAAAGCGGACAATATCTGTGAGCAGGAATCTGTGAGATTCTCATATCGATTTGAGAGGGGAACGAAGTAGGCTTTATAAGGCTATGGATACCTCTCCCTCACAAGACGCGTTTTCTCAAGCGAGTGTGCGAGAAGAGCAAAACCGTGAGAGCTTGGCTGGACCAAGGCCCAAAGCGGACAATATCTGTGGGCGGGTGGTCCAGGGATGTTATAAATGGTATCAGATCTAGTACCCGGATAGGTATGTCAGCATTAGATGCTGAGCCTCCAAAGGGGGTGAATCCAGGCCTGTGGGCCGGCGTTGGACATTGGGCCTCCAAGGGGGGTGATCCAGGCTTGTGGGCCAGCGACGATGCTGGGCCTCCAAGGGGAGTGGAATGTGAGATTCTGATATCGATTGGAGAGGGGAATGAAGTAGGCCTTATAAGGCTATGGATACCTCTCCCTAAAAGACGCGTTTTCTTCAACGAGTGTATGGGAAGAGCAAAACCGTGAGGGCTTGGCTGGCCCAAGGCCTAAAGCGGACAATATTTGTAGGCGGGTGGTCTAAGGCTGTTACACATGCTTCCCATTCAAACACCATAAATGACCACTCTCATCAACGTCTCAAGTTTTCCTTTCCACAGTTTAACAGAGACGACCCAATTGGATGGATTTACAAAGTAGAACAATACTTTGAATTCAAAAGCATTGCACCAGAACAACAAGTTCAGCTGGCCTCCTTCCATTTAGAGGGCATAGCCCTGCAATGGCACAGGTGGTTGACGAAATTTCATGGGCCACTCATATGGGATGAGTTCACCAAGGTGGTACAACTTCGATTTGGTCTAACTGACTACGAGAACCTGTCAGAAGCTCTGACTCGCCTTAAACAAACCAAAACTGTAGCAACTTATCAAGAAGATTTTGAAAAGCTGTCCCATTGAGTTGACCACCTACCTGAAAATTTCCTCATCGGTTGTTTTATTGTAGGACTTCGAGATGAAATTTGTATAGATGTAAAAATTAAACAACCTCGAACCTTGGTGGATACAATAGGCATGGCTCGGCTGATCGAGGAACGAAACCAACTGCAGAGGAAGCCAACCCAGCAAACTCATTCCCAACCAGCTTCATTAACACCAAAGGTATCATCCAACCCCACAGCTAGTGTGCTAGGACCTCCACCCACCCAACGTATAAACCAGAGCCCGAATGTTCAATCAGTAACATTCTGACTCACCAATCAAGAGGCACGAGAACGATGAGATAAGGGATTGTGTTATTATTATGATGAGAAGTTCATTGCTGGCCATCATTGTGAATGAACACAATTATTCATAATCGAGGATTCACCTCACATGAACACCAAAGATGTCGAAGTTGCTTACCAAAACAAGAACATCATGAAGCTAGACCAGAATTTTCTTTTCATGCAATTGTGGGTATCGAACACCTACAAACCATACGCGTTCTAGGCAAGCTAAAAAACAAGAATGTGACTATATTAATAGATGGTGGTAGTACGCACAACTTCATTGATTAGGGTATAGTGTTTAAGTTTGGGTTACCAATGATCCAAGATTAGAAATTTGAAGTAATGGTGGCTAACTATGAGAAGATAGAATGTGCTAGACAAAGTTGCGGTCTCACCCTTAACATTCAAGGATATTCTGTTACTGTCGACTACTACATTCTTTCGGTCGCGGCATGTCAATTGATCTTAGGAGTACAATGGCTTAAGACTATTGGACCCATCGAGATGGACTATTCGTAGCTCACCATGAACTTCGACGTAGAAGGAACCTCCCACACCTTCCAAGGATTGAGAGGAACCAGCATCGAAACTTTATCTGACAAGGATCTCAATGGGCCACAAGGCAATGGATTATTTTTCCAAATAATTCCTTCCACCAGCAGTAGTAGCCAACCAAGGTCATACTCATTTGATATAGGCCAACTCCTAGTAAAATTCTCCCATATATTTGCATCACCCACCACCTTACCTCCCAGACGGTCACATGACCACTGGATCCCATTGAGGTCAAGCACAGGACCAGTAAGTGTGAGGCCATACTGACAACCTTATTACCAGAAAACTGAGATAGAGAAGATGGTAAAAGCCAAGTAACAACCCGTTCTCTTTACCAGTTTTGTTAGTAAAGAAAGCAGATGGTGCTTAGTGGTTTTATGTGGATTATCGAGCTCTGAACGACATCACAGTTAAAGATAATTATCCAATTCCTGTTATCGATGAGCTATTAGATGAACTCCATGGAGCCAAATTCTACTCTAAATTGGATTTACAATCTGTATATCATCAAATACAAGTGTACGAAGATGACATTCCTAAAATAACATTCCAAACACACGAAGGTCATTACGAATTTGTAGTGATGCCATTTGGCCTTACTAATGCACCAACAACCTTCCAAAGTCTCATGAACGATCTCTTTTGTCCCTATTCCTGGAAATTTATTTTGTTTTTTTTATGGCATTCTAATATATTCAAGAACATGGGAAGACCATCTCATACATCTACAAATTGTTCTCCACATCCTATCAGCTAACAATTGTTTGCAAAGGAGTCAAAATGGGGTTTTATAGGTTGAGTACTTGGGCCACATTGTTTCAGAGCAAGGTGTGGTAGTTGATCCCACCAAAATCCAAGCTATCATCGAATGGCCCACACCAACAACAGCTAAAGGATTCCGTGGGTTCCTTGGCTTAACAGGCTACTATCGGAAGTTTATCCTTAATTTTGGATGTATGGCGTTCCCTTTGAACCGCCTCTTGAGCAAGGAAGGATTTCATTAGAATGAGGCAGCAGAGATGACCTTCAGATAATTGAAAGAGGCACTAACTTCCCCACCGATTTTATGCCTTCCCGATTGGTCTCAACCATTCATGATTGAATGTGATGCTAGCAGATTTGGAATCAACCAGTGGCGTATTAGTAAAGCAGTGAAAGGTTCAGCCTTGACATTATCCACCTACGAGAAAGAAATGTTGGCCATCGTCAAAGCAATCAAGAAGTGGCATCCACATTTGCCTGGGAAACCATTTACTGTCCGCACCGACCACAAAAGTCTCAAGTGCCTATTGGAGCAACGAATTACTACACCAACACAAACGCATTGGCTACCAAAACTACTTGGTTATGATTACAAAATTGAATATAAACGAGGGCCTGAAAATCAAGGTGCAGATTCCTTGTCACGTATAGTTGAATTCCAATTTTTATCACTTTCTATGCCACATGCAGATTGGTGGTCAATCCTAAAAATTGATTCCAAAGATACTTGCTGACTGCCATTCATCTTCTTTTGGTGGGCATTTTGGATTTCATAAGACACTCTCCAGTATCAAGCATAGCTTTGTTTGGCCTAGCATGCGTTGAATGGTGAAGAAATTCTTGCAGTAATGTGATGTCTGTCAGTTGTTCAAAACTGATTATATGAAGTCGATGGGGTTGCTTCAGCCGTTGCCAGTTCCACACCAGATGTGGAATGATGTCTCAATGGACTTTATTGAGGGGTAACCATCTTCTAATGGATACACTGTCATCATGGTCGTTGTCAATCATTTAACAAAATATGCTCACTTCATAGCCTTGAAACACTCGTTTATTGCTTGTAACTGTAGCCAAGGCATTTGTCACCAACGTGGCTCGCCTACATGGTATTCTGACATCCATTGTGAGTGACCGTGACAAGGTTTTCATTAGCTCCTTTTGGCAAACATTATTTCAGCTGCAGGGAACCAAGTTGTGTATGGGCTCTAGTTACCACCCTCAGTCTGATGGACAAACTGAAGTTGTCAATCGAACTTTGGAGCAATACTTACGATGTTTTGCTGGTGATTAGCCATAAAAATGGATCGAATGGATTCCTTAGGCTGAGTTTAGCTATAACACCTCCATTCACTCATCCACCAAGTTGACTCCATTCGAAGCAATTTACGACATTCTACCTCCAAGACTGATGGCCTATGTACTGGGCACTTCCCGTGTCTAAACTGTGGGTGAGTATCCGCGTGACCGAGATTCCATTCTACGAGAGTTGTGACACAACCTTCTACAGGATCAAAATTGAATGAATTGTCAAGCGGACCAACATCGGTGCGATGCCTTGTTTGCTGTGGGAGATCATGTGTATTTGAAACTACAACCTTATAGACAAACTTTTGTAGCTTTTCAGGGCTCCATCAAGCTCACACAGTGTTTCTTTGGACAATATCAGATCATTGAAAAGGTGGGTTCCGTGGCTCACAAATTGACCTTGCCTCCTGGTTCTCAAATTCACAACATCTTTCATGTCAGTTTTTTACGGAAGCATTTAAGGTTAGTCACTTCTACTTCTACCCAACTTCCTCCTATCTCAGATACTTCACTCATCCTTCCACAACCTGAAGCCGTCTTAGATCGACGTGTGATCTACAAGGGGAAATATTGTCTAAAGTCTAAAATCTTGGTGAAATGGGTCGGTGCACCAGCAGAGGACGCAACCTGGGAAAATGAGTGGTGCTTTACCAAGTCCTATCCTGATTTTATCCTCGCGGACAAGGATCCTTAAGTGGAGGGGAAATGATATGTGCCACTTGGAATACTTGTCTAGCACACACACTAGGAGCACGTTATATTCACCAGGAGCACGTTAGAGAAGTGGCTAGGTGGTCTAGTTGTCTATTTAGTCTGTTATTAAATAAGTTGGTAGAGCACGGTGGTTGCTATTTCTTCTCCTATTCTTCGGCATTCGTATTCTCGTGCTTTATTGTTATTTTACTACCGTTGTATGGCTATATATAGTCGGGAACAGTTGAATAAATATATGCAGTTTTTTCCAATCAGACGCTTCCTTCTTCGATTCTCTTCTTATTCTAAATTCCCTCGTATCATCATGCTTCTCAACAACAAAAGAGTCAATGTACCAAAATTAGTTTTGAACAATGTGAAACAATGTAAGCTAGTTAGTTAAGGCATCTGGACGACAATTCCATCCAATACAACTCAACAGAGCTTATGTCACATTCTATATTTTCTGATTGCGCTCCTCTCGTGTTGATCATTATCGTTTAATTTAGACAGTGATGCAAGATCTGCGAATTCCAATTCATGAATTATGATCTTTATATCTTCAAAACGACGGAGGGAAAGTGAAAGCATATACACAGTAGCCTTTGTTTCATATGGCACCCAAACATCTTATCAGCTCTAAGTTTTCAGTATATGTATTAATTTATCAATAAATATGCATATATTCGTGATAATTAATTATGTTATACTTCTATTTCTAAAAATAAAATAATTGAGTATGAAGAATTTTCGAATGATAATTTATTTAACTTTACAAAGTTATACGAGACATTACCTCTTAAAAAAAGAAAATAAATAATAAATCATTAACTATATATATATTTATATTATTACGCTCACATATTCATTTGTATCTACAAAGTGATATTCAACTACGTAATGGTTATCTACATATAAAGAAACCTAAAACTTTAATATTTGGATTATATAATAAAATGATGATCTTTTATTTGAATAAGTTCATTTTTATATTATATTAAAACCTAAAATATGAAACTAATAGTAGTTAAATATTTATAAAAGAGGTTTCTTAAAATTTAATTTAAACAATATTTAAATGTAATTAATATAACAAAATAATATTAAATAGTGTATTGAATTTCACAATCAATAGTCTTAAAAGAGGTGTAAAGATGATAGCTCAACCACATCTGCAAAATTGTGTTTAGGCCAAGATTAAACTAAATAATCGGATTTCAACTCATCCATCAACTTTATTATCACTAACTATAGTTTAGTTTAGTTATTTTGGTACTATTATGACACGCGACTATCCTCACAACCAAAACTCTAAATCTTTTGTTGCCGTACGAAATGAATATATAAGATATTCATTTGCAAGTTACAATTATATCAATAAACACTATATTATTTATTGTGTATTGTATTGTTTTCGCAAAATAGATTGAGAAGGAACTACATAGACAAGAGTATGACATTATCCTATTACACAAACTCACTTACTATAAAGAAGTTCAAGGGTAGATGTTTGAAGAAACACAAAATAACTATGTAAGTATAAAAAGTTGTTTCAATTTTAAGTTTATGTGTTTTTGTAGTACCAACTAATAATATTTACATTGAATATTGATTTTGTTTTTTTTTTTAATTTTAGAATAAGATGTAATAGTTGTTGCAAACATTAATGTCTAAGTGAAATGAGGCAAATGTAGATTACATTTGCAACAAGGTGCTAGGTACGTGATCTGAATATATCAAACGTCTTGGGTATTATCTTAAGCCAACTACCTTACCCTCATCAAAACTAGCATACGTTCAACGTCTTGAAAAAGAAAACAAGTCGCTTAAAAAAAAGTTGGCCAAGTATGAAAAGTAACTCAAAAAATTACCTGGCTTGGATTATGTAAGTAGTAAAGATGAAAACAAGGCTAAGTGATTAAACTAATTTTTGAATTTATTATTCTGTATATAAGTATTTTTGAAGTTGTAATTATAATCTTGTACATTAACAAATTTAATGATATTTTATTTTTTATATACAATACTTCAAATTATCAATTATTTTTGTATAATTTTTTATAATAAATTAACAACAAAAAAATCTAAATAATATTATTTACAATAATATGGATTAAGAATGTCACGAATAATTATAATTCAACATTGTATATCATTTAGTTAAAATTTATATTAAAAATTTGACTACATCTTACAAAACGTAGCTAAAAATATTTGGCTACGTTTTAAAATACATAGGTAAAACTTTTTGGCTATGTTTTTTGAAACATAGCTAAGAACCTTAAATCATAGCTAAAAATGTTTAGCTACATTCTTGGAAACGTAGTTAAAAACTTTTAAACATAGCTAAAAACATTTAGCTACATTCTTGAAAACGTAACTAAAAATTTTTAGCGTAGTTTAGAAATGTAGCTAAAAACTTTTGGTTATGTTTTCCAAAATATAGCTAATAATTTTTTAGCTATGAAACTAAGCGTAGCCAAAAGGTATTGGCCATAATTTCATAAAGTGTCGCTAATAGTTTTCACAAAATAAGAATTTGGCCATGTTTTTAGTGATGAATATAAATCGTCATTGATTATTATTAATAATGATTTTAAGACTTTTAGTGACGATATTTTTATAGACAAATGTGGTTTTGTTATGGTTATACAACATGCCAACATACCTTGTAGGACGTTCTAAGAATTCGAGCTTCGTCTAGTCAGCCAATTGATTACTATTAGCGATGATTTCGGACTTTTAGTGATAATTCTTTTACAGCCAAAGGTGGTTTCTGTTGTAAGGAAACAACCTGCCAACTTACCGTGCTGGGCGTTCTAAGGATGAGAGCTTCATCTAGTCAGCCAATTTCTCAAACAAGTTTTCAACCAGGCCTTATGTAGACAACCAATCTCAACCTTTGACCAAGCTTACGTGGAAGTCTCAAATAACCACTCTTTGGCTTGCAATAAAATGCAGGCTCAAAGTTAAGAACAAGTCACATTGCCTAAACCTTATTCTCTTTATGTGTCGTGTCTTGTGCAAATTACATGTTGTATGCTATGACCACCTGTTTTTAACTATCTTTATGTTAGACTATTATATGTCCCATGTGACTTATAGTTTGAGTCCATGAAAAGTACTCAAGATAATGGTTATTAGGTATTAAATAATGGGTCTCAAATGAGTCGTAGACCCTTTCTCTCTCTCTTTCAAAACTAAATCATCGTACTAGTTGGTGAACCATCATGATGATTCGTGAACCAACATAATGGTTCGTGAAACAACATAATGATTGGAACAATTCGTATATAAGTTTAAGAAAAACTTATGAATAGATACTGGATTATTATCTTAATCATTAAAAAACATTAATGCAAGAAAGAAGAGAGGGAATAAAAAGCTTTCTAGAAAGAACACTAAATCATGGATATAGGTATGCACAAAAATCATTCCATCCATAAATTTCTTACACTTTATTCTTAATACAAATGAAATGTTACCATTTATTTCTCCAACAACATCTATTATCTTTAAACTATCCTTGAGCTATCGAGCTGTTGCGCTATTGGCATTTGGTTTAAAAAGAATGAAGAATGTTCAGGTAACAACAAAAGAGCCCTTAGAAAGTGATATAAAGCACTACCAAATGGATTCGAGAAGCTAATATCACCAAGGGAGTACATTTCCCACTGAATGCTACATTATTCACTAATTAGAAGCTCTAACTGGTTGCTTTTGGATTAAGTCCTATCTACACTCTCATCTATATTTCTAGTTGTTTCTATGAATAGAGATCTGGCTCTTGGATTTCCTTTATAGTCAGCATCTTTTCGAGGTTTTAGAATCATCTTGTTGTTCTTTATAATTTGCCTACGGGCCTCTTGGTTCCAGTTACACTATCCTATGAGGTCTGAACCCTAGCTGGTAAAGATATTAAGAGGATCGATGTATTTCCATTCATTAGAATATTGTATAAATACATGTGTACAGACGTGTATCAAGGCTACAGATAAGGGAATGTTCCTACAATCATGGAGTACAGAATTCCTACAATCATGGAGTTCAGAATATGTACATATATACAAGCATTATTTGCATTTATCTCTAATATCCCCCCTCAAGACGGACTTCCGGCAGGAGAGTCCGATCTTGTCTCGAAATAGTAAGAATGAAGAACGTGCGAGCGGCTTGGTGAGAGGATCAGCAAGCTGATCAGCGGAAGAGATAGGTGTCACACGAAGAGTGCCAGACTGAACCTGCTCACGGATGAAATGAAAATCAATAGCGATGTGCTTCATGTGGGAGTGGAAGACAGGATTGGAGCACAGATGTGTGGCGCCAATGTTGTCACAGTAGATAACGGGAGTGGATGATAGAGACACTCCGAGCTCCTAGAGGAGTGAACGGATCCACTGTAGTTCAGCAGCAGTAGAAGCAACTGAGCGGTACTCGGCTTCAATGGAGGATCGAGCAACCGTGCGTTGCTTTTTGGAGCTCCAAGAAATGAGACTACCACCAAGATAAACAAGGTATGCACTAGTGGAAGTATAGTCATCTGTGTTTCTAGCCCAGTCAGAATCAGAAAAGACATGAAGTGCAAGTGTTAGAGATCTGCGAATGAGGACGCCAAGATCAAATGTACCACGTAGATACCTGAGCAGTCACTTAGCGGCGGCCCAGTGTTGGGTTGTAGGCTGATGCATGAACTGAGACAAGCGGTTTACTGCAGAGGCAATATCAGGCCGAGTGAGGGTTAGATACTGAAGGCTGCCTATAACTGTCCTGTACTCAGTTGCATCTGACAAAGTTATGCCTGAGAGAAGCTGAAGAGGTGGGTTTGTAGCCATAGGAGTGAGGACTGGTTTAGAGTCAAACATGCCAGTCTTCGTGAGCAAATCAATAATGTATTTGCGTTGTGACAGAATTAGGCCCTGCAAGTGAGGTAGTGTTTCAATGCCCAGAAAGTAAGATAATGAGCCAAGATCTTTGAGAGAGAACTGCCGCCCAAGACTCGGCTTTTGGGGAAGAAGGTAGGGAAGGTCACTCATACACGCCATTTTTAGTTGGCCCTGTCATTATTGGTGTTCCCGTGTGGAAGTCCTTCACCATAAAACCAGAGGGCATAAATTCGACAGATCAATTATTGGAAGCACAAAGTTTAGACACAGAAATTAAATTCTTATGTATAGTGGGAACACACAAGACATGATCAAGTTTTAATGGGTGGGAAGATGAGGGAATAGATGCGAAACCAGAGTGAGTTATAGGAAGACTTGAGCCATCACCAATGAGGACATCTTCATGTTCCGAAATAGGGGAGTGCAAAGACAGATTTTGAAGATCATTGGACATGTGGTGAGAGGCAAGATTGTTAAGTAACCAAGATGGAGCTGCGGTGGAGCCAGCCTGCACAATATTTGCCTGCGGATTCCAGGTATGAAACTGAGGCGGAGCAACTGTGCGAGGAGCAATATAGGAGATCCCAGCCTGGTGCATGGGGGCTGCATTCTGAAACGCCTAGGAAAAGAGTGGGCACTGTTTGACACGGTGACCCTGAGTGCCATAGCCTTTCAGCGTCCGATTGCCAGGCCGAGGTGTCGGACTGCAGGCCACGAGGGTGGAGGAGCAGGTGATCTGGGACGCCAGTTTTTACCATGTGAAGGACCAACAACAGGGTTTGCAGTGGCTGGAAGTGACAAAGCAGGTACGACACTGGTTTGACGCAACAGGAGTTCATGATTGATTAATTTTTCATGAAGCTCATCGAAGGAAATCAGAGAATCCCTGGCATTGGCTACATCTACTATCGATCTGTACGAGTCATTCAAACCATCAAGGATCTTTTCTATGAGATCTTCTTCTTTAATAGGTTTTCCCAAAATGGCGAGTTCATCTGCACGTCCCCGGATGAACTGCATAAATTCAATCACTGAGTGATCTCCTTGGAGAGGGTGTTTGAGTTGTTCTTTAATCTGTTTGATGTGCCCTCACGATGGTCTAGCGTAGGTGTGTGCCAGAATGTCCCACGCTTCGCGAGCAGATGTGGCACGATTTAATAGTGATGCTACTGCTGGTGTGAGGGATCCCATGAACGCAGAAAATATCAACTGGTCCTATCGAAACCAGGAATCATAAGCAGGATTGGCCACTAGTTGGCCGTCAATGATGACAGTAGAGGGAGGAGGAACCAGTGAGCCATGAACATGCTTCATGAGATTCTAGCCATTCAACGTGGCTTGAAACTGTAATTTCCAGACAAGGTAATTGGTGGCAGTGAGTTTGATTTGAGATTGAGCGTTGGTGTTGATCACGATGATAGGGTGATCGGGTTCAGCAGGGTTGGGTAAGGTGTTCATCGCCATGGCAGTAGAAGAGGTGGAGGAAGTTGCCATGGGTGATCGACGTCAGGGAAGATGAAAAAAAGAAAGGATTAGGGGTGATCGGTATCTCTGATACCATAAAGATATTAAGAGGATCGATGTATTTCCATTCATTAGAATATTGTATAAATACATGTGTACAGACATGTATCAAGGCTACAGATAAGGGAACGTTCCTACAATCATGGAGTACAGAATTCCTACTATCATGGAGTACAAAATTTGTACAGATATACAAGCATTATTTGCATTTATCTCTAATAGCTGGTTCATTTTGGTTACAGCTTTGTACATGGTTGTTTGTAGCCTTATCCAAATTTTGATTTTTAATTTTGCTAGCTAGGGGCTTTGGTCATGTTTTCGTTAGTTCTAATTCTAAGAATATTAGATTCTATTATTTATTAAAAAAGACAATGTAACGAACTGAATATCCAGGAGAACATGAAGCTATAGAAGCATTGTCTCGTTCATACGCTAACCTTAAACACGCACATAGATCATGTGTTCGTTGCTAATTTTGAGGAGTTAAAAGATTAATTATTGAACCATACATATAGGTTTTAGGCATAAAGTCAAAATTTACCATCGAGTCCAATGTATGCAGTTTTGTTTTTGGACAACAAAAGGCGAATGTTAAAGTGTTAGATCTGCACCAATAACCCAATATTGTTTCTGCAAGGGAACTTAATTGTTTCTTCATTCACCTGAGTTAAAATATTGGTGTGCGTATAATGGCCCTTAACAAAATGTAGGAGTTAAATCCTAAAGAAATTCGTTATGCTTCTCAACAACGAAAGAGTTGATGTACCAAAATTAGTTTTGAACAATGTGAAACAATATACCCTAGTTAGTTAAGGCATCTGGACGATGTTAGACTATTTAAATGTCCCATGTACTTTATTGAATTGAGTCCTACGAAAAGTACCCAAGATAATGGTTATTGGGTATTACACGAATGGGTCTCAAATGGGTCACAGACCCTTTTCCTCTCTCTTCCTGTTACCCAACGACATGTCGTTTGGCTTCTAGTTACCCAAAGGACATGTCGGTTGGTGTTGCTATATAATGTTTAGCAACTTATGAAAATTTTATTAATTCTTAACCATTGAGGAATTTTTCTAAAAGAAGAAGACGAGAGGAAATAAATCAATATCTTATAATAACGACAAACAATCATGGATACAGGTACTCGCAAAACGAATCGATCCTTTATAGTTTTACAGACGACAGTTCCATCCGATACAACTCAACAGAGCTTATGTCACATTCTATATTTTCTGATTGCGCGCCTCTCATGTTGATCATTATCGTTTAATTTGGAGAGTGATGCAAGATCTGCGAATTATGATGAGTAAAAAGAATATATTATATTATTAGAACGAAAACAGGTTTTCTTTTACAATTCCAATTCATGAAATATGATCTTTATATCTTCAAAACTACGGAGGGAAAGTAAAAGTATAGACCTACAGTAGCCTGTTTTTCATATGGCACCCAAACATCTAATCAGATTTAAGTTTTCAGTATATCAATTTATCAATAAATGCATATGTTTATGATAATTAATTATGTTTTACTTCTATTTCTAAAAATAAAGTAATTTAGCATGAATTTACGAATAATAATTTATTTAACTTTGCAAAGTTATACGAGACATTACCTATTAAATAAAAAGAAAAAAATAATAAACTACAATTGCACTATAAAAAGTAATATATTCAAATAAATCATTAACTATATATATTAATTTATATTATTACGCTCACATATTCATTTATATCTGCAAACTGATATTCAACTACGTAATGGTTATCTACATATAAAGAGACATAAAACTTTGATATTTGGATTATACTATAAAATGATGATCTTTTATTTGAATAAGTTCATTTTCTATATTATATGAAAACCTAAAATATGAAACTAATAGTATTTAAATATTTATAAAAGAGGTTTTGTAAATTTTAATTTAAGCAATCTTTAAATATAATTAATATAATCAAATAATATTAAATAGTATGTCGGAATTGATTGTTATTTAAAATTAAGGTATTTTATTTTATGTATTAAAAAATTACATTGGTTATACTATTAACGAACTAATTCCTTTATAGATTCTCTTTTTAAAAAAATTAAAGTTCATTGCTTTAAATAGAATCCTTTTGTAAAATTTATTATTTTCAACAATCATTTAAAAAATTTATCATTTTTATGGTGGAGAAGTTAAAAGTTAATTTCCTAATTATATATAAAATCTATTTTTAATAGAAATTACAAGAGTTGAATATTAATTTGAAAATTTAATTTAGGTAGTTAATATTGATTGTTACAAAAATAAGATTAAAAACTCTTCAGACAAATTAATAAAAACATATTTTTCACATGCAAAGTTAGATAAAAACTATATGGATTAATTTTGTATATATTTATTATACAACTTATTTAATGATAGAAAAAGAAAGAGGAAATATTCCATGAGATTGGCTATGTCAACGTCATAAAACAACCAAAGATGTAATTATTAAAAATTCATAAATGGAGTGATCTTAAGATGGAAACAAATTTAATGATGAAGTGAGTTAATAAAAAAAGTAAGAGACGTAAAGAATTGGTAGGAATACGACTAGAAATCAATATTGTAAATAGCTAATTATTCACTGACCAAAGGAAAAAAAAAAAAGAATTGGTAGGAATACGACTAGAAATCAATTCTCAAAAAATTAGTGTTATATGGTTGTTTAATCTGTCTTGATTCGGGTAGTTTGTTATTACTTAAAACTTATGTAATAGTATTGTTGCTGACTTCGTCTTACGTAAAGACAAAATATGCAACACTATATCTTATTTGCACCTCATCTAACTCGTATTATATTTATGTACCATCATGAATAACACTAGTCGTTCACCTGCTCATTTAACTAATTTGATTATTATATGTGCTACAATGCTAATTAAAAGATACAAGACTTCTGATCTATTAAATATAAAAAGTACCAATTTCATCAATTATTGATATAAAATATACCAGGACAGCAACAGCTGGCGGAATTACATGCCTAGATAACAAAATTAACAAAAACAATTAAGAAGAATGGAAAGATATAAGTAACTGTGGCACACCCTTGTTATATACGATTTTATTAAAATTGAAATAATTGAATTAAAAAGACTATATAACATAAATTTCCTAATTTGACGTAGATGACACACTAGAAGAGAATTGCAATTCGACGGAAGCAATTAAAAGCACTCTATGACTAATTACCTAATCTTCTTTGAAGCTCTCAATTTTATGTAGTATCGAAGGCGCATGCCTAGTCTTTGTTTACAATACTAATTACCTTATCTTCTCTGAAGCTTTCAATTTTTTGTGGTATCGAAGGGGAATATTCTTTTATGCTAATTCTTAACTAAACATTTAATTAGTGATTTCCAACCACTCTACGTATCAATGCTTTAATTAGTGCTTCTGACAAGATGTACTAACTGACAATCTGTCGCGAAAAAAGCTGGAATTCTCAAACTAAACATTTATTAGTGATTTCCAACCATTCTACGTATCAATGCTTTAATTAGTGCTTTCTGACAAGATGTACTAACTGACAATCTCTCGCAAAAAAAGCTCGAAGTCTTTTCTATTTAAAAATAAATAAATGTGAACTATTTTACAAGGTTTGTTGTTGACCTTATATGGTTAAAAACTCTTTTAATTCTAGTTGTTATATAGAATTTTATATTTATTATGTTAGTTCATCTGCCACGTTAAATTAATAAGACAAATTGTCAATATCATTGTTGCTTAATGATTAATTATTGAAAGAGGTTTTATAATATAATACCAGAAATTAAAAAATTTAAATACCTCATATAAAAAAGGGTAAAAGAAATAAAATTTATAAAAATTTCTTTATTTTATATAGGTAATTTTAGAAAATCTCTCTAATCTTAAATTTATTAAAAAAATTTGTAGTTTTCAATTTTTAAAAGCATTCTATTAATTTTTTGTTAAAAATAAAGATAAATATATGTGTATTAACATTAGATGTGGGTTTGACGTTATTAATGCAAAGAATTCGCTCAATTCTTAAATTTGAATCAAACTAATTAAAAATAAAATAATTATAATAAATTATTAATTTAAATCGATTTCATTAGTTATAATTAGAGTTAAAACTTGAATTAAATTTGATTAACGTGTAAATCAAAGCATGAATATAAATTTGTACTTTATTTCATATTCTTGTTATATCCTTCAAACTATTTCCGAAAATGATCCTCTCAATTATCGTAGTCAATATAAGTTTCCGGTCTCTAACACTATCCATAAAATAGGTTAAGAGAATCTTACAGAGAGGATTAAGCAAGATCCTTGCTCTATTAGAGTTTAAGTCTATTTATAATAGGTTTTGAACATTTTAATAATTTAATTAAAATTAAATTCTATTTTAAATTAAACTTTAATTAGAATTACAAATAATTATAATTAAATATCAATTATGCCCAAATAAGATTCAATATCTTATATTGATCCTTATTTATTAAATATTTATTAAATCATAAAGTTTCCCATTCTTTACAATTAACTCTAACTTAATCAAAAATATCTTTCCTCAGTGTTTCTTTTGAACATTCTAATTGAGCGTTTTCATTTTCCTAGAGTTGGTTTTTTCGGTTTGGCAGGATGACATTTGATGAAGTAACTCTGAGGTTTCACCATGTGGGATGTTTTGTTAATATAGGTGATAATATTATGTATGAGGGTGATTTTATGGATGAAATTGAATTTGATCATGACTTATTGAGCTATTTTGAACTGGTTGATGTATGTAAGAGAAGTGGGTATAATAATGTGACAAAGATATTTTATCTTATGCCTGGCTTTGAACTTTGTAACGGTTTGAGAGTTTTATACGATGATGCTAATATGTTAGATATGGTTAGTCAGATGATGGGTGCGGGTGGTATTGATATTTACATTGAATATGGTGTGGATACCCCTGTTGAAGTGATCAAGGATGAATGTAATGAGGTTAATCAGGATAATGTAGTTGAATATAATGGTGAGGATGTTAATAATGAAGGGATTGGAGGTAATGTAGGTAATTTAAACAATGTGCCAAATGATGCAGAATGAAAATGATGCAGATATGGAGAATGAAGATGATACAAACATGGAAGTTGAAGAGGATGAAGAGGATTTAGAGCAAGAAGATGAAGGTAATGGGCTGGATGAAGATGTTGAAGAGGATTTAGAGCAAGGAGATGAAGGTAATGTTCTGGATGAAGATAATAGGCCACATGATGTTGATGCAGGTGATGTAGATGAAGTAGTTTTGTATGAATGTTATGACAGTGATGAATATGGAGAACTTGTTAATTATGTAGATGATATGGTAGGTGATGCTACTAGGAGGAAAAGGAAATAACCTGTTTATGATGAAAATATAGCTGAGCCTTACATTGAATTAGGTATGATTTTTCTTAATCATTTGCAATTTATGCGTGCAATGAGTTTGTTGTCCATCAAAACAAAGAGGGCTGTCATGTTTACAAAAAATAAGCCCAACTTTGTCCAAAGTAAATGTAGGACAGAGAATTTCCCTTGGTATATATATGGAGCATTTGATAGGAAGCTATAGTCATTTCAAGTTAGGAAATTCAGGAACAATCATGACTGTAATGAGGTATATATAAATCCTAGGATGAACACCAGCATCTTAGCTGACTTGTTGAACGATAAGCTTAAAAGGGAACCATTTTTTGAAGAATGATGATATAAAATTTTACGTTAAGGATTGTTTAGGTGTTGAAGTGTTTATGAGTATGGTGAGAAGAGCAAAGAAAAAAAAAAGTAGACAGTGTTGTGATCAACATTAAAGAGGAGTTTGGGAAGCTTTGGTCTTATGCTGAAGTGGTTAGGCAGACCAACCCAGGAAACACTGTTACATTGACAGTGTCTCAATCAATTCCAACATCTCCACCTGTATTTGAAAGAATGTACATATGCTTAGAAGTTATTAAACATGGGTTTAGGTATGGATGTAGGCATTTTCTTGGCCTAGATGGATGTTGGCTGAAAACCAAAACTAAGGTGAACTTCTATGTGCTGTGGGAAGAGATGGAAACAATCAAATGTTTCCTGTTGCTTGGGTTATGGTTGAACTTGAGTCGACAGTCACGTGGAAGTGGTTCATTGAAATGATGAAAGAAGATTTACCTCACTTAGGCTCCAGAATTGGTTGGACTATAATGATTGACCAATAAAAGGTAAAAGTTTCACATCAATCTTGTTTTTACTTTCATTAAAAGTGTAATTGTTATCAAATATGTAAAGTTGCGTCCACATGCCTATTCAAATGGTTATGTTTTCCATTGTAGGAACTTGATAAAGTCATTGCTGATTTGTGTCCAGATGCTGAGCACATGTTTTATACTAGACATGATTATGTCAATTGGTATGGAAGAGGACATAAAGGGAAAGAGATTAAGGAGCACTTTTGGATAATTACAAAATCCTTCACAGTAAGGGAATATGAAGAAAATTTAGATAAGCTCAGAGCCAAGAACCAAAGGGTAGTAGAAGATATTGAGAGTTATGCACCAGTTCAGCAATGATGCCGGGATTTCTAGAGGAAAGATTCTATAATTTAGTTGGTTGACAATAACTTATGTGAGTCCTTCAATAAGACTCTGGTTGGTGCAAGGAAAATGTCAGTTTCAGGGTTATTTGAGCATCTTAGAAGAGCATTGATGAAAAGAATTGTGAGAAAAAGGAAAGAGACTGCTAAGTGGAAGGGTACTTTAGGGCTAAGAATATGGAAAGCAATTGAGAAGAGTGCCATGATTGCTCAACATTGTTCAGTGCATCATAATGGAGAAGGAGGGTATGAGATTGATCATAGACAAAACAAATATGTGGTGAGGTTTTAGAACAAAATATGTTCTTATAAGAGATATACTTTCTCTGGCATTCCTTGTGCACATACCATATGTGCTGTTAGAGATAGTGGGGTTAATATTGAAGAGTACACTTCTATTTGGTTATAGAAGACTGAATGTCTCAAAACATATAAAAAGGCAATTCAACCGATGCCTGCTATGAAGGACTGGCCCATTAGTAATAAAGAAACTATTAGGTGACCAAAATTCAAACAAAGTTCTGGTAGGCCCAAAATAGCTAGGAAAAAAGGCATTGATGAACCTCAAAAGAACATAAAAGTAAACAAAAAGCAAAATGTTGACCACTTGTCTAAGAGGGGCATGATCATTACATGTAGCCACTTATACGGAAGGACACAATAAAAGAGGCTGTCCTTATGAGAGGTAATTTCTAAGTTATTTTGTCTTTTTTTGGTACAACTAAGATTCTTTTCCATAGTAGTGGTAATCTTCTAGGTTCTTTTATTCTGTTATTACTGTTATCAATGGTAGGTTCCAGTCTAGTTTCAAAATCTGAACCCAGACCAATCAACTGATTTCCATATAGAGCAATACACAACGAACTCACAGTTGACCCCCGAAAACATATCCACAGTTGAAACCAACACTGACAACTTAGTAAGTGCCTCTAAATCTGCTTCCAACACTGAAAGGGAAAAAGAAAGTTAAAAGAAGAGCAAAAGCTTCTGCTTCGTCTGCCCCTACCTCTGCCTTTGCTACTGTGTCTGTATTTACCAGTGCCACAACTGCTTCAAGTACTACCAACACCTTAAGTACTACTCATATAAGTGGAAGTGTAAATGTAACAACCTTAGTTATTCTCCCAACACCTGGAGGTGCTTCAGAAACAACAACAAATATCTGTACATCTTCAAAGGCTACCGCCAAGAACCAAATCAAAGGAAGAAGAAGGCCTGGTTATGGTGTTGCAGATGATGGAAGCAGACTGAGGATGTTGGCAGCTGGTAGATGTAGTCCAAACTCTCAAGCGAAAATTACAGGAAAAGGCCTTTCATATACTTTTCTCTTCAACAAGAAGCAAATAGGAAGATCAATAAACAAATGGAAGGGATAAGGATATACCCAAATGAAACCATAAGGTTGCATATAATAAATGTAAGTGTCAAAATTTTTGCATTCTTACTTAACATTAATTAATTCATACAGCTTAACAAACATTTGCATTTTATCTACAGCCTGGAAGGAGAAGTAAGAGACTACTAAACCTTGGGTAGAAATTAATAAAGAGGAAGGAAGCTGTTACTGCATATGTGAATCCAAGCCAACAAAGTCAAACTGCATCTTCAAAGGGAAAGGTAAAAATGTAAACTTAACATTTAATTATTAGTGAACTGAACAATTTTGTGATATTTATGAATTGAACAACAATAGATTATAAGGATGTTGTTAGAATTAATTTTATTAAGAAATGAATGCAATGACTTCCATTTTCAGTTTGAATTGCAATTCTTGTACGTTTTTCCCTTTTTATTGAAGTTCATGAATAGGTTACCGAGGGTGATGGAAGGGTGATGGAAGCTTGGTTGGAATTGTCAAATTCTCTACAATGTTTTGTATTTTTCAGGGAAAGTTTAAAGCCTATGGATGGAAAGAGATGATCAACTTTTTATAGTAAAGTGTTGGTTTCCTTTATTTTCCAATCAGTGTGCATTGCATTTCTTTTAGGTTTTTTCATTTTTGTTGAAGTTCATAAATGGTACAACATTTACATTGTTAATATAGCCTCAGTTGGAATTATAGGTCTATTAAACATCTTTATCTCCTCATTAATAATTTGATGACTTATAAAACAACTTAACAGTTATGTTAATCATTGGATTGGAGTTAAAATACGGATAACATTTTTTAGAGTAGTCAATTGCTGATCTTTTAACTCCCTTTGACTACTAATGAATACTCTATCTCCATTGATTAAAGATCCTATTTTGCC
Source organism: Erythroxylum longipes (assembly GCA_027563885.1). Lineage (NCBI taxonomy): Eukaryota > Viridiplantae > Streptophyta > Magnoliopsida > Malpighiales > Erythroxylaceae > Erythroxylum > Erythroxylum longipes. Next base: position 22,913,376 of record JAOQMS010000003.1, read on the forward strand.
ACTAATCTTCCTTATCAAATGTTGAAACATCAAACATGTTTAGGTTAGTACATAAAACATCAAACATGTTTAGGCTAGAACATCAAATTAGTAATACAGGAGATGTTAAAACATCTAACACTTTACACTTTCCAACATCAGGTTAGGTGAAGAACATTTCCACATTGGTCTAGTACATCAAACCATTTCTAGGTAAGGCTTTAAAGGTACAACTATTGCCTTTTTTGCCTTCATTATTTAGACTAATAAACATAAGCAAAACTACTAAACATAAGCTTAAACAAGCAAACCATTTCTAACACTTTGCTGAATGTGTTTCATAACTAGTCCTCGTGACAACTAACTCATTCTTTAACTTCAAATTTTCTACAATCCTTTCAGTTTGCAAAACATCTATTGCATTCTCTCTTAACTTTGTCACTTCCTCCTTTAATAGATTATTTTGACGATATAACATCTTCTCTCTATTTTTCAGCTCTAAAATAATCTGTCTTGCTCTTGGACAAAATCTTTGATCATGTCATTCATGAAATCCACAAACATTTTCACTCTACCATCAAAGAAAAAACAGCAATTCGTTAATGAAATATATGAACATATTTAGCTAAAACAACATAAAATGTACTAAAATTACCAGAAAGAGTTGACAAGCATAAAACCTTCTTCCTGGATTTTTATCAGTCCATAAAGTCCATCTAGGTGCTTTCAAGTTACAGTAACAATATTTAGCCTCTCCGTCATAGTCCCATTCAACTAGGTAAGTTGAAGAAATAAACTTCTATAACCTCATATCAAGCTTAAAACACATCCCTTTACAGCCAAAGTTGAAACTTTCAAAAATTCCAACTCAACAAAAAATCACAACCTAGAAAACAACAAACTAAATCCTCTAATCAACCTTATTACCTTGAAGAACTACTACTTGAGCTCATTCTCAACTATTACAGCACAATGACATAATGTTTATTGTGCACCCACTGACAGCTAAATGATGTCTACAGAACTGAATTTGTTTGCTCCTAATAATTTGCATCTCTTCTATGAATGTCATACTTTATCTTGAACTCAGCGCATAAAGAATAACAAAACATGGATAACCACCAATGAAGCTAAACCAAGTGACACAAATCATATACTACGTATAATGTCAAGTACACGGGTAAGAGAAAACTTGATCATATCTTATATACAAATGTATAATAGAAATGTACATAAAAAACAATTATTGTTTACACGCTATTCAACCCAATAATCAAACTCATTTAAAGAAGATAAAATAATTTATATAAATGTAACATTGTTAGGGAAAAGGAATAAAGTGAACATTAAAACATCACAAATTTATATACAAAAATTAGAAGGGAGAATAACTCATTACCTACTTCGGTTTTCAATCACAACATATGTATTTTCATTTAACATCCCGTTTCCATATAACGGGTTGAATTATAGAAACGAGTACACGTGAGAAATTAGGAAAACGGGACTCATGCTCATGCATTTGTGAATAAGTGATTTTGCACATGAAAAATGTTTGTACATGCATTCATGACATTTCCCGGT
>JAOQMS010000003.1:22923221-22940074 GCA_027563885.1 Erythroxylum longipes
GTGAAAATGGAAGTGGATTAAGGAAAGGATATCAGAAAGAACTGGAAAGGATATTAGATCAGAAATTACCAGGGCATAGTTTAAAAGAAAAACCACATATTGAATCTCGCTGTAAATTATTGAAAAAACAATATCATGCTATTTATGATGCAAGAAATAGTGGAAAAACAAGTGGTTTTGGTTGGTATGATGAAAAAAAATGTGTTACTGCAGACGCTGACGTGTGGATTGCGTATCTAAAGGTTAGTACAAATTAGATTACTTAGTTTTTTTTAAATATTTTTTACATGATTTACATAATGATTGATGTTATATTTTTTAGCAGTATTTTTTGTATTAATGAGTTATTAACACTTTTATAATGATTGATAATGTGATTGTTGTAGAGTCATCCGGATAATTCATTTATGAGGAATAGATCATTTCCCTACTATGAGAAACTAGCTATTATTTGGGGACAAGATCGAGCTACAGGAAAAAATGTTGAAGCACCCGCAGATATGCTAGAACATATAAACAGAGAAGAGAACTTGAATGAAGAGAATGAAGAATCTAATGAGGAGGATGATGTTGAGTCTCAAAGAGATCAACCAATCAGAAGTAATTCTCAAGGTGAAGGAAATTCAAAAAAAAAAACACATCGCAAAAGGAAGAGGAGTACTGATAGTTTAGTTTCATATTTAGACCGTATCACTGAAAAGCTTACTGAAGGTTTGGAGAAATCTAACAAGCAAATGGCTAAAGTTGCAGAATCTATTGCAGGGTCGAATCAAAAGGAATTTGAGAATAAGCATAAATTAGATAAAGAACTTAGGAAAATGAAAGACTTAACACAAGCTGAACGTATTAGATCTGTAATAAAACTTGTAAATAATCCAAATTATATGGATTATTTTTTCACTCTTCAGGATGCTGACAAAGAAGAATTTCTAAGGCAGATTTAAAGAGTAATTAGTTTTTAAGATTTTCCAATTTATTAAATTTAGATTGTTCAGAAAATATTTGACATTTTTTAATTCGAATTTTGAGATTGTTTGGTTGAAATAATGCACCATTTGTATTTTTATTTTCAATGTTAGAAAAAATTTTAATATTTGATTTGAAGTTTAAAATTTATCTTTGTACTCGTATAAGGTTTTTTTAGTATTTTTCATTATTTTTTATGATATAACATTATTATATGATTAGAATATCATAAATGAAAAAAAAACATTTAATAATATAACTTGAATTACAAATTAACATTATTTAATGATTACAATTTTTATTTGGTTTGTAGGAATATAATTGAAAATACAAGTCAAAATTAAATTATATTCCATAAAATACTGTTGCATACCAAACACTATAATAAGAATCCACCCAACATTCTTATTAGAATTCTTATAAGTATCCAAACATATGAATGTCTTTACTTTCCCATGAATTTATTTTCCAAAGAATCAGATTCCAAATTCACTTTACTTTCCCATGAATTTATTTTCCAAAGAATCAGATTCCGAATTCACTTTACTTTCCTGCCAACCAAACGGAGCTATAGGTATTGTTTTCAGGATATTTTCCATATTAGTAGACTTTCGGTAAATATCCTGTACAGTTGTATACTCGTTGAACGGAAATGAAAAGGCAGAACATGTCCCACATAAATTCTTGCTCGTTGTTATCTATCTGTCAGAAGTGTTTATTTACACTTGTGCTTCGAATTAAGAATGAAAAACAATCCACATTTTCCCCTCTATCTCGTGTGTACCTATTATTTTCTTTTGCACCATCAAACTTCATTAGGAGATTGAAGGTATACTTTTCCAATCCATGTTGTTCTAGTAGTACTTTACTGGCTGGAGATTTTCCAGTGTAACCAATAGTAATGCTCCCATTTAGAAAGCGTTACGCATAGCAATATCGTGCTATATTTACTTGTTGCAGATAATTTTCAATTGTTTCTAGTAAGAATAAATTTCCATAAAATATTAATTTTTCAGAAAGCCCGTGTTTCATAGTAACTTTATTTTGTAGAAAAAATATTCAGCAACTTTTAAATATCATATATAGTACACTAAAGCAACACACCAGCAGACATTTCCATGAAAGATGATATTTTTTCAAACGAGAATTTTTACAAACTTATTTGGAATAAAAAAGTAAATTCTTTAATTTGAAATGATGTATTTAACACTAAAGAAAATAATACATTTATATCTTGTGAACAATATCAAAAATAATATAACACTTTTTATTTCTATCCTATGGTTTTAAACATATTAGTTCTCATTAAAATTTCATCTAATTAAGTTCTAAGAACCTACACGCTTACAAATTTATGGCCGTTAATTTCATCTAAATAGTTGGTCAATTTTCTTGTCATAAAATGAACTTTGTTTCGAAGCTACTTTTGCAAGAAGTTATCCTTTTTTAATATAATGTACCCTTTTTAATATCTAGCCGAACATGATTCCTTCTTTTTACTTATATTTTTCCGAAATCATTCATATTAATGATTATTGAAATTGGTGCATAAGACAATATCTAAAAGTTTTAGATTAGAAATGACATCAGCAGAGGTTTCTATTTTATACTTTTGTTTTATATATGCGTATCTAGTCTGATATGTATACTGGTCAATTCTTATGATTCTAGCATTCTAATTTCGTAATATATGGTCTTTAAGTGACCCGGCAACAACTGCTAAGGATTTATTCAACCATACAAAGCAAGTTACTTGTGAGATTTAATAACGTCATAATATATGGTCTTTAAGTGACCCAGCAACAACTGCTAAGGATTCATTCAACCATACAAAGCAAGTTACTTGTGAGATTTAATCACGTCATAATCCTAAAAGGCTTCGTCACACTGAAAATTAGTTAGACAAATATTTAAAAATTCGGCCCCACCATACACCTTCGATCTACTAGCGGTTACAGGAGTCGAAGGATTATATTCAGATTTGTAATCAGTAGTATAGTTATCTATAAATATAGGGTGTTAGCTTGTTTAGTTCTTAATAGAGATCAATTAAATCAAAGGGGTAGGTAAAGAAAGTCAAATAAAGCACTGAGCCATGTCTCACTATACTTGCGTAGTTTCGCATTGCAGTTGCCGTGCAATAGGATGTAGGCAGTGCATGTTATCAATTACGTACTTCAAACATTTACAACCTATCCTATATCTATCTATTAATTAGTAATCTAGCATTTATTATATTCTAGTTCGTTAGATGGGCATCTGGATGACCAAATGTAAGGATGTCAATGGGCTAGGCCAAACGGGCCGGGATGGAATTGCTATCTCTAACCAAATGCTATTCAAGGACCACTACAACAAATAGATGAATTTACAACTTTTTTGACATATTGTGACGATTCAAAGAATTCATCATTAAAACTAACCATTTAGCGACTAAAATAAAAAGCATTGCCAAAGGGAAAACTTTTAGCGGCACATAGTAGATATTATCGCCAAATGCTGAATATTTAGTAACGAGTAAGAGAAATCGTCACTACATGATTCACAACGGGTGACGATGTCAGATATCCATTGCTAAATAAGCTTATGGCGATGCTTTTAAAAAACGTAATCATAACTTATCAATCATTTGGTGACGATTCTGGTAAATCATCACCAAAGGTTCTATAATTGGTGACGATATTCCGAAGCGTGACCAAAAGGTCAATATTTGACGACGAACTTTTTATTTGGTCGCAAAAGGTTTAACATTCAGCGATGATTTTTTAAAATCGTCACTAAATGTCTAACATTCAGCGACGATTTTTAGAAATTGTTGCTGACGATTTCTAGAAATCATCACTAAATGATACACATTCAGCCACGATATTTAGAAATCGTCACTAAATGTATGACATTTTTCAAAATTATTAAACTAACATTTTTATAATCTATCATAGTTAAGATATGTTTTATTGGAGATTTGTCTTGAATGGTTACAACGTATTATTAAAAAAACTCACAACATAATTTTAAGTGTTAAACAGTAGTATTAATTAATCATTAGTATTTACTAACAATGCAAAAATTAGTTATAAAAATTTTAAATAATTTTGTCAATATAATAATATGATATATGGAGTAGTATGAACTTTGAATTAGAAGTTACTCAATTCATACAGTCATAGAACTAGAATAATAACAGTCCACATTCAATAGTACATAACTTGACCCCTAAGTAATAGATATGTTGTTTGACAAATTATTACAGATACAACAATAAATCAACTTTAAAATTGAGTTCATTTGATTGACTTGCTAAATGACAATGATATAATTATTTACTTAGATTCCAAGTAACATGAGAGCCAGTAAAGGTAAATGAGTTTCTGATGTCTAGATTCCTGAGAAGGGTCCTTGCACGTTCGAACGCACTAATTGGAACAGTAACAATTGTTCCCTCAAGTGTAGGGTTTTTCACACTCTCTTGCAACAGCTTTTCCGCTATAGCTAAACTTGTAGAGGATACAGTAAATGAGTCGCTAGATTTAATACCTTAAACACAATCAGTATAGAACTTAGATATTGTCATATTAGTAAACCGTTAAATGAACTGAAATTGGAGTGACATGCATACATGAATGAGCAGAAGAAGTATGTGGAATTGAAAAATTTTCCGAAACAACCTATTTCCCTAATCCTTTATGGACTATTGTGACATCGTTCTCGCCTCCATGGCCATACATGTCATCTTCGAGACTTAAGGAAGCTTAAAATAACATGTAGTATAAACCATAAAATGTGAATATATATAATAGCTTCATAAAAAGAAATGAGATGTACATAATAAAGAAAGTGACATTGTTTGGATAATACTAAACACCTTGAAGTAGAAGATTGGCCATGGAAGGTAAGCGATAATTAATGTATGAAGTGGAGATTTTTCTGCATTGTTGGTTTTTGAGTAGGAACAATTTTGCCACATTCCTCCCAATGAAATGAATTAGGGCCATCCAGAACTAGTTTTCATGTCGACATTCCTTGATTAATAATGTTAAGAGGTATATTCTGCAAAAGTTGATTTAGAATAAAATGATGATATGTTTAGCTCCAATTTCGATGACAAGTGAAACTAATCCAATTTAGCACTTATACATCTTCAATGTGCCTAATGATATGAAAGTTACCCTTATTAAAATTTAAAAAATCTATTGCGTAATTTGTATCATATGCAAAATTTAGAATTTAGAATAGAATAGACATGACTGTATTCTTGATGTATAGAAATATAGTATTATCTATATGTCTCTATATTACTATTAATGGAAATGAATAAAAGTAAAATACTCTTGAAACAATTTCATAAAGGCAGAAACAAAGCTTTGATGAGATTAAACGTTAAACGTCGGTGGGAAGACATACATAAAGAAATAACAAAGATAGACAGTAAATCATCTTCAAAACACAACCATAAATACAACTCAGGAGTCAAATGCATAATTAAAAACTCACAATAAACACCTAAAGGGTAGTGAATAATCACAATAGAACAAAAGAACAAAAGAATAATCACAATAGAATAAAAGAATAATACCAATTCAGTGAATAATCATTCTTCGACGGTTATGAGCATAACACAAAACCCAAACAAATTTTTTAACGAGAGGGTTTTGGATTGATGTTGACGGCTTGAATGAGAATAGAGTAGGGTTTTATGTTTTTAATTTTGAAAACCTAATACAAAATGATGTTTTTCTAGTTTAGATAAACGATGTCATTTATTGTTTGCTGTAGTTATTTGGAAGTAGTATTAATGAATTTGTGATGATCTATTGTATTTAGTCGAAAAACGTTAGATGTAAGGACTAATACATGGTTTGTCGCTAAAGTCTGCTAGTTCATAAATAATTTGTAATAAATTTATTTTCTTATTCCGAATAAAACATAATTTGAATTAAAAATTAATTTATTCAATTGAAAACTATTTGCAAATTAATTTGTTGACCGTTCAAATAAATTAAAATTGGCTAACAATTTTTAGAAAATTATACATTTTCATTATTATAATTTCAAAAGTGGAATTTGAAAAAATTATTCTTGTAAAATTATTATTATTTTCCTAAATTACAAAAATTAAACATTTTAATTTTTGTAATTTAGAAAAATAAATAATAATAATTTTACAAGACATTGTAATATAATTATAAAACTATTTCTAACAAATTATATTTAAAGATTACTCATTCCTAAAAAATAAGCAAATGAAGAACAATTGCATATATAAGTGAGAAGATTAAAATTTCATTTTGTTATTGGTAATAGGAAAAACTCATATATGTTAATTAATTAAGAAAATTAAGAATGTAAGGAAAATGGTTGGGTTTTTATGACATTATATATAATTGGTAGCAAAATGTGAGTGTTAGGCAACGAAATTTGTGATCGTCGGAAAAGGTTAAGGTTCACTTATGGCGATGATTTATCAGTTTGGTAGTAGAAGTATAACATTTTGCGATAAAATATAGGTCCATCGCGAAATATACGGGATCAAAATAATATAACTATGTCATTTTTCACATTTTTCAAATGTATTGGCGATGGTTATCAAATAAGGTCGGTAAATGTTAGGCATTTCATGATGAATCGTGGTTTCGTCACCAAATGTTGTAATGGTAAAAAAAATTTTAGGTAGGATGTCGTCATTTGTTTCAGCACAAAAGATGTCGTCCCACCTAACCAAAATTCTAACCTGAAGCCCCTCCCCACCAGCCCGCCTTTTCATTTTCTTCCTTCTCTCTCTTATTGATTTTTTGCTATTTTCATCCCTGAATATGTGTAACTTTCTCTTCATATCTTCGATTGTCATCTAGCGTCTCCCTAGAGTTGAACTAAACCTGGTAAGTATTTCTTCGATTTGTTGTGGGTTTGTGTTTTGTGTTGTGTTTGTTAGTAGCAAACATAGGATAAGTTTTGGGTTTGTTTGAATGGATTGAGATTGATAATTGTTGGGTGGGTGTTTGAATGTGTTCATTATGGTGAAGAAAGGGAATAGAAACAATGAATAGTTGAAGTTTCGTGGGTGTTATGATATGGTTATAAGGTGTTCGATGAAAGTCCTGTAGGAGGTTATAATTGTTCTGTTTTGATCCAACTTGTTTTATACGATTTGAAATGGTGTTGAAAGATTAGTAGCTCCTACTTCCCATCTCCAATCTTCTTCTATCTTTGTATATATACACAATTCTTTATTATTCTCTATCATCACCTGGAGTTCTTTGTTGTTGGCAGTGTTTTTCAGAAGAAAATTTTGAAGAAGTTTCTATAATCACTTTCTTTCTACAGGTATGATTTCGGTGCTTCCTTCTCCTGCCTATGTTTTCTGTTTTTTAATTTGTTCTCAAAATGTAGGAGTTTCTTTGTACACATGTTGGACATTTTTATGCTCCACTGTGAATAGTACAGGTCACTATGCAACTACTAGATACCAAAGTACATATTGATTAAGTGCAATAGCTTGGATATGGATTTTTGTCATAGATTAATTTCTAGTGTATTTTTTACAAGTATATAAGAAATATTGGCAAGAACTTGGAAATTGGCATTGGTGCATGCATGACTAGCTTAATAAGTGTATTTAATGTTTTTATTAGCATTGATGCGTGAATTAATGAGTTAAATAATGTATTGTTGTTGAATATTTTTATAGTCCCTTTAGAATAAGCATTGGTGGTGTTATTTCATTTATTGACAAATTGACAAAGATTATGATATGTGAATCTAATTATGGTGTTAAGAAGAATCTATCTTGAGCATTGATGCATTGTAGTACGATGTTTATACTGAGTGATAGTATAAATCCAATGGCATTATGCCTAACATAATAAAATTTTGAAGTGGGATATAAGTGCATATCTTAAGGAAGGTGATGGTGTATTTCAAGCTTGAATATGAAAAAGTTTTATGGTCAATATGATGACGATGAATTGATCACATAAGTACTTTTATCCTTGTCAATTCTTAGAACCGTTATCTTTTTATCTAACTAATGTTTAACTAAATTCATATGCTTTATGAAACAACATAATTGCTTCATATTTATTCTTATATGATTTTACTCAGTATTAACTTAATATAAACATAATTGCAAACATCATAAAAGTTGAAAATATGGTTTTCTATATAAATAAACATACCTAACAAATAACTATAGTATAATATCAAAGTTGATAAAGTTTATATCCTTGAACTTTTACACATAGACCAATAACTAAAGTGGTAGTTGGCTCATAAGGAAAAATCTTGATAGGAGACCTATAATGATCAATGCCTTTCTAATTTTACAGAAAACAAGGTCATCTTCAACAATTATAGGTCTTATGGTCACTCACTAATTGAAATTCTTTATATTGTAAAGCAGTAGATAATAAAGACTCCACTTTGATTTAACATTTTTTTAATAAGAATAGAGGACTATAAGTAGGTAGTGAATAATGGTTTGTCTTCTTTTTACTAAAGTTCCTAGGCTTATTTTTTTTAAGGAAACTTCAGAGCATTTAGGAAAAGTTAAAGAAAATGAAGAAAGCCTATGAACAAAACCTTAGAAAGCTTCATTGATAAGCTTAAAATCCTATATAGATAAAAACATTTTTTGTTATATATTTTCTATTTTCATTTGCATTTCCACTAATCCTTTGCTTTGCCCTTATTTTGACAAGGGTACTACACATTTAAGTTGACAATAGGGGTCGACAAAGATAAAGTTTAGAAACTTACATTACCTTCAAATTTAAGATTGAGTTTAGAAACTTTAATATTCACAATTAAGCTAATAAGAACCTTAAAAAGCTTCATTGATAAGCTTAAATTACTATATAGATAAAAAACCAAATATATTAAAAAACACTACCACCTTATCAAAATAGTACTACTCTTATGTACAAAAAGTACCACTATCCACATTAATTAGGTAATATAAAAGAGGCAACTTTTGCTTTATATAAATGCCTAAGGTGGGTCAACATTGAAATTCTTTAACCTTCTTTCTTTCATGTCTTAATTATTGGCATATCCTTTCCTTTAAGTCCCATCTCTCATGGAACCTAGATCTTATTTTATTGGCTAATCATCAAATCTAAACGCTCAAAGATAAGTTTTTAAAGTGGAAACTACGTACCACACTGAGCATATCCTTTCCTCTAAGTCCCATCTCTCATGGAACCTAGATCTTATTTTATTGGCTAATCATCAAACCTAAACGCTCAAAGATAAGTTTTTAAAGTGGAAACTACGTACCACCCTGAGTCCTCCTTCATTGTGCATAATTTAGATATTTATAAATTATGTCATACAATTAAGATATTTATAAATTATGTCATTATAATGTCTATGCATATTAAATATGATTTTAGGCCGTTTAATCTTTAATTCATAGTTTTCAATTTACTTATAATAGATTTTGTTGTTCACCAAAATCCTTTGTCTAGTTTGTAGATTATGTATTCCTCTTTTTGCTTGGAGCCAAAAACCTTATAGTTTGTGTCGCATCCTCAGGTACATTTTTCCTTGCCTACCACATTTTGTCCAAAACCAAGAAAATTGTTTCGACTTTAATCCCTCTCTTATTTCTATCTTTGTAAATTTGTATCAGAGTTTCCTATTCTATTCCAACAACATAAACAACTCAAGTCAACTGTATACAACCATACATCTGAGGTATGCGAATTAGTATTAACCTTTAAGATTTTGTTGTATATTGTTTACTTAATTGGTGCGTTTGAACTGATACAATGTTGTTAACCGCATGTAATATTAAATAGAGGTTTTTTAACGTAATATAAAATAAAAAATGCATGTTATAACTATGTTATCTTTTTGTATTGTGTAGCTAAATGGATAAGAGTTGGATGTCTCATCAAAAATGGTCAATTGAATACGTAGAAAGAGTTAAGAGTTTCATGCAATTTGAAAAAGATCAAATGGATGATTAATGTAGTATCCGTTGTTCGTGCATTGATTGCTTGAATGTGGACTTCTAAAGTTAAGATGTGGTATATAATCACTTGGTTATCTAAGGTATAGACAAATTCTATACTCCATAGCTTTATCATGGTGAATGTAAGGAAGCAAGTTGTAGTAGAAGTGTCGATACATCTTATGATGACAATTACAATAATGATGTTGATGAATGTGATGTGAATGATTATGGTGATGATAGGATTGATGAGATGTTAGACGATTGTTAGAATTATATGGAGACTATGAATGAAATAGGAATGCCTAATAGAATTGGTAGTATGACAGAAGATAATTTTGGGAAGTTATTGAAAGTTGCTCAAGAACAATTATATCCGGGGTGCTCTAATTTTTCTCAACTATCATTTGTTATGAAGTTGTTGCATTTGAAGGTTTATAATAAATGTAGTAACGAGTTGTTTGACATGTTAATTGACTTACTAAATGATACTAGCTATCGGACCTAAATTATCGAAATCTTACTAGGATGCGAAGAAACTATTAAGGGACCTTGGATTGGGATATATTTCAATTCATGCTTATAAGTATGAATGTTTTCTTTATTGGAAGGAAAGTAAAAAACTTCAATAGCGTCCTATTTGTGGCACATCAAGGTGGCAGGTGGATGATAGGAGAGGGAAAAAGATACGATGAAAATCCTTCGATACTTTCCTATTAAAACACGATTACAAAGGCTATTTATGTCAACAAAAACAACCATAGATATGAGTTGGAATAAAGAGAAACACATTGATGATAACATTATGCGTGATCCAGTAGACTCAATGGTATGGAAAGAGCTTGATAGAAAGTTCCCATAGTTTGGACAAGATTGTCGAAATGTTCGACTTAGATTGGCCTCAGTTGGATTTAATCCTTTCAATAATATAAGTAATTCATATAGCATGTGGCCGGTGATTCTAGTCCCATATAATTTACCAGTATGGAAGTGTATAAAGAAGCCTTTTATGTTGTTGTCTTAGCTCATTCCAGGACCTACTGCTCCTAATAAGGACATCGATGTTTTCTTGCAACCATTAATTGATGACTTAAACGGTCTATGAGAATATGGATTACAAACTTTTGATGTTATTGAAGGCAACACATTTACAATGCATGCTGCTATATTGTGGACTATAAATGATTTCCCAACTTATGGTAATTTATCGGGGTGGAGTACTGAAGGGTATATGTCTTGTCCTGTCTGTAATCATCAAACATATTCAAAAAGGATACGAAGTAAAATATGTTATACGGGTCATCATCGTTATTTAGAACATGGGCATAGATGGAGAAGAAGTAAACAGTTTAATGGCATAGTTGAGTTGGGTGAAGCTCTGATGTAGTTGTCGATGGATGATATTATTTACTAGCTTTCACATTTGGGTGACATTACAACTAGCAAACACCCAAGTAATAGAAAGTGTAAGAGAAATGATATTGAATTGAATTAGAAAAAAAGAAGCATATTTTTCAACTTGCCATATTGGAAGGAATTACTATTGAGGCACAATCTTGGTGTCATTCATATTAAGAAAAACGTTTGGAGTCCATTTTAGGGGATGTCATGGGAATTGATGGGAAATCCAAAGATACTATTAAGGCTAGACTAGACTTGAAAGACACGAATATTAGAAAAGATTTGCATTTGAAAAGAAGAGATAATAATTCATACTTTATTCCCCCTGCTTGTTACAAAATGTCAAGAAGTGAGGAACAATCATTCTGTCAGCTCCTCTAATCAATCAAATTTCCTGATGGGTATGCATCTAATATAGGCCATTGTGTGAATGTTCAAGAGGGAAAAATGCCAGGGTTGAAAAGTCATGATTGTCATGTACTTTTGCAACGACTACTTCCTGTTGGAATATATGGGTGTTTTCCGAAGGATGTGTTCGTTACTTTGGGTCAAATGGGAGAGTTTTTAAGCAATTATGTTGTAAGACACTTAAAGTTGAAGAGATTGATAAATTGGAGAAAGACATAACATTGATTCTATGTAAGCTTGAACTATTATTCCCCTATCATTTTTTGATGTTATGGTTCATTTCGAAATTCGCTTACCATATGAAGCAAAACCTTATGGACGTGTCCAATTTCAATGGATGTTTCCAATTGAAAGGTAATTCATATTAAATTCAACAAGTTTTTCCTATTTTATTTGTTTGTAACAATTCCTAAGTTTCTAACTATTTATGTTCAGGTTTTTATGCTCTCTTAAGCATTATGTATGTAACAGAACTCGACCAGAGGGGTCTATTGCAAAGGCTTATATAGCAAATGAATGCTTGACTTTTTGTTTAATATACTTAACTGATGTGGAGACAAGATTTAATAAACCAAAACATAATTTTGATTTTAATGACGATGTGGGTTGTCTATTTTCTCCTAAAAAGTTAAGCCATTTGGTGTGGGTAAATATGTCTAGTTAACTAAAGACGAATTCAAAATTACCCATTGATATATTTTGAACAATTGCGAGAACTTCGATATATATATGGAGTACATATATTCCTTTTCATTAAAACAATCATATTACAATTTTCTTCATTAACTCTGAGATCTTACTGTGTTTTTCTTTCAATAGAAAGCACAAAGACACAATTCGCAGTAAAGGGATCATTAATGTTGAAGAAAGACATAGGCAGAAGTTTGTATCATGGTTTAGAAATTAAGAAAGTTTCATATTAATTACATATTAAAAAATATGAGAATATATATCATCCTCATATTTATTTTTAATTTGTCGTAAAGATGATACGGTTACATAACTGTAACGTGCAATAAGCGATGACAACATTATATAGTTTGGCATGTGGGCCTCATATTTGTGGGAAGAAATACACAGGTTGCATTTTTGATAGGGTGAGATATCATATACAAGATCGAGATAGTCGAGTTAGAAGTCAAAATAGTGGGGTTGTCATTGAAGGATGTCATGAAGATGAAATCACTGACTTATATGGTGTCATATCTAAAATTATAGGGTTGTATTACATTTAGGATAAGAAGGTTGTTCTACTTAAATGCAAATGGTTTGATCTAACTGACATGAGAGTGAACGGGCATATTACTAGCATAAATGTTAGTAAGACATGGTATGATAATGATCCTTTTGTTTTTGCAAGTCAAGCTAAACAAGTTTTCTACGTCAATGATACTATATTGGGTAGTAATTGGAAGGGATATTGGTAAATTGGATAAGGATGCTGATGAAGTCTATCAAGATATTAGATTAGAGTTCAATAACGAAGGCATTCCAGAAGAAGAAGCAGATGTATCATCATTCTATAGGAGAGATGTCGAGCCCAACATAGTTCAATTGGATGAAGTCCAAGCCCATCTTATCTTACAAACAGATGAAGATTATACTCAGGATGACTTCAATGACAATGACGATACTTTGCTCGAATATATTAGCGATGAAGAATCAAATGATAATGTACTTAATGATGATGATTTTCTTCATCTTCATCATGATGATTGAATGTAAATAAATTGTTTGTATTGTTTCAAATGTTAATAAGATAATTGCCTTATGTTGTTGATGCTTTAGTTATGTTAATTTACGATGAATACAAGCATATTTTTAATGTTTAACTTATGTTTTTACGGATGTTGATGATTTTCAAAATCTTGATAATGATGATTGAATATAAATAAATTGTTTGTGTTTCTTGAAATGTTAAGAAGATAATTGCCATATTTTGTTGATGGTTTACTTATATTAATTTACCATGACTACAAGCCTATTTTTCATATGTCACTTAATGATGACATTTTTCAAAATCATGATCATGATGATTGCATGTAAATAAATTGTTTCTGTTGTTTGAAATGTCTCCAAGTTGTAATTGCCTTATGTTGTTAATGTTTCAGTTATATTAATTTACCAGGACTACAAGCATATTTTTAATGTTTCACAAAATGTTAATTTTATTTTTCAATTACAATTATACATTATGTTCATAATTAGTTTTACACAGGTTCATTATAATGGCACCTGGTAGAAACAAGGGAAAGAGGGTGGTAACGGTAGATGAAGTTTCTACCACAGAACAACTAGAAGAAAGTAAACAATAACATTTACCAATATTGTCTAGTAGTCATGAGGGATCTTCAAGTTTGTTATTAATAACCAAACATATTAACATTTATGCTGAAATTTCTCATTACACGTTTAGTTTGTTTTTCTCATTATGGTTTTTTTTCTAGGTTCCAATATTAGCATCAGAAAACGAGGTAGAGGTATGACAAAGGGTGTTGAGTTGCAACAGATGAATGTTGCAATGAATACTAAGTTGTCAGTGACGATCCCACGCAACGGCGCCTAGTGGATAAGATCCAAGCTGCAAAATTGGCTAGTGAGTTGGGCATCATTGTGAGAAATGAGTTGCCTTGCCTTCAGCATGTCAGACAGTTGAAGGAAGACAACTTGCTCCAAAATGCTTTAGACAAAGTTTCGGTAATATTTCAATTAATTTCATTATATGTATTGCGATATTACATAACAAAAATATGTGTCTTTTACAGATGAAGCTCAATATTATTGATATCGACACGCTTGAGTGTTAGTTCATTATTGAAACAAAGGGTGAAGGATCATCGATATTGACTTCATAAATGTTACCAGTCTTTCCCTTCCGATGAAGAGGCAAGGAGACATGTTCCGAAACGGGTGACTCTAGAAAATTAGAGTAAAATGTGTGATTATTGGGCTTCAGTGAAGGTTCAAGTTTGTTTTTTTCTCTTCATATTTCCTTTCATTAATTTTGTTTATACAGCTCATGGCTACTTCTCTTAATTTAGGAAAAGTGTGAGAAAACTAAGGCTAACAGAGCAAAAATGAAGACTCCTCATAACACCAGCTCCAGATCATTTGTCGTCATCTGACAATAATTTGTAAGTGTAATGTTTTAAATTTATTATTATATTTTTTAATACAATAAATTCTAATTGGTTATAATTTTTTAAATTCATATTATAGAGCCAAACACAACTCCAAGGGCAAGAGTGTGATAGAATCACACTGTACAAGCACACATACTACAAGGAAGGTCAAGGTTGGACGTTTGAAGAGACACAAAGTAATTATGTAAGTATAAATAAATTAATATTACAATTTATTTTGCTATGTAATAGTAAGTAATAACTTTTTAGTTAGCTTGATTTTCTACTTTAAATTGTAGGACAAGATGCAGGAGTTGTTGCAAATGTCATTGGCTGATGGGAATCAGCCCAATATCGATGACATTTACAACAATATACTTAGTACACAATCGGGCTATATCAAAGGTCTTAGGAATGACCCTAAGCTTGTTGGTGCCTCTTCGTCATGACCAGCATATGTCACGGTGCTTTAAGAGGTAAGTTCCAATGTACAGAATACAAGTTAAATCATAATGTAAAAGAAGTGAAAAAGCTTAAAAAGATGGTCAAACAATTACTAGGCTCAACATATGTTAGTAGTAGTGACGACGATGAGGAGTCTTAGTCTGTGTATGACCTGTAATTATTTTCTTTCATAAAATGCATTCCATTTTTAATGTTTATTTATTTCAATTTATTATTATTATTATTTAAAAAACATGTCACTAACATTAATTATAAAATGAGAAAATTTTATATTTCAAACTATCTTTAAAATTGTAATAAATTAAAATAAATTTGTTTTTAAAAATTATAATAATATTTAAATTCCAAATTAAATTTTGTCACTAAATAATATTAGCTACCAAAACAAAATTGCCACGAAAAGTTATTAACTACGTTTATAAGAACGTCGTTAAATGTTTTTTGCTACAATCACAAATTAGTAGCTAAAAGTATTTTGCTACAAAAACAAATCGTCATAAAAAATTATTAGCTACCAAAATCAAAATCGTCATAAAATGTTTTTACTTATGTTTGCAGGAACATCTCCAAAAACATTTCCCTACAACAAAAAATTAGTAGCTAAAACTATTCTACTACCAAAATGAAATCGTCACTAAAAATAATTACCTACGAATACAGTTTAGTAGGGAAAAACTTTTACCAACGAATCAAAAACGTCTCAAAAACTATGTATGACGTTCTTTATTCTCTCGGTTATACTTATCACCAATGAATTGTTTGTGTCGAAAAAATGTTTTTGCAACAATTTTAGCAAAACATCGCGAATGTTGTTTGCTACTGGAAATTAGCAAAACATTTGGGTGACGATAATTTTTCATCGCAAATTAGTATCTGAGACGATTTGTTATTGTTTAGCAACATTTATTTTCATCGCTAAATGTGCTATTTGTTATAGTGAATGTGGAAAGTTTGTCTTTTGATCCTTCAAAACTTCACGATCCACCTTTAAATGATCTAATTGACTTTAGTTTAAAAAATTTTGTAAACATGTTACTTTATTATTCCTTGTAATATTGATACAAAATTTTATTTGATGCCTAATCAATTTCTTACAAAATAGTTAGCCTCAATAAACTTGAAATTTTAGGCCCATTTCCCTCATAGTCGAAGAAAATTGTGTTTTTCATTTTCATGGTTAGGGTTAAAATCCTAAAAGTTAAAGTCAAGGAAAATATATTATTAATTCGTTGTTAACCCTCTCTATTTAGATTAAAAAATTACTTAACTAAGGTAGGAGGTTATGAGGAGGTCGTGGTTAAAGGAGTGACGTCTAAAATTTCATGGTTATGAAGCTTATATATTTGTGAGGAGACTTTAGATAGTAAAGGAGGGATTCAAAAGGTTGAATTAGAAACTTCGGAGTCTGACTCTTGCTTGCTTGCTTGCTCTGATACCATAAAAATGTCAGACCCCGTTACCGGGGTCTAACCTCATCATGCTTCATGCTCTGATACCACATCTGTCAAGACCCCGAGTTCGGAGCCTGACTCTCATACATG
>JAOQMS010000003.1:22969443-22990984 GCA_027563885.1 Erythroxylum longipes
GACACTTGTCACTCATCCATCTTTTAAGGCTTTAACTAGTTCTCATTTAACTAGTCCAACCAACTCCAATATTTTTAAAACAATTGTCTCCCAATTTTTTTTCAATATAAAAAATATCCTAAAGTTATTTATAAAATTCCTCCAATATCATTTGACTCTCATTTCTATTTCCATTTATAAATGACTTGCCACTTGGCATTTTCCTAAAATTCTCCAAAAATTCTAAATCAATACATATATTCTCCACATTGATTTTTAATACAATTAATTCACAATTCTCACATAATCATATTTATAATCAATTATACCCGGAATTCGTCAATGAATGCATGTACAAATATTTTCATGCATGAAAAAATTCAAATTCACATGTGTGTATGTTATCAATATGCATGAGTATGAGATGCATTTTTCTTTATCTCTCATTGATCTCACATGTACCGATTTTAGGGTTCTAAACCTTAGTATGGGAACAGGATGTTACATATGATCATAGTCACTAATTGATCTAAGCAAAGTTGGAACGCTTTATTCATTAATGCCATGAATATTGCCGGGGGCATTTGTCAACCTAAACAGATATTGCCAAAAGCTTATTGTGCTCTTAACTAGTTTTTGAAATTCTTAAGTGACTAGTTCCTCAGATGGGGTAATATTATCTCATGTTTCTCTCAATCTCCCAATTGACTTCTTTTTTAGAATGATTTTCTCCATTCATTCAATTTCCTCTGATTTCTTATCGACTTATTCTAATGTCTGACAATTCTTACTAGTTTATCCACATATTTCAATTTATTTACAAGTCTCAATTTGTCTGAACACAGACATCAAATCTAACTTGTACCTTATGAATATACGAATATAGAATACATTGTGGACCTAAGTTCCTTTAGCAATAGCAATAGTATCATCTCAAATTCATGAACCTAATAATGTAATTGGGCTACCTTACATCTAACAAAAAAATGTACTCTCTATAACATATTCAACTTTTTATGCTTGAGTCTCATTGCTAACTAACTCCAATATTCACTTCTGATTTATTTAATAGTAATTCATTCCTAGAAATGGAACATTAGATTTAAATGATATAATTCGATGAAAGTCTCTATCAAAAGAAGATTTCTCTCCTCAATCATCTGTACTCTTTACATACTCTTTATTAGTTAACTATATTCATCGTCGTTTTTATGCCATTCTTAATACTCCAATAAGATTGATTTCAACTATTCATAATATCTTAACAAGATCAATTTCTATCATATCTTACATGATCAGAATATTCTTTATAATAAAGCTCAGTGAAATAGGAGGCATATTCATTTACTCTTATACTTTGGTATATATCATAAAAATCATTACATCTTATCTAAAGATGTATATATTTTTTTTGAAAAGTCATCAATTAATATCTTACGCCAATGATACCTTAATCTTAATTAATTCTAGATAATATTTCTCCCTTTGTGCCTGCCCATGATCATAGTGGACCTTCCCACGATCGTGACAGAACCTCATGGAACTGGCCACGATCGTGTGGACTCTGCCACGATCGTGACAAAACCAAATAATCTCGGGCCATGGTCGTGGGGACTATGCCACGATCGTGCCTTGATTCTTTTTCCTTGAGTTTATCACATATAGTAACATCATTTACTCTCTCAATCTATCCCCAATTAATCATTATAAACACTTTCATAGGCTACTCTAAGTCATCTCAGAATTTTATCTATGGAAACTACAACCAAAAAGTATTCAGTAGGATATAGATCACTTCCTATACCATCTCCAAGCATACAATAGATAAGTGCTTAATAATATCACTTGTCAAGGTAATCACATTATCAGATATGCACTTACAATAACAATCTAGCTTAACCTTGAGGACTTCAAGATATCTCGTTATTATTTATTTGTTCTCTTAATTATCAGTTATTTCATCTTACATACCTACATTCTCAATTAATTCAGAGTTTTAAATGCATAACCATCATGAAATTTTGATCATTAATCAATGGACATAACCTTATACTAAATCTTAACTCTTATCACATTAATAAAACAATCATTTCAATTCCAAGTTCAACCTCTCAAGGTTATAGAAAATTTTGTTTTCTGTCAACTTTACTTGTACACTTTAAATTTTGTCATTTCTATCTATATCTCTGCCTTTCTTAGTCAATCCTAGAAAATAATTTCACATCCATATCAATTTAAAGATATACAACTGCAGTATATTATTGATATCATATTCGATGATACATCCACTAATACAAATGCACTGAATCTTTGTCTATCATATCGAACTATATAGTGTTTCTTATTTCTAGATATCCACAACCCTCATTTTCTTACATTCTGATAGATCATCATCCTTCTCATTGCTTCTAGCAACTTAAACTCTTAACAAATGTTCACGTGTGTAACTCATGTAAATGCGGCTCAGACTAGGGATCAGCTGCCACTGCATGCTATGACATGTGTAAAATGCATGTACCTTGACACATAATTTAAAAAAAATGCCCATGTAAGATACTAATCCTGGGTTATGATACCAACTCTGTAGCACCCCACACTTATAGGGCATATTCTCGAACATACCGACTATATTCGAGAACATACTCTACTAAGGTGGCTCACTAGGACAGTCAGTCAACTCATTGTAAATTTTTCACACATCACACGTATGTTTAGAAAACCAAAAATTGTTTTTAGCCCACTTTATTCATAACATCACCAGTCACAATTGATATTACAATTACTGATCCATTTTATTTACAAACATATTCAGTTAGAAAAGTCATTACATTATAAAATTGACATATATATACAACAGTTGCAGAATACAAATAGAAATACAAAAATGACTGAAGACATACACAAATGTAAACTCATCTCGACCCCTAGATCATGTCTAAATTCGGTGGCTATACTCCAATTTGTTTAACTAGACATCTCCTCTGAGCCTGAAAGACAATGTTTCAATTTTGGTGAGTTTTCCAAACTTAGTGAGCGAACCATCCTCGACAATTCACAGATTCATATTCACAGACAATTCATATATTCAAAATTTGCACATCATTTCACACTTCAGTTTTAGAATAGTACATATATCTCATTTCAATTAGTCATTTAATAAACATCAATTTATTTATATGTAATGCACATGTGGCTCAGTTTCAGTTGCTATTTTGTTGTAACTGAGTGCCTTTTAACTGTCCCGTATCTATTGTGGATACCGGGCTCATTGATAACTGTCATATATCTATTAGAGATACCGGGCTCATTATATATAGTGAGCCTTTGGCCGTTAATCACATATGATCTTTAAGCTCTCTTTCTGTGGCTACTCCGATCACAACTACCTTTATCTGATCATGCATATCATGTAATGAAATGCATGAATTCACATATATGCATTCATTCACATTTATTCATTTCATATTTACTTTTTCGTATTTTCATCAGATCTATGTCCTGCATTCAAAAAAATGTTGAGAACACTTATTTCTTTCTCATTCACATTTAATGAAGCATTTCCAATACATTCACATTTATCAAACTCCTTGGACTATTAATGTGTGGAATTATTTCAATTACAATATAATCAGTTCAATACAAAAATTTAAGCAGAATTAATCAATCAATGTGACACCATTTAGGTTGACTCACAGTACGCTCCAGATTAGCATTTGCTTCCATGATCTGGAAATATCTGGACAGTGATGTTCAATCATGTGTATCAACTTTTTGCAATACACATATTGTACACACAATACTAATTGCACAATCTCATAAGCATTCATTTATATATATATGTATATGTGTAATGTATAATGCATGCTCAATTTAACTATTCTGGGTATGTTTCCTTTATTCACATCACTTGATCATTTAAGCATCATCATTTGTGTATATCAAGCTTGCACTTAGGTTCATAGTTCAAAGAACTTGGTTATTCTAATATCATAATTCAAACTTGGTTATTCTAATATTATAATTCAATCATTCATCAATATTATTCTAGCATTATATGATCACAAAATACTCAATTTCTCATTCATTCTTACTCAGTACATATTACTCATCTCCTTTGAATCACATTAGCCTTTATAAGTTCACTTTCATTTCTATACATCTGCAATTTTCTAGATTCTTTTTATACATTTATATCATCAATTTATTCTTTAGTTTTAACCTCAATTATCACCTTAAACATATCACACATTTAATAACTTAATCCATCATCAATTAGGTTCATTTCAAGCCTCATTCAAGCCTAAATGCACCATAGGAAAGTATCTTATCATTTGTTGATTCAAACATCACTTGAAGAAGAACTCACATTTTTGACCATTCCAGACCTTGCCCATGATCATGGAAATCCTCCCCATAATCGAGACAGAAGCCAATACATCTATCCATGATCGAGGGATGGGTGCCACGATCATGGCCTACCCTATTTTTCTTCACTTTTCCAGATTTCTCACTCTTTACTTACTACATTTAACACCTTATCCATAGTTCATCATTCCAAGCTTAATACCTCATCATTTTCACTTCCATTTTAACTCAATATCATTCACAAACAAATTTTAATCTATTGTTGATAATAGACACAAAACAGAACATAAATATATATACACATTCATCAATGTTTCAGCTCACATTCAATTCCATTATTAGCTTCACTTTATTTCTAAACTTTCATCCTAGTTCTTCTCATTTTAAGACACTACACTTGCCTTTTATTTAGCTTCAAACTCAATCTATTTCCTCACTTAACAACTTATAACTCACATTTCTCATATACCTAAAACAAAACATATTTAAATTACTCATTCATTCTCATTTCTATACTCATCCATTGACACTAAACAAGTCATATACACATCTCTATATTCATCAATTGTCAATTCTCATTCCAACACTATTTTCATTATTAATCATCCATAAAACAATACATAATCTATTACTCATCATAAACACAAAAATATGACATAAATATGTCCATTTATTCTTCCACGATGTAGCATAAAATCAACTCCATTTTCATTATCATTTAGTCTCAAACTATCATCACATATGTTTATATTTAAACAGCCTATGAAGATATCCATTCTCCATCCACGTTACATATATTTTCAACATCATTTTCATAATCATTTATACTCTTAAACTATCATCAAAACATGTCGATCAAGAAACCATGAAGAACAATATACTACTTACTTAATTAGCTCAAAGCTTCTTCAATCACCGTGAAACCCTATCTCCTTCATGATACACGATCATTAACATTTAAGGTGGAATAGAGTGGGTCTTTTAGTAACAAAAATGAAGAAATAGCAAGGATCTTGAAGTATAAAGTGAAAGATGATGGCAAGGTTCACAATGGTGAAAGTTTAAGAGTGTCGTGGAAATGAAGAAGAAGAGAGAATAAAATAACAAAGAAGAAGAGAAGAAGAAAGCATTTAACATAAGTGAAAGATCATTAAATATGGTCTTTCATTTGATAAATATTGTGGATGGATGAGTGGCAAGTGGCATGACAATTGTCACTTGCCACATGTCCTATTCTTATGGCTTCGCTTGGCCCCTTTTTAATAACTAGTCCATTTGTCCTCCAATTTCTAATCCAATTGTCTCCCGATTTTCTATAACACTTGTCATTAAATCTTAATGACACTTATCAATAGTTTCTACTACCATATATCATTTATTTCTACTACCATAAATCAACTATCTTATCACTTGGCACTTTTCCTAGTCCAAAAATACTCATAAATGTCAGAAATTTTCCAAATTTTCACCAAAAGTTATAAATTGATATTTATACCCACCAAATAAATTTTCAAGACAACATGTCCACTATTTACATCATAATCACTTCATACAATTCATTTATACCCCAGAATATGTCAAGTGAGTGCATAAACAATCATTGTAATGTGTATAAAAATCAATTCACGTGTGTGTATGCTACTGTTATGCATGAGTATAAAATACATTTCCTATTTTCTCAATAATATTTTTCAAGTATAGTTATCTAGGATTCTAACCCTTAATATGGGAAAATGGAATACTACATTTGAGGTTGCAATGTGGGTAAGGGTAGGGTGAGATGTATTTGGATAGTGTAGTGTAAAAGCCATCAAAGTTGGTGAAATAAGAAAATCACTCAATACAACATCAAATACAAAAACTAACATTCACTCACAATTGTGTACATCAACTATGATGAATGCAAAAACTATGTTTCCCAACTCAAATTCAAGCTCTCTCACCACAAACCGCATCAAGCATATATCACTCACAAAACTTGATCATAAATAAGATTTTGTAACCATAGGGAGTGATTATTGAAAGCAATGATAAGTGTGATTTGCATCATGTTTTAGGGTTTAATTTGTTATGTATTAAGTGTTAATTTGAGTGTTTAGTATATGTTTAGGTTAGAATTGTGTCAGTTTATGTATTTAAATGTTTTTATGGGTTAGTATAAGTCTTTGAGCTTAAATATTATATTTTTGAGGTACCTTGATGTGTTTGTTAGTGTTTCAGGGCCAACAATGAAGAACAAAGAAGTTTAAGAGACTTTTGGGATAAAACACAGCTTATGATTGTGACAAAGACATGCAAGCCAGCCTACGATCGTGACCTAAGGGACATGATCGTGAAAGAAAGACTCTGCCATAGGCCAAGATCGTGGCATTTGGGCCACGATTGTGACAGACAGGTATGATTTTAGCCACGATCGTGGCATGCAGGGCCATGATCATGGCCTGTATCGGGCAAACGCACAAATAGGAGAAAACATCAATTTTTAAGGGATTTTTTGGACCATTTCAATCCTGGTAAAACCCTAAGGCTGCCAAGGTATTTAAAGAACATAAAGAACAGAAGATAGGAGCTTTTGCATCATCCAAATACCGAAACCCTAGAGAGCTTTATCAAGAGATTAAGGAAGGAAATGAAGGAAGAGAGACGTGGAGACGAAACCTACATGAAGTACTTCTCAGAATAGGAGGTTTCCCGTCATTCCTGCCTCCATCACTCTGTTATGAATTTATTTCTGGTTTTATTTCGTTCTTTATGATTGTATAGAATTTGAGATATCTGTAGATGATAGATTCATTAAATGTTGAGTACTTTTCTAAACTCACCTTCAGGAATTTTGTCTTTGATATTAATAAAAGTTGTGTGATCAAGCTTTTGGCGCCATTGCCAGGGAGGCAATTAATTTAGTTTTATAGTTTAAGGCATTTAGTTTAGTTTTTAATTTTTTTCATTATTTTATTTATATTTCAAAAATTGTACTCTTGCATGAACATAAGAGTCATGCAAAGTTCGAGTTATGCAGCTTAAACGTTAGACTTAGATATCAATCGATTAGAACAAACCCTTAGGAAAGCTCGGCAAGAAGAAGAAGAAGAGATCGGGAAATCAACAATGGCCAAGGAATTTAAGCAAAACATAGACCATGGAGCGAACCAAGGACGACAATAGTGGACCTTTATAGACTTCATGAGGTCGGGGTTCAATTTAGTGAACCAAGGAGTAGCTAGACCACCTATTCAAGTAGCCTCCTTTGAGATTAAACTAGCCCTCCTCAATATGCTCCAGCATAATGTACAGTTTTATGGATAGGTTAACGAGGGTCCCAATGCACACCTCGTGAACTTCCTCGAAATCTGTGATACTTTCTAGTATCATCAGATGTCAGAAGATGCAGTTAAGATTCAACTGTTTCCTTTTACCCTTAGAGATAGAGTGAAGGCTTGGTACCATTCCCTTATCCCAGACAACATCACAACATGGGATCAGCTAGTTCGTGCCTTCTTGGATAAGTATTTCCCGTTGACCAAGACTACAAAGATCATCAAGGAAATCACCAATTTCTAGCAAGGTGATGGGGAATCAATCTACAAAGAGTGGGAGAGATATAAGGATTTGTAATGGAAGTCCCCACACCACAACCTACCCAAGGAATTCTTGCTGTAAACATTTTGCAATGGAGTAAACCCATCGACGAGAGGGACTATCAACGCAGCTTCAGGAGGATCACTAATGTGAAATACAGTTGATGAAGCAGAAGAATTGATAGAAGAGATGGCAAACAACAGTTGTTTATGGACGAATGAGCAGGGTAGGCAACTTGTTACCTTTAAAGAGCCAAAAAGGAATTGTGGCAGTCGATCAGATGACAGAAATGCAAGCGAAGATCGACAACCTAACGAGACAGCTTAACAGCATTAAGGCTTCATTTTTAGCTCCGGTGAAGGCCGTACGACTTAAGAGTGAGCTTTGTGGAAAATTAAACCATAATACTGTGGACTGTTTTTTAATGAAGGAAGGTGATCTGGAGCAAGTAAATTATACGGGGGTGTAATATAGACCAGGAGGGGGCAACAATCCCTACTCCAACACCTATAACCTTAGGTAGGAGAATGACCCTAACTTTTCCTAGATGAACAAT
This sequence comes from Erythroxylum longipes, assembly GCA_027563885.1. Classification (NCBI taxonomy): domain Eukaryota; kingdom Viridiplantae; phylum Streptophyta; class Magnoliopsida; order Malpighiales; family Erythroxylaceae; genus Erythroxylum; species Erythroxylum longipes. The sequence continues at coordinate 22,977,923 of JAOQMS010000003.1, forward strand.
ACTAAAGAATAATTCAGGCCTCAAGGACAATCGAGCTCCCAATAAGATAAAGCAAGCTCGATGGAATCAAAGTTGGATAAGATTTTGGATAAAATTGGAGGCATAGAGGACGCATATAGGAGGCTCGAAAGCAAATTCGAGCAAGTAAAAAAGAACCACGCCTCGTCAATACATAATCTAGAAGTCCAAGTAGGCTAACTAGTGGAGGCAATGTCTATTCAGAATGTTAGAACTCTTCCAAGAAATACTGAGTCTAATATGAAAGAATGAATCATGGATATCAGTCGAACCCAGGATACAGAACCTAAAGATGTGAAGGAAGGAGATAAAGGAGAAGGTTAAGTAATTAAAGAATTCTTTCCAAGTGAGCCTATAAGCGATCCAATTAAGGCAACTCGATCTAGAATCCCATACCCTATCTTTGCTCAGCGGAACACAGTTGTAAGTGGGACATCGAGGAATTTGAAGGAGATTGAAGCAAACAAGGTCGAGGAAGTGATGGAACAATTACAAACGAAGCTCACATTAAAGGAATATGTCAAGAAGGAGGTTAAGGAGAGAAAATTGGAAGAATATCCTAATGTCGCACAGAAGAAAGACAACCCAGGGGATTTTTATATTCCTTGTAGTGTCAATGGAGTCATTATAGACAGGGCATTCGTGGATTTGGGAGTGAGTATCAACATGATGCCTTACACCTTTAGTCCGAATTTGGGTTAAAAGAGTTACTACCCACAAAGATGTTGGTAAAAATGACCGATAGAACAGTGCATTAACCAAAGGGGATCATTAAGGATGTGTATGTAAAAGTTAATAAATTTACCTTTCCCACAGACTTCTATATATCGAACGTTAGAGAAGATATGGAAACCCTAATAGTTCTTGGACGACTGTTCTTGGCCAGTGCTCGTTCAATCATTGACGTTGATGACAGTGAACTAACTTTGAGGGTAGGAAAAGAGCAAATAACCTTATAAGTGTCAAGGAAAGATTACAGTTCTCTGTTACCTCCAATAAACATTAAGGAACCCAAACCTCGAGGAGAATGTAAAGGATCTTAGGAATGCATTCGAGAAAAAGCACTCGCATAGAAGAAGACGAGGAAAGGAGAATCATAAGGAAGGTGGAAATCGTAGCATGGTAGCTCAGGTACAAATTGTGAGATTAGTGACGGCACTACCACTGCGACCCTTATTCGAACCACCATGAGCTAAAAAGGCCGTCGAGCTACCGACGTTAAAAAAAGCGTTGCATAGGAGGCAACCTATGAAAAACTATTTCCTTTGATTATTTTTATTAGAACATTTGAATTCTATAGTTAGGATTATTTTGTTTTTGAATAAAATCAAGAAGGAATAAGATTTCGGGATAAAGTGGATGATTAAGCAAGCAAGTAAATGAGAGGTAAAAGGGCCACTAAAGAATTATGAAGTGAATTTGAAAAGAATGTGAAAAGAGCAAAAGAAGAAAAATAAAGAACTGGTGGAAAATCATGGCCTGTGACTGGGCAGAAATAGGGAGTAAGCGTTTTTAAAGAAAATTTTTACCATTTTACCCTCCAACTACCTTATATTCATTTCTAACTTCACTTTTTCATTCACTTTCACTTTTACTTTATCTTTCTAGAATTAAAACCTACAAGAGCTCTCACATCTCTCTAAAAATTTTCAAACCTTTAAATTTCTTCTAAATTATACTTAATTTCTAAGAAATATGCCTCATATTAAGCAACCAAATGAGAGCAATCAGGATGAAATCAAGTTGCGGGACGTGGGAGAAGAAACAAAGCAGCAGACTTTGGAGTGCTCTTCCTGATCTACACAGAGGAGGAAGGAACTCATTTCCAATCTCTAAATGCTAAACAAATAGTAGTTCCCAAATATTTTGATTTTGAAATGCTCGATAGGTTAGAATTGCGTAAGAGGGTAGAAAACCTAGCTAAAAGAATCCAATGGGCCCAATTTATATGTTTCCAATTTCCTGCTTACCAGGAGCTCACGTTGGAATTTTTTACTTCACTGTCCTATGACTCTAGGAACCCCAAGGAATTGTGGTTTAGGTTGAGAGGAAGAGCCTATGAACTGAACATAGAAATCATATGCAATATGTGTGGATTCCCGAATCCTCCATCATCGATCAGCATGATGATTTTTCTCCTTCTCGATATTGGAATGAACTCAGTGGAATAGAGCAATTTCATGCCAAGAATGCTCACAATAACATAATAAGGTCCCATGAACACTTGTTGCTACACAAATTTATGTGCCAGCTAGTTTTTGATAAATCAAAAACCAATAAATGTTCCATAAAGGAACTCTTTATGTCATGGTGCATGGACTTCAACATTCCAGTGCACATATCCACACATGTGCTAAATGCTATTATTGCGACTCTGCGCAAGAGAAGGAATAATTTAGGCATGTGGTACCTAGTGTCTGCCATTGATAAGTATTATAGCGTGGACCGTAGTGGGTTAACTGTTCACCTCCCTGACTTCCTAAACCATCACCATTTATGGCAGGCTAAAATCCTTAAGTCCCACAATATAGAACTTAGGGATATCAGCCAAAAGACACATGTTAAGATTAGGGCTAGTCAAGGGAGCTCGAGTTCAACACCGCCACAGTAAGCAAAAGAGGACTCAACCAGTAAAGAGTTTGAGGAAGAGGAAGAAGAAGATCAAGGCTGGAAGAAAGTACTGGAGGCAATCTCCATGAACAACAAGATAGTTACTGATACACTTGCGGAGCACACCAGAATGATGAAGGAAATGGCTTGAGCACAATGACACTAGAGTCAGGATATCTGTCGAATCCATCAGTATTTCATGTCTCAGGGAGTTCAATTGCTACCTCTGACACCATCACCACCTCTATATCCATGAGATTTTGTCTAACCCATTTTTCTTTTTCAAATTAGTCTCTATTTTTATTTTTATTTTTATCATTATTTTTTATTTTTTGTTTACTTTAATTTATCTTTTCTTTTCTTTTCTTTTATGTGCTTGTTTGTTCCCTTCTCACATTGAGGACAATGTGTTATTCAAGTGTGGGGAGGGTTATGTGTTTTGCTTTGTATGTGATTTTGGATATGGTATGATAGTTGTAGGTTGCATTTTGTGAATTGTTTGAATGTGTCAATGGTTTAGATGGACTGAAATTGATTTAATTTTGAACATAATCTATTAGGTTATGAATAATCATTAGCTCTCAAAATTAGTGAATTGGGGTTTTGGATAAATATACAGATTAATTAGGATTTATTATAAGTTTAGCACCCTTTAGATTGCCATATTCATTCATAATTTGAGGCCTTTCAACTTAAGTAGCTTTACTGGTATTTTTCATGGAAACGAGTAGCTAAAACAATAAGGTAGGAAATAAAAAAATAAAAGAATAAAAAAGTTAGTTAAATAAATAACTATTTTGCTGACCTTCGGGTTTTTAATAGAGCTAGTAGTCAGTTGAAAACATGATATAGCTGAGTAACCAGATTGACAGGCATCACAAATGTGTGCCTTCGTGTCAAAAAGCTATAATGACATTTCAATCAAGTTGTTTAATAAACATAACTTAGTCGAGTAACCGGATCGACATTCATTACGATTGTTAACCTCTGTGTAAAAAGACTAGGTCCTTGTTTAAATAATCAAATAAATTAATAAAAAATATGTTCTTAATAAAAAAATTACCGGACTTGTAATAAGCTTAACTTTTCATGAAAATATACTTAGGAATAGTTACAAAGTATGAATGACCAAAGAATTATTAATGTGTGTGTGCAATTGAAAAGGGTAAATAAATTAACACTTAAATCTCGATTAATTTGTATATTTAGTTCAAAGCCGCTTGACACAGATTTTGCATGTTAATGATTTGATATAACTCGATCGATTGTGTTTAAGATCAAATTTATTTCATGAAGTTGAAGCCATTGCCTCATTACTACATTGTGTGTTGTGTGTTTGTTGTTTTGTTTGCTTGATGACAAGCAAATGTTTAAGTGTAGGGATGTTGATAGGTGTGATTTGCATCATGTTTTAGGGTTTAGCTTGTTATATATTAAGTGTTAATTTGAGTGTTTAGTATGTGTTTAGGTTAAAATTGTGTTAGTTTATGTATTTAAGTGTTTTTTTGGGTTAGTATAAGTCTTTGAGCTTAAATATTATGTTTTTAAGGTACTTTGATATGTTTGTTAGTATTTTAGGGCCAATAATGAAGAACAGAGAAGTTTCGGAGACTTTCGAGCTGAAACCACGACCCACAATCGCGTGACAGAGACATGCAAGCCAGGTCACGATCGTGGCTTAAGGGACACGATCTTGACAGAAAGACTTTGCCATAGGCTACAATCGTGGCCTTTAATACTGGCCATGATCATGGCATGCAAGGTCACGATCGTGGCCTTCGTCGGGCAGACACACAAACAGAAGAAAACATCAAGTTTTGAGGGATTTTTTGAACTGTTTCGACCCTGAAAAAAACCTAGGGCTACCAAGGTATTTAAAGAACATAAAGACTAGAAGATAGAAGCTTTTACATCAACCAAATCCTAAAACCCTAGAGAGCTTTATCAAGAGATTGAGGAAGGAAACAAAGGAAGAGAGACATGGAGACGAAGCTGAAGTAAATCACTTATTATTATAGAAATCACGTATAATATATAAAATACACAAGAAGGGGGTTGAATTGTGTCAAATCGTCTAAGATAGTAATCTTTAAAAAAACTTCTTGATTTTTTTGAAAGATTCAGACGATTACAAAACAACGCACTTATTTTGTTTGAGTAATGCAACAGCAGAAATAGTATATATTCTTCTAATAATAAGAAATTAAAGAGATAAGGGTTAGAGAATATGACATTGCGATTTATACTGGTTCACCCTTAACTTTTGGGCTACGTCCAATCCTCAGAGTTTATCTGAGATTCACTATCTCTTGCAACTTTACCAGTATTATTTCTCACTTCCAGAGCCTCTTCAGGTCTCTTTCATAAAGTATTCTTTATCTGCTATCTTATCCTCTTTAGGCTCTAGCCTTCCTTTGCTAGAGCCTATTGAAAAGCTATTGTTTGAGTTTTCTAAACTCACGTTATAGGTGATCTTGATCTCTCTTCTTTCTTCTTTTCACTCAGGATATTTTTACAGTATACTCACTTGATTACAAAATTATTTCATGTAAGTAAAGAGTTGAGAAAGTTGTTTTGTCTATGACTACAAATGATATTTATACTCTAATTCTCCAATAGTCTTCTTGAGAAAATGGCTTATAGAATCTTTAGAGATCAGTTATTAGTTGAGTCATGTAACCAACTCCAACTAACTAATTAACTGTCGTTGTAAATTATTCTTCAATTATATTGTCTTGATTTGATTTGTATACTTCGTCTTATGTCTTCACTTCGTCTTATGACTCTGCTTCATCTGATGACTTTGTTTCATCTTCTGACTTCGCTTCGTCTGATGACTATGCTCCGTCTTATGACTTCACTTCGTCTGATGACTTTGCTTCATCTAATGACTACGCTTCATCTTATCCATTTTCCACTTTGTCTTAGTTAGCTCTTGAATATCATCTTGATTTGATGATTCATGCTTCTTACATTTATCTGCACACTTAACAAACTCATCAAACTAGTTCACACACTTCTTTTATTATTATTATTTGACTTTCATCAAAATCAATAGAAGAAGTGAAGTCTTCTTGACTTAACAATCTCCCCCTTTTTATAATAACAAATAATCATAATATTAGAAGATAAAAAATATATTCAAATGGAAATTCAGACGAATAATTTTCAGAAAAATAACATATTTATTTAGACAAATAATGCAAGATATACAATGCATATGTAAGAAAAATAAATTTCTAATACTAATTCTCCTTTCCTTTTTACTATTCTCCCCTATTTGTTATTAATAAAAAAATATCATTTCAGATGCTTCAATATTTCAGAGAACATATACTGAAAATCAGTGCGAATCATCTTGAGGTCTTCTTCTATAGTCACACGTAGAAGTGCTACTTCCTCATGAAGATCACCCACTGAGTCACTTAGTTCATCAACCTTAGTATCAATTTCTTTAATATGTTTAGCTAAGGCTGATTGATCTTCCTTTTGCTTTTGACTAGCTTCAGTCCATGAGATGAAATTCTTCAAGAATTCTAAATTATCGGTAGAATCTTATAGCTTTTCACTTAGTGGATGAAGATACTCAGAGACAGATGGTTTTCTGATTGAGTCGTCTAAGTCAATAATTTTGATGGAGGGTAATTGGAAAGATTGTGTTTGGTATGGAATGTCAAGATCATCAAGTTTAGGTAGTTTGAAAATTGGTTTTCCTAGAAGGTGTAGGATATCTTTGATAGAAGGAATGAAACTTAAGGGTTTAAAATGAATAAGTAAATGCACAAAGGTTTCTAAGTAGAAATTGATACCTTCAATTGTAATATTTTTGTATCTTCCTTCTTATATTGTCCCAACGACCTTGAAACTTTCATATGTGGTTGATGCACCAAAGTTACTTCCTGATGGCCTTGATATGTGATGTGAAATATATACGCCTACAGGTTGAGCTGCACGACATGCATCGTCTATATTCTTCATCGCCACTCGAATTTCTTCTTCCGTGAGATCATCTTCTTGTTTCTGAGGAAATTTCTTCTTCTTTCCTTTCTCTTTGCTGTCTACTAGTGTTGGACGTCTAGGTTGTATATCTGGTACAATCTTTATTGTTATTCTGCTTGTCACTAGGTAGATTGTATACGGATTTTTTTCATCTTCAATGGATATGGTTCTGTCTCTTCATCTCACAGAATACCATACAATCTTCTTTCTTTAGGGCTAAAAAGATGTATTGTCTGATCGTTTATTGTTACAGGTTCAACTTGAACCTTAACTTTCTGTTTAAGAGGTTCTCTGATTATAATTGAACCTCTGTTTCGATTAGGTATTGATTCTTCTATAATCTTCATCTTCAAATCTTCTTTCTTCATTGGTTGAGGAGGGTTATAGATTGGTTGCTGCTTTTTAACCTTCTTTTTCTGAATCATCTTCGTCTTCCTTTGTTCTTCTGTCAACTTGGAAGAGAGTTGTTGTTGAGACTTGTTCTGCTCAAATACTAACTTCCTTTTTATCTCTGTCTCTCCAGACGGTTGTTTTGATTGAGTCTAAGGGATGCTTTAGTAGGTTGTTGTTGTTTTTGTTCCTTTGCACTTTCAGAAAATTGAGTAAGAATATGAGTTTTTTGCTTTTTCTGTTCTTGTTGTCATAAGGTCATCAATCTTCGTGACCTTCTAGACTTCTCGGGTCTTTCTGATTGGAGCGTCTCAGCCTTCCTCTTTAAAGAAACTTTGTGAGTTGGTTGTTGAGCCTTTGCACTTTCCTTCCTTTCAGGAATCGTCTTGACTTGTATTGACTTATAAGATGATTGTTCAACTTTTGCCACCTCAGCTGAGATTCTTCCAGTTGATTGAGGTTTTGCTTGCATACCAAATGAAACATCTTCTTTCTTGCTTCTTCTGATTGAAAGCTCCCCCTTAGAATGTGTTGTTGATGTGAAATATTTTTCCGATTCAGCTTCAGTCTTAATCCCCATTCTATGAATAGTAGGGTATTGATAATACTCTTAATATTCAGCTTTACTCTATTTCCTCTATCAAGTAGGATTCCAGACTCTTTGAAGAATCTTGTCAACAGCATACTATAAGGTGGCGAGCCACTCTTCGGATGATATTCCTCCTTAGCCTTTATCAAGTAGGTCAGAATCAAGAATGGAAGATTAATAGATTAGTGTGTGAGTAGATGAAATAGACAATGTTCATCATTCATCGTCACCAAATCCTTTGATTCCACTCTTGGTAAAATACAGTGAAGAAGAATTGAATGAAGAATCCTAGCTTTCAGAGTTAGGTTTGAAGACCTATTGACTCTTGGATTACTTGATCCATATAGTTGTCGATTGATGTTGTCTTCATTTATGTGACTTTGAGTAATCCATTTTGTATTGTTGAATAGTTGGACATTCGGTAGCCCTCATAATATAATCTTGTGAAACAATCACCGACAATCTATTTACCTCTGATACCAAGGTGTTATCTACCACCTTTGCATTTTTCCAAAATTCATATACTTCAATTAGATACATTGGTTCTCGGATATTGAAGAAATTTTCCCATCTAGCTACTTTGATCTGAAGTTCGATATCCATTCGATCTTCATTCAGAGTAGTGAAATCAACGAGTCTCCTATAAATAAGAGATTTTGACATCTTTGTAATCTGTAATGTATAAACACTAAACACAGAAATGTATTTCACTTAAAGAAGCAAGGTTAGTATATAGAAACAATTGAGAGAAAGATACGAAATGAAAATGAGAAAGATTTGATGTAGAGAATAGAGAATTGAATCGTCTTTTGTTGAAAGCACTTTGAAACAGGTCGGTTACTAAGAAAATTCTAGAATGTATAATGTTGCATATTTTGAGAGATTTCTTTTTTAAACACTCTTAAAAAGTTACCGTTTGTAATGTCTATGACTGATCCACAGGTGATTATAAAATTGGTACTACTAACTGAAAATTACCTTTACTATTCCTTACGACTGTTCTGCTTCTTTAAGACGTATCGTCTGGGTCATGGAATTTTAGACGAATGGTCATTTAACATTACTATATTCATATTTCATCTTATTTCCTTAAATCTGTCTTCACTTAAGGATTTGGTGAAGATATCTGCCCATTGTTGATTCGTCTCAATAAATTGTAGATTGATGATCCCTCTCTGTACATAGTCTCTTATAAAATGATGTCTAACTTTAATATGTTTTGCCCTTGAGTGTTATATTACATTCTTTGAGAGATTGATAGCACTTGTGTTGTCACAGAAGATTGGAATTTGATCTTCTTGGATAGAATAATCCTCTAACTAATACTTTATCCATAATAGTTGTGAACAACAGCTTGCAGCTGATATGTATTCAGCTTCTGTAGTAGATAGAGTAATTGAACTTTGCCTCTTGCTTGACCAAGAAATTAAATTATGACCAAGAAAGTGACAACCTCCACTTGTACTCTTTCTATCAATCCTATCTCTAGCATAATCAGCATCACAGTAGCCAATTAACCTGAAATCTTTACCTTTCTCATACATTAAGCAAAGATCAGTAGAACCTGCCAAGTATCTCAATATTCTTTTAACAACAATATAATGAGATTCTCTAGGATCTACTTGAAATCTTACACACAAACAAAACTAAATATTATATCAGGTCTACTTGCAGTTAGGTAAAACAAAGAACCAATAATTTCTCTAAAAAGAGTTTGATCAATCTTCTTACTAGCTTTATCCTTAGATAAGACGATTGAAGGATGCATAGGAGTTGACATTGGTTTAACATTTTCCATTTTATATTTGAATAAAAGTTCTTTGATATACTTTTGTTAATGAATAAAGATCTTTTATTCATTCTGTTTAATATGCAAACCAAGAAAGAACTTTAATTCACCCATCATACTCATTTCAAATTCACTTTTCATAAGAATCTCAAAATTTGAACATAACTTTTTAGAAGTTGCACCAAAAATGATATCGTCTACATATATTTGCACGATAATAAAATCATTTTTAATACATTTCTGAAATAAAGTTTTATCAACTTGACCTCTAATAAAGTCATTCTTAATCAAAAAAGAACTAAGACGATCATACCAAGCACGAGTTGCTTGTTTCAATCCATACAAAGCTTTATGAAGTTTATGCACATAATCTGGTTTATCAATGTCTTCAAAACCAGGGGGTTGTTTTACGTAAACTTCTTCATATATAAAACCATTCAAAAAGGAACTTTTCACATCCATTTGAAACAGTTTTATATCATGAAAGACAACATATGCAAGTAAGATCCTAATAGCTTCTGATCTAGCTATAGGAGCATATGTTTCATTGTAGTCTATTCCTTCTTGTTGATTATAGCCTTGGGCTACTAATCTAGCTTTTTTACGGGATACCTTTCCTTATTCATCTAGTTTATTCTTAAATACCCATCTAGTTCCTATGATAGATTTATTAGATGGTTTAGGGACTAAAGACCAGACTTTATTCCTAGTAAATTGATTTAATTCCTCTTGCATAGCTAAAATCCAAGCTTCATCAATTTTCTTAGGTTTTAATTTAGAAACAAAAGCTACATTAGCCTCTATCCTAAACTTAGATCTAGTTCTCACTCCTTCTGATATTTCTCCTATAATCAGATTTTCTGGGTGAGAAGATTTGTATCTCCAATTTTTTCTCAAACTAATATTCTCAGAGAGATCTACTACTTTATCAGATGGATCGTCTGATGGTGAATCGTCTGGGTTACTAACTAAGGGAACAAATAGAGTTTCAACATCAGAATCGTCTGTCTTATCTAGATGAGAATCATCATCAAACTTTACATGCATAGATTCTTCAATAGATTTAGAAACAAGATTATAAACTCTATAAGCTTTAAATCTAATAGACTACCCTAGAAAAATTCCTGAATTGATCTTATAATCGAATTTATCCAAATTTTCTTTTGTATTCAAGATAGTGCATTTGCAGCCAAAAGGATGAAAGTAAGAAATATTTGGTTTTCTTCCCTTACATAACTCATATAGAGTTTTATTTAAAATAGGTCACAGAAATACTCTATTTTGAATTTTTCATTTTCAAATTCTCCACCATGATCACTCCTAATTCCAGCAATAGAAATTCCTTTTTAATTTTGTAACTTTTTGGATAAGACTTTAAAGCATTTAAAAGATTCATCTTTATGACATAAAACAATATCCAACAAAATCTAGTAAAGTCATCACAAGACCATACTTCTTTCCACCAAGACTTACTGTCCTGGTTGGACCAAACAAATCTATATGTAACAGCTCTAGAGGTCTAAACGAAGTTACAATATTCTTAGACGAAAGGGATGTTTTAACCTGTTTTCCTTTCTTACAACTCTCACAAAAGAAATCTTTGTTAAAACTCATCTTTGGTAGACCTCTTACCAAATCATGTCTAATTAATTTAGAAATGTGTTTAAAACTAACATGACCTAGCTTTTTGTGCCAAATCAATTTTTCATCATCTTTTGATATAAGACATGAAATATTTTGACTTTTTAAATCATCTAAGTTAATTCTATAAAGATTGTTTCGTCTCTTGGCAGAAAAGAATGTGGAACCGTTCTTATTTCTAACTAAATAAGAATTTTGATTAAAGGATACTTCAAAACTAGAATCACATAATTGACTTATACTGATTAGATTATGCTTTAAACCATCAACTAGCATAACATTATCAATAGATGAAAAGGAATCTTTACCAATTTTGTTGATCCCAATTATTTTGCCCTGCTGGTTGTCTCCAAAAGTTACTGATCCTCCTTGCTTATGTTGGAGGTCTAGGAACGTAAACCTTTTGCCCGTCATGTGTAGCGAGCAACCACTATCTAGGTACCATTGATTGTGGTTGTTTCTTCTAAGTAAGGAGATCTGCAGTATATATTATATCCTTCTTAGGTACCCATATTTTCTTGGGTCCTTTGGAGTTTGTCTTATAATTATTCTTAGAATAATAAGAAGAATACTATTTCTTTTTCTTTCTATTAGGAACAAAATTCCTATTATGAAGAACATTTCTATTATGAATTGCATTTCTACTAGAAAAGCCTAAACCACTTTTATCATTTGGATGTCTATAACTTCCAATCATATCATTCATCCTTTTTGTACTCTCTGTAACAGATTAATCTCCTCAGATCTATCTATAGTTACTTTTTTTTATATCATCTACTTGTTTCTTAAGGCAGACGTTTTCTTCTTCTAAGATTTTTGTGTTCTTAGAATTTTCAACAAATTTCTTTTTCAACAATCTATATTATTTTAGAATAGCATGTGAATCTTCTAACAATTCTAAATAAAAATGTTGAAGATCATTAAATTTAGAGATTACCTCATCATCGCTTTCACTTTCAGCTACCAAGCATATGTTTGCTTGTTCTGATGATTCTAAGTTGGATTCAGATTCAGACGAATCCAGATCTTCCCATGTTGCCATCATGCCTTTTTTTTGTTTCCTTGACTCTTCTTTTGTTTTTTTATCAAGGGGCATTCTGACTTGTAATGTCCTGGTTTATTATACTCATACACTACAAGAAAAACATCATTTTGCGACGGAAATTACCGATGGAAAATATTAACTTTCCGTCGGTATGTAATATTAGCAACGGACTTTACCGACGGACAAAGACGTCGTAGAAATGGCCGTAGCTAATAAATACCGACAGAAAATAATTTACAGATAGAAAATTATTTTCTGTCTAAATTATTTTTTGTCGGTAAATTTACCAACGATTTACATTTTTCCGTCTGTAAATTTACCAATGGAAAATTTTCGTCGGTAAATTTACCAACGGTTTACATGTTTCCGTCTGTAAATTGATCAAAAAACTTTTTTTTAATAATGTACTGTCAATACCGTCAATAAATTTTATTTTTAGATGTTATAATTAATGCATAATTTAAACAACTATTAATGTAATAGTATACATTTAATTTTTTATACATAAATTTGATTAATGATATAAAGTTAAAAATATCTTAATTGATAATAAAAATATTAAATTGTACATAATAAGTTTTTGTAATTTTAATAAAACGACCAAAACTACACTATTAATTTAGAGACGGTGGATGCTCTGATTAGTGTGAGGAAATGCTACCCTTACCCTTCAAATCATCCACCTCATTACGGAGCTGAGCTATGTACTACATCGACTGTTGCAACTGAGTTGCCCATGTCTGCATTGTGCTCCGAAATTCTTGGACTTCATTGGTTATGGACCGCTTACTAGATGCTGTTATACTGGACGTGGAGGATTGCAAATAACATGTATTCACAAATGTACAATGCTTTCTACAAGTGGAAGAATGATATGTTTCTTTTTGGTATAAGTTCATAAACAATGGTATCATCTTTTTGTCTAATAATGTTAGAATTTATGTATTAGGTCTAACTTTATGTAACGAAAGAAGGGAAAAA
>JAOQMS010000003.1:22996005-23008682 GCA_027563885.1 Erythroxylum longipes
ACCCATTAGCGCTGACCTTCTTGCCAAGGCATTCCAAGTAGACAAGAGTGTTATTAACTATCTTCAGAAACAATTCAGCTGAACAACCTTCACCAACCATGCATGAAAAACCAACATAAAAAGGGTTTCCTGTGATTGTGATCTTTGGAGTACTTCGTGCTTTATTTTGTTGTGACCTTGTAATCCAATAAAACATGTTACTTATGTACCACCCTCTCGTCATATTCTAGTTGATTTCAGAATATATACAACTGTCAACTTATTGATCAATGACTTTTATCTCTCTTCAAAAAGTAATTCAAATTATTTGTTTGTAAATATAAATGAATGCCCACATTTTTATATCAAACTTGATGGATATTAAAACTTTTTAGAAAATAATAATTGGAAAAAGTACTAAGATCTATAGTTTAGGACATAACCATATCTCAAGATAGAAAGAAATATGATAATACACAATCTCAATAATATAGCAAACTAGACACTGTGTCATGTTATTGAGAGAGATAGTGAGATCCATACTTTGGGACACGATTGTGTCTAAGGCCATGGTTACAACTATTAGCTTTATCTAGAAATATGTTTTTGGAATATTTTAAACTCTGAAAGGACTATAAGATGCATTAAATTCATAGTTAAAATAGTTTACCCTTGGTAAAGGAGATATTTGAGTAAAATTATGTCAACTAGGGTTTGCATATATATTTATTTTTATTTTTATACATAGTTATATAGTTATAAACTTAGTTTCTTGTAACTATCATCATAATTATTTAATAATGGATTAATTGCTATTAGATGTTGAGGACGAAGCCATTCTCAAATAGACCAAACTTTATTAAAAACTTCTTATGTTCCTATTTTATTTCTTTTATGATTATATATTCTTGCTATTTATTTTCTAAACAAGGCGTATTAAAGCATTTTTAGGAAACAATTGCTGTAATTATTGAAGTTGGAAAGTTCAATGAAACTAGGAATTTCAAACTATAGCAATTGAGAGTAATGGATTTGAGGTATAACAAGGCTTGTTGAAGTGGCTACAAGTGCATAAACTAGAAGATATGGATGAGTTCTACTGGTAAGAGTTACAGGCACGAGTAGTTGTAACCATATGACTTTATTTGGTAGACGAGGTCATGTGCCATATTAGGGAGATTGTATCTCTTGCAGAGATATGGAAGAAACTTGAGAATCAATTCATATCAAATTCAATCACAAATAAGATTATATGAAGTAAAATTATACAGCTTGAAGATATAAAATATAACATATCTAGAATTTATCAATGTATTCAACCAAATAGTTAATAACTTGCTGAGACTCAAGATGACTATTATAGATGAGCATAAAGTAATGATTTTGATTTTATATTACACTTTTCTATGAACAGCTGATGATTAGGATTATATTGGGTAAGGAGGCAATTACTTAAAAGTCAACAATATTGAGTTACTAGCTTATAGCTAACAAACACTTAGTACTATTGCAAGGAATAAAGGTAAAAGGTTGCATGTAAATGAAAATTGTGATTATAGGAGGAAGAAGAATAAAGATGGCTTATCAATGAAAAGTTCTAAACCTTTTATTTATATTAGAAATTACAAAAAAATGGCTTATCAATGAAAGTTCTAAACTTTGTATTTAGATTAGAAATTACAATCTAGTGCTACAAGTGTCAGGAAACAAGATATATCTAAAGGGAGTTTAAAGATTCATCAAGGTCTACTAATATCGTATAGATTAGGGACATAGATTGCAATCATACTTATATGCTCTATGCTCCAAAACCAATTAACTATAAATCACATGAAGATTGGATTAGGGTGCTTAAATCACATGACACAAAAAAATTAATTTATATTATACATATTAGGAAAATTTCGCACTATTTGACTAGGAGATGAAAAAACTTAGAAAATCAAGATTTTTGATGGTAATATCAACATGATGTATTATGCTCGATATATACTAGATTTATGGAAGAACTGATTACTTTGGGCACTTTATATATGAATTGTTTTAACTATAAAATCAAAGAGAAAATATGGTAAAACATACATTAATTTTGATGAAAGGGCCAAGATTGGTGGGAAGCATGTACAAACTAATGGAGAGCATAATTACAGGTTAAGAAGTTGTTGTAATAGAGTCAAATGATGATAGTATTTTGCTTTACATTATGCAAATGGATCGTGTCAGTAAGTGAGAGAAGACAAAAGTTCAAAAAAGGAGCTTGCTGAAAGGTTTCAAACATTATAATCATGATTTCTACATTGTTTTAAATTCTTGACTATAAACGTACTAATATTTAAGGCCTTATTAGAGAGTTATTATTAGGTGGTCTTAGTACTTTGTCACATTAATGAATATTTTTCTAAGAAAATTTTAGGTATAATTTATGAAAATGAGATAAAAGTATTGAATACATAGATTCACTATTCCAAATATGTTGTGAGAAGCATGGGATTTAGAGACATTACACAGTTTAGGAAATAGTACAACATAATATTCTGAAGAGGATGAACAAATATATACTTAAAAGGGCCAAGTGCTTGAGGTTAAATACAATGCTCTTTAATTTTTTTAAGAAAAAACAATAAGTATGGCATGTTACCTCAATAATAAATCACCTCAAATATTACTATTTGGGAGAGTGGCTAAAGAAGAGTGACTAATAAGTAAGATAGATTTCTCTACATTAAAAATCTATCCCTTTTATATGCATGTTTCCAATAGTGAGAGGTTTAATTTGATAAAAAAATATGAGGAAGTGTATCTTTAATAACTATCCTAAAGATGTGAAGGGATATAACTTTTAGGATGGATCGTAATAGAAGATGGTGATTAGTAGGGACATAGTACTTGATAAGTGTCATATGTTGAAGCAATCATATAGAGAGGATGTGCTAAGATAAGAAAATGGTAGTACGAAGATGGTACAAATGAAACTAGTTTGTCTTATAGAAAACTTAAAAGAGTATGAAAACTCTAGTTTAGAAAATAAACTAATATTAACATGAGAACAACAATATAATATAGTCACCAATAGAGCAAGATATACCATTATACCACCAAATACATAGAGCTAAGAAGGCATATCATCCTTCGCACTCACTATAAGTAATGTGGATCAAACTAACTTTCTAGAGACTTTGAATAATTAAGAGAAGGATAGATGGATGGGAGATATGGTGGAGGAATTGGAGGTTTTGAACAAGAACTAGCCATGTCAGCTATTGAATCTTTTTAAAGTGAAAAGGTCTATAGGATGAAAGAGAGTATCAAGAAGAATCCAACAGTAGCAGAAAGAAGGGGAAAAGTTCAAGGCTTAACTATGAGTAAAAGAGGGCACACAATGAAAGGGGCTTGATTATAATGACTTTACTCCTCATTGTTTATGTTACTTCCGTTAGGTTTTCATGAAATTAATAACAAGTTTAGATAACATTTGAAGCTTAAAATAACTTTTCTTTATTGTGACCTAGATGAGCAAATTTTCATAGAGCAACATAAATGTTTAGAATACTTAAAAAGGAGCATGTAATAAGTAAATTAGAGAAGTCATTTTGCGGATTAAATTTAGTCTTCACGATGATGTTATAAAAGTTTTAACTCCTATATAAGCCTAATTTGCTTCAAGAAATGTGAGTATAAATATTTTGTACACGTTACGATCTTTGATGATGGATATTCCAGTAAATAATATGATGATTGATGCAAAGAACATTCATGGTATGAATGAAATAAAGAACTTATTGGGAAAGGAATTTTTTTTTGAAGAATTTTAAAGATATTAAGAAAATACTAAAATAATATATTTAAAAGGATATAGGCTATAGAAATTTAGGGTTACAAGCTAGGTCAATAGGTCCTCCAGTGGCATATTACTTAAGGTTTTCCTAGAATAAGACCCAAAAATATATGTAAAGTTTAATAATATGTCTAAGGTATTATATGCTAGTGCTCTTAGATGTTTAATGCATGCAATAGTTTATGCAAGGATACACTGAGCTAATATTGCAAGTGAAGTTAGGAAGTACATATCAAAACTTAGAAGAAAACATTGGAAAGCAACCTAGTGAAAAATTAGATATTGGAGGATTATGTTAAAATATGATATTGTGTTTAGTAATTAGCAAGATAATCATTTAGTTATGAATATGTAGATTCGTATTATGAATGAGATTTTGATTATAAGAGGTTTATTATAAGGTGCGTCTTCACTCTTATAAAAGGTCTTATTGGTTAGAAATAAATATTAAAGTTTATAATTATATTATCTATTATTGAAATAGAGTAGATGGTCAGGAGTATTGCTACTAAGCAAGCATTATGGCTTATAATGCTAGTGAAAGAGGTTGGAATCAATCAAGATAAAATTCAAATACATTCTTGTAGTCAAATTGTCATTTATTTGGCAAAGAATCAAGTATATCATATATGGACTAAGCATATAGATGTGACGTTTCACAAGATCAAAGAGTTGATTGTATATGGAAAAATCTTATTAGAAAAGTTTCATAATTCATACAATATAATTGATATATCGATAGATCTATTTACCATGAAGAAGTTCAAGCATTGTTTAAACTTAATTAATGTCATAAGGTATTAGAAATGGTATAGCCTAACATATAAAGAGTATATTCTTCAAGGTAGAGATTGTTATGGATGGCTCAGATATAAAAGTATGCAATCTTTGAGTTTTGAGATGGAAACGATTAATTCCTTTTTTTTATATGGAAAAGGGCATGGATATGGTATGTTCCTTTATGGAGATCAGAAGTAAAGGTAGGTGTGTTGGCATGGTAAAGGTATTTTTAGAAAAAGACATGGTCTGAAATATGTTCATGTCATAACTGATGTCTTAAGTATAAAGAAGGTAGTAAAATTCAGGATTTAGGATATGGTTGTGTATTGAATTATATTTTACTATATATATAAGTAGGAGGATTTATGAACAAAATATACCTGTGTGTTTGGCAACATATCATGTTCTAAAGAAAGATTTTTAACCTAGAACTGAGAAGTATCCCAAACTGTAGCTATGATAATTACTTAATTAGCCTTAGATAAAAACATAGTTTTAGTAAATTTTAAACTCTAGAATAATTTTAGTTATAGTTAAATTTCATTGGACTTAAAAAGAGACTATTTGAGTAAGTTATTACCAATAAAGATTTGTGTGTGTATATATATATGCATATACATTACTAATCAAATTTGTTGTAACCATTATCATATTTCCTCAATAATGAATTAGTTGTTGTAGACTTTTTAAAGATGTAGATACACCTAAATTAGTCGAACCCTAATAAAATTTTCTTGTATTTTTACCTTTTTCTAATATTCTTTATTTTTGCAAGCTATTTTCTCAATAATTTTGAATGACGTAAACAACATATAATAAGAAATTATGCTATATGCTTAAACATATGGTTGAATATTTGAAAGCAATCCTTATTATTCACCTAAGGTCAGGATAAATTAACATCTATTGTAATTAGTAACTTAAAAATGAAATGGATAAATTGGATCTTATTTCAATGTTAGAATTGTTTTTAAATTTTTTTATTTTGAATAACTAAAAGATGTTAAATAAATTTTATTATAATATTATAAGTAAATTCATCACCAATGTAATCAAAAGAGACAATATCTCTTTAATTTTAACCCTAATTTTATCAAATGGTAATTTTATATGAGATTTTAATATGCATATATATAATTTTAATGCAACTTATTCTGAGTTTGTCCACTTACTAATTAATTAGTGATTTTTTAACAGGTTCTAAAATAGAAAAATATTCATATCCCTATTTAGGCTTCCCCTTATTTATGTTTTATTTTTTTAGTTTTAAGAATCTAGATCATATTGTATTTGTTATATGCAACAGAATATCATATACACAGATATTGCAGCATTTCCTAATTTATCGCTTCATACAAATTGGTTGTTCTATAAACAATTCTAAACTCTGATTTATGATTTAAGGTCTCGTAAAGTGTTGTAACATATAAAAATATATTGTTAGGTATTATCATCATTTTAAAATGCTCTAACATCAAAATGGTGACATTAATATGTGGTGGTTTTTATTACAATTTCTCAAAGGCAATTACTGGTAAGATAAAATTAGCTACAAAGTCACTAGATTGTATATAAGATTAATCTTGTCTCTTTCCAGTGGTAACTAAGATACACAAATAAGGAGGAGATAAGGTTTCTCCTCATATAGGATCTCTTTCTATAAGTTCAATGTAACTATTTGTAGAGTTGATGAAGAAAGTTAAAGATTAGTTATGTATAAGACCATGCCTTAATTAGCCACTCCTTAATTAGTTAATACATAAAGGCATAGAACAATTATATTGTCATAAAGATTATGGTTAGTAGATACACATGTCCAAAGATATTTGTATAAAGAATATGCCCTTATAAATATGCCCTTATTTTTATGTAGCAGAATATTCAATATCAATTCATATTGTAATATCGGGTGAATTGCAAAATGCCAATACCTTCATGTATGATTTGATGTTGATCATCAATTCATTTACAATCACAATTTTAGGTATCCATTTACATGTCTTTAAAAAAATAAATTGGAATGTGTGAAATTTGATGGTCAGTTTCCTTGTAATTGTCACATACTTAGACTTCTTACCATTTCCACTACAATAAGTTAGCCTTACTAAAAAATGCTAGGTACAAAAATTGAACAATGAGAAAATAACTCAAGGGACTAAAGGAAAGCTTAGAGAATGCTTGTAATGAAAGCTTCTTGTTGAATGTTGGATGTATATTGTAAGATGTATGATGCTTACAAATGAAGCCTCTAAGCCTATTTATAATCTTCCTTCACTTAAATTGATGTCTACAATCTTTTGATTTAATGGATTACTTTGATTCTTTAGAATATTCTATATTATTCTAATACATGATGTAAATCACGTACTTATTTAAAACTTTATACATTCTTTTATAATGTTCCATAAGCTTCCATAAGATTTTATAATGTCCTAGAAGCTTCCAAGGTCTTCCATAAAATTGCATAAGATTTTAGAAGTTTTTAGAGTCTTATTTCCTCTTTTAGAAATTTAAGAAGAATTCTATAAGAATCTTAGGGCTAAACCCTTTCATGTGTGCTTTAAAACATGTTGTACATGACATTCTCCCCTATTCAATTTGGCATCATCCGCGATGCATCCTCCTTGTAACTATTTGATCTTGTCTTTTTAGTTCCACAATGTGAGCTCAGATTCCTAGATTGCTTCACTATTATGTAATCCCTTCCTTTAACAAAAATACTCAATATGAATTTAATAAGCACCTATCCTAAGTATAACATGATGCTCCAATATCTTTTCAACTTCTTTTTCTGGCATCGTAGTGATGGCAGTAGGGGTTCCCTTTAATTCACTCTTGTTGGAATCATTTTTATCTTCATTGTAAGGTTTAAGAAGGCTTACATGAAATGTGGTGCGCATCTTTAAATGAGAAGGCAATGTTAAATGGTAGGTTAGTTTACCAATTTGCTACTTTATAGGAAAAGGTCCCTTATAGTTCCTTATTGGCCTTTTATATTCCTTAACATATCTTTAACTTTGATGAGGGAGACGTGTCACCAAAACAAGGTCTCCTTCATTAAACTCTATGTGCCTCTAGTTAACATCAGTCCACTTCATTTTTCTTCACAACCTTTGCTAAGTGTGTTTATGCCATATCGGTCTTCTTGTGCCAACTTTTGACAAACTTGAATTTAGCAAGACTTGGACCTTAATATGTGATGGTAAGAGTGTATGGGTCATTGGTTATTGGCTAGTTGCAATTTTAAATGGGATAGCACCTATTAACTTGTTCTTTTACAAATTGTATGAAAATTGGGCAACATTTAGCAACTTTGCCCATTCAATTTGATTGACACTCATATAGTGCGTTAGGTATAACTCCAATATTGTATTTACTCTCTTTATTTGCCCATTTATTTGGGGGTGAAAACTGGTGAAGAAGTTGATTTTGAACTCCATTAGCTTGAATAACTCCATCCAAACTCTCCCCATGAAGTGAGTATCTCGATCACTCACAATTTTCTTTAGAATAACCTAGTACTATACCATATGCTTAGACAATAAAGTGGCATCTTCGACTGTGAATTTCGCTAGTATAGGGATGAAAGCACTGTATTTGCTAAATTGGTCTACCATTGCCATGATGTTACCACATTCTTCAGACTTTGGTATGAATGTAATGAAATCTATCAAACTACTCTCCCATAGCTTCTGGAATAGGTAATGGCTCTATTGAACCATCTGATTGGCATTGATTAGTATTGTCTTGTTTCCATAAAAGACAAGTCCTTACCCAAAGCTCAATTTCATTGTGCATTTGTGTCCAATAATGTATACGCTCCATAAGATCTAATGTGCGAGTTACTCCAAGATGTCTTGCTCACTTAGAATCATCAAACTCCTTAATAATCTCTTTTTTGCAGCCCTTTCCATTTAGGCATATAAATCCTATCAACTTTGGTGATAAGCATGCCATCTTGAAGCTAAAATTGTCATGTTTCCCCACATCTATCCAACTCTACAAAGCTCTTAATTTGTTAATCTTGCTCAAGTCCCTCTGTTATTTAGTCAACTAGACACAAACTTGTACTTATGATGGTGCCAAACTCCCCTTTTGTATTAAGGGCATTGATAACTAAGTTGAACTTTTTGGGCTTATACTTTATTTCAAATTTGAGCTCTACTAGGAATGCTTACAGTTTAACTTATATAGTGGTGAACTTCTTCTGTGTGAGGAAATAGCTAGTGACAACATTATCCATCTTCACAACAAACTTAGGTCCTAACTAGTAATGTCTCCAAGTTTGTAAATAATGCATTACTGTAGTCATCTCCTTCTTTTGGACAGTGTAATAAAATTCAACCTCATTTCACTTATGACTCCCGCAAGTAATTGGATGTCCATCTTGTATCAAAACACTACTAAGTGTAAAATCAAAGGGATCAATATGTACATATAGTTTAATGAAGTCGATGAGGGTCAGCAAAGGTTCTCTGTCACCTTTTTCTTTAAAGCCTCAAATGCCTTCGAGTGTCTTTGCATCTCAATTACATTCTCTATTCTTCTTTAATAGATCAGTGAGTGGAGAAGTGAGGGAGGAATAACCTTTGACAAATTTCTAATAGTAGTTTATGAAACCAAAGAAGGAACACAATTTTGATACCATATTCAATGGTTTCTAATGATATATAGCTTGCTCCTTAGACTTATCCATTTATAACTTGCCGCTCCAATAATGTGCCCTATAAACATGACTTTTTGTTGTGTAAAAACACGTTTCTCCTTGTTCACGTACAACTCATTTTTCCTTAAGACTTGGAAAACTTATTGTAAGTGTATAATATGTTCTTCTAATGTTTTTTTATACACCATAATACCATCCAAGTACACCACAACAAATTTATCTAAAAAGGGTTATAACATTTGATTAATAAGGATAGAAAATGTGGCAAATGCATCAATAAATCCAAAAGTCATTACTAAACACTTGTATGAGCTGTATGTCATAACATAAGTAGTCTTTCGTATATATCCCTTTGTGATCCTCACTTGATAGTACTTTGATCTTGAATCAAGATTAGTAAACCATCTTGCTTCACTAAGTTGATCAAACAATTTGGATGAGACACTTATTCTTTACAATGATCTTACTAAGTGCTTGATAATTAATACATAACAAAAAAAAACCATCATGCTTCTTTTGGAAAAGAGCAAGTGCATCGTATGGAGCTTTTAAAGGTTGGATATAGCTTGTATCCAATATCTCCTTAAGTTGCTTCCTTAACTCTTCAAGTTTGGAAGGTGTCATATGGTAAGGTACCGTGTTAGTTAAGGTTCCAATTTTGGTGGTAGATTCTTTGGTAATTTCAGAAGCATCACATCCTTGAACTCCTTAAGGATGTTAGATATTCCTTTAGGTAACTCCATTAGTGAAGATTCCACTCCTTCATTTAACACAACAAAATAGATTGGTGTTTTTTCGCTTCACCTTTAAAGAATCGTATGGCAGATAGATAAACCTCCTTCATGTGATAAAGGTATCATAAATGTATTTTCTTTCTCCAAAATATGCATGGTACTGACAGAAGGAATAGGTATAACCTTAATGCGGTCCATAAATTCTATTCCAAACACTATAAGATAATCTTCTGTATGAACTATAGAAAATCTGTTGTACCACACCATTCTTCAATACATACCTTGACATTCCTAACAACTCCAAAAGTAGCTCTTGGCTATAATTTTACGACTTTGAGGCACTCTTGCTCTTTGCTATAATTTATACTCAACTGATTTGCTTCTTATACTTATATGAAGTTATTGGAAGCTCTAGTATCTACTAATGCTTTTATTATTTAGCCTCCAATCTTCACTGCAACATATAAATTTCCATTCTTCTCGATTTTAGGTACTTCAACCTTTGCTTTAATGACACTAAGGATATTTAAAGAATCCATCTTTCCCTCCTCTCTTTATTTCTCTTGCGCCTCCCTTTCTTCTACTAAAGCGAAGAGTTTTGCTCTATTCTAGCAATTTCTTGACTTATGTGGTCCCTCACAAAAGGAACATTTAAGAGTATACTTACTTTTATCAACTTTGGATTTCTTAAATTTAGACTTGCCTAATTTATTGAGACTTTCCTTATTTTGGTGGCTATATCCCCCAATCTTCCCTTTGTTAACTTTGTTCTTGTGGGATTTGGGCTTCTTAAACTTCTTAAAGTCAATTAAGGATTCAAAAATAGTGACAGCAATAGCAGTATCTTGGGCACTATGTCTTTGAATCTCCATATTCACCAATTTTGTAAACATCATTGAATGCAAAGAATGCTTCTTTATCTAGATAGTCAGGAATTTCCAAAACTACCTTAAAAACTCTTTCACATACTCCTAGATGTTTCCTTTTTTAATATACACCTTAGCTTAGCTCTTGCCTCTTTTTCGACATTCTCGGGATAGAGGTGGTGCTTGCGTTTGTTTTTAAACTTACTCCACGTCTAGATGGTTTAAATACCCCTTTCAATATTGCTATGTCACCTCCTCTACTATATCAATGTGACATCTTCAAGATAGACAGTATCATTACTAATCTTCTTAACATCCTTCTCTATATCAAGAACCTTGGAATATTGCTCCAAGCTCCATAGAAATTGTCCATCTCCTTTGCCTTCCTAAACTTATTGTATGTCTTTGGTTTGGGAATGTTTACCATTGAAGGATTGGAGACCACCATCTCCGTAACATTACGTCCCCTTAAGCAACGGACTTTTTCCAAAGGACCAACTCCTCTTTTGTCTATTTGAGCTCTGTAACATTTTTAAGGTATGGAATCTCTGGTTGGAGAGTCTCTTATCTTCACATCAATATAACATTTAGATATGATAACTAATATATGATTAATTGATTGTATATTTACTTAATAACACTTGGTGATTAATGATATAAAAATGCTTAAGATACTCACTTTGGTTCATCTATGATTTTAGGAATAACTTGGAAGTGAAGGAGCTAAAATGAGTCGAAAGCACTATCTTAGAGCCGTTTTTTGAAGATTCCCCCTCATTTGTCTTTATAGAGCAAGAAGAAGAAAATTAAGAGCAAGAAGAAGACAAGAAAATGAAAAGAATATGAAGAAAATGTTGTAAACATAGCTCACGACCATCCAGAAAATTGCACAGCCATACAACGTGAGATATCATTTACGGTGGTGAATATTTTGACCCATCTGTCCTATTTATACCACCTATCCCGTACATGTTAAACCTAGCTATTGAATGTAAAATGGGGCGGGGGGGAGGTGGGACAGCAAAAAGGCTGTTGTACTTGGAGAATAAAACAAAGAGTAGATAACTAGAGAATAAAAACGTGGGATGGCTATAACAATAAATGCAACAGGTTACACCAGTCCATTCATGTTATTGAAAACCTAACTGCCTTATTTTTTTTATTTCAACGTAGCTTTTGAATATAGTATAGGCAAGTGTTGGCTGTAAGGGAGGAAGAACTGAGAGTAATCAAATTTTGGGGCAGCTGGTCAAGAAAAGTGAGACAACAACTCCTTCGTTTAGGCGTCTTCGATTTCCAAATGTGTGAAGGCTAGAGAAAAACTGAAGAACAATTGCTTTTTGATTATTTCTCTTTAGTTTTCATAGAAACAAAGGTGTTCTTAGCTGATGTTTGGAGACCTTTGTAGAAGATGAAGGGCTAAATGTCTTGACGATGGTTTAACAGTGATATCGACAATAAGTCACAATTAAGCTATCTAAACTTAATAATGTCTATACTCTTTTCGGATTGTTATTGTTGTTTATGCTGATTGAATTAGGTTTTGTATAGGTGATTTTAATATGTTATTTGGATGTTCTATTTTGAACTTAATTCTATAATGTTGAATGTAATCCATAATAGTTACATTTGATGTTTGTTAATAGCATATAATAATCTTGAATCGTTAGTGTAACATCCCCTCCCTATATTAAGGGTTAGGACAAAAAAAAAATTCAATGCATGTAAGCTTAAAGAGAAATTAAGGAAATGCATTTTTCTTGCTCATGCATAATGTTACCATATATGCACATGAATATTGAATCTTTGCACAAAAA
>JAOQMS010000003.1:23008782-23030790 GCA_027563885.1 Erythroxylum longipes
TATTTCATTAAAATTTTATAGTAAATTAATATTTATTATGAAAATATTTTGTGTTATTTAAATAGAAGATAAAATATTTATTTTTAATATATAAGTAAAATAGAGTTAATTCTCTAGAATTAACTGCCCAGTACATTGCAGGAATCACACACACCAATACCTGGAGCTATTACAAGATAAACACGTGTGACGTAAAATATTTATTTTAAAAATGTAAGGACGATTGGATTACATCGCCAACGGATCATTCTCTCTCTACTTCTTCTGCTGAACAGATCATTCTCTCTCTACTTCTTCTGCTGAATAGTTCTTTTTGTGCCCTTTGTAGATTGATAAAGAAGGAACAGAACATCTGCGGAATTCCCGTAAACATAGCTTTTTGAGTTCTTCTCACCTCGATTTGCTTACTTGTATTTCCGTACATTCACTTCATTTTTGTTATGGTGTGTTTCTTTATCTTCTTTTTTCTTGTTTTCTTTCGTTCATGTTTGCAATCTCATCACAAAGCTCTCAATTTCGTAAGGCAAACAAAAGAAAATTATGTTCTTTTTTCCTGCCCTGTTCTTAGATTCGAAAACCTTTATCTTTGTATTTGAAGAACCAAGTTTTGGGCACAAAGAAGAGAGATTTTTCAATATCTTCACTTTTTCGAATTTCTTTAGGTTCCCAAACTAGCTATTCCATATATTGTTTTCAAATTTTGCCATTTCCACTTTGTTGTTTTCAACGTATCATACTTGGTGACATATATCCAGCTTTCGATGCCCTGATTTTGATGTTTAATGTAAGGACTTGTGGATTTGTTCGTTTAGTATATGGTGATCTGTTGAATGATTGTTAGGATATTCATTCCACGATTTGGTTGGTGAGTTTGGATCTGATTATTGTCCCTCCTCTTTGTCTATTGTCGTTTACTGTAGCTTTTCTCACTCCATCAATTAATTGCTCAGAATTTACGAAGATTGTAGTTAGTAAACATTATCTAGATTATTTTTTGGTGTTGAAAATCGTTCCTTCTATTCACTATTTTCGCACTGGACTGTGTTGTCTTCTTCTTTAGGTGTCACTCTTGTGCAGACCCTTTGACCCCAGGAACTAAAACTGCCTACCGTCGAAGGAGTGGCAAAATTGTTGATTTCTGGTAAATTTTGTGATTTTGTGGTATTTTTGCATCTAGGTTGATTGATGTTGTTCATTATATAAGTGCAATGAGATGCGGTAGCATATAAATATTTGTTTCTTAATATTTGTGTAAATTTAGAGTTAATTTCTTAAAAATTATGCAGTTATCTAGTTGCTTTTAGTGGTTTAATTTTGGATCATCTAATTTACATCGTCGTTTGGTCAAGTGTACTTGAGGTTCTCACACTCGTCTATTGCAACACTCTTTTTTGTGATTCAATATCAATCTTGCTTTTCTTTCTTAATTATTAATGGAGTCGTTTAGGGGCTTGTTAGACGTTTCATCTTTAGCTTGTATTAGGCATTAGAATAGGAGTAGTGACTTTGAACTCTGACGTGAGAACAAGGGTTAGTCCTTTGATGAGTTTTGGGTGTATAAGAAGTAAAAATGTTGAAATATAACAAATAGGTCCTTAGAATATCGGGTCCCTTATAGAGAAGTCTTTAAAATTAGTTGAGACTTTAGATAAGTATAAAATTTATATAGCGTGCATTCAGGAGACAAGGTAGTCGAGGGCTGAAGCAAGAGAGATTAATGAGTTTAAATTTTGGTATTCAAGGGAGTTCAAGACGACATAATGGGGTAGGTATTTTGGTTGTCAAGGAACTAATACAACATGTTATGGGGGTAAAAAGGACTAATGATAGGATTATGCCCTTAAAGGTTGCGGTGAAGGGTACCTTTATAAATGTGGCATGTGCTTATGCACCTTAAGTAGGGTTGGAAGAACAACTTAACGGCCAATTCTGGGAAGAGAGAGATGAAGTGATTTAGCAAATACCTCCTAACGAGAGAATTATTCTAGGAGGAGACTTTGATGGTCATATAGGAGCAACTTCGATGGATACTAATGGACTCATGAGGGTTTTAGGTATGATGAAAGGAAAGTTCGTGGGATCACTTTATTGGATTTCGCAGTAACTCTTGTTAAGGAAGTTTTACTTATAATAAAACTTTCAGTATCTGCAATTATACGGATTATAAACTTGTAGTATTGAAAGTTACCGATCCTATGAGGAATAAGTAAAACTAATTGAACCTAACTTTATCTAAGGTAATAAAAGATAGTTTGACTGAAATAATAACAGAAAATAAAATAACAAATATCAAGTGACCTACTACAATTAATTAAGGATGAATGTATAGGATTTATTCTTTCATTATTTTGTTCCCCTAACAATTATTGATTCAATTATGTGTCGATTCTAGATTATTTGACTTTTTGATTACTCTCTATTAAGACCTAACCAATTAACCCCAATTTAATATGAAAACTCTAGATTTTGCAACCTCACAAAACTTTCCTAAAATTTCACCTAGATTTGAAGCCATTTATTAAATAATCAAGTTCTTACACAAGATCTCTCTTCGAATGATCGTTGATTTGTAATCCTGTGATATATTAAATCACTAACTCTCGTTACACAAATTAATTATATTACTTTTAACTCACTCTCTTGATTTATTGCCAAAGTATATTGTCACGGACTTAGTATTTTACCAATGAACCGCACGACACCTATTTGTATATCTCGCAACTAAGTTAGCCTCTCCCTTGAATGCTAAAAACAAAGCTAGCACAAGTTAGAAAAGATGCAAGATAAAATAAGAACAAGAATGAGGAAACTTTGAGAATGATTTGATTGCTCAAGAAAGCTTTACAAGGCAATTGCTAAGAACTTCTATGCTTGTTACAAATGAATTCCTCTTGCTATTTATAGCCTTCCACCACCTCTATATTGTTCCACAATGTTCCATAAGCTTTCACAAGCTTCTTCCATAGTCTTTTACCATATTATAGAAGCTTCCAGGGTCTTCTATAAGCTTTTACCATATTCCAGAAGCTTCTAGAATTTTCCCGAAGATTCCAACATGCTTTAAAAGACTCTTTTAGACTCAAACCTCATCTTGTGGGATTTAAAACATGGGGAGCGTGACATTCTCCTTCACTCATTCTGGTGACGCCCTCGTTATGTCCTCCTTGTAGTCTACGATCATATCCTTGTAGTCTTGTAATGTGAGCTCATGCTCCTAACTCGCCTTGCTATTGGTTAATCCCTTCCATTTCTTAAAGTACTCCATATAGTTTTAATGGGAACCCCTCCTCAGTATAACACGATGCATCAAAATTTCCTCTACCTCGCGCTCATGAGAAGTAGTGATGGCCGTGGGTGCTCTCCTCAACTCGTCCCTACTTGGCTCCTCTTTATCGACATGATACGACTTTAATAAGTTCATATGAAAAACTTGATGCATCTCGAAATTTGAGGGCAATGTCAAACGATAAGCTAGCTTGCCAACTCTTTTATGTACAGGAAAAGGTCACTTATATCTTCTTACTAGCCCCTTGTGCACCTTGGCAAACCGTTGACTTTGATGGGGAAGGAGCTTCACCATTACTAAGTCTCCTTCATCAAACTCCAAATGTCTCCTCTTAATATCAACCCATTTCTTCATTCGCTTAGCAGCCCTTGCTAAGTATGCTTGTGCTATATCCGTCTTCTTATGCTAACCCTTAGCAAACTTAAACGCAGCAGGACTTGGACCTTTATACCCAATCTCCAAAGTGTGAGGAGTTATAGGTTGTTATCCTGTGGCAATCTCAAACGGGCTAGCTTCCGTGGGCTCACTCTTCTGCAAATTGATAGAGAGTTGGCCAACATCAAGCAACTTAGCCCAATCATATTGATTGACACTCACAAAATTCCTTAAAAATAACTCCAACAATGCATTCACCCTCTCGATTTGGCCATCGGTTTGAGGATGAAAGCTTGTAAAGAAGTTGAGATCAAATACCAATAACTTGAATAGCTCCATCCAAAACGTCTGGTGAAGTGAATATCTCGATAGCTCACTATCGTCTTTGGTATGCCCCAATACTCCACCATATGTCAAAAGAATAGGCGTGCTGCATCCTCGGCTGTGAATTTTGTAGGCACTGGGATGAACACTCCATACTTCCTAAATCGATCCACCACTGCCATGATGTTGCTACATCCATCGGATTTTGTTAGGCATGTGATGAGATCCATTGAAATATTCTTCTAAGGCTTCTCGTAATGGGTAATGACTCTAGTGACCTAACTTGCTTATTTTGATCCACCTTATCTTGTTGGCACACAAGATAAGTCTTCACATATAGATTAATATTTCCGCGCATTTGGGGCCAATAGTATGCACGCTCTATAAGGGCCAACGTATAATGTGCACTAGGATGTCCCGCCCGTTTGGAGTCATGGCACTCCTTAATGAATTCCTTCCTCAACTCTTGCCACTTTGACACATACACACGATCGCTTTTAGTTGTGAGCACCCCATCCTTAAGCTAAAATTGACTTGTCTTCTCTCAACTTGCCGACTCCATCAAACTCTTGGCTTGCGGGTCATGCTCTAGTCCCTAATTGATATGATCCACCAATGGAAAACTCAGACTTATGATGGCGGTTAGCTCAGCCTTCCTACTAAGCGCATCAGTCACCATATTGGCCTTGTCTGGCTTGTACTCCATCACAAAATCGAATCACGCCAAGAAAGCTTGCCACCTAGCTTGCTTAGGTGTTAACTTCTTTTGGTTGAGGAAGTAACTTGTGGCAATGTTGTCGTTCATGACCACGAACTTAGACCCCAACAAGTAATGCCTCTAAGTTCTGAAGCAATACACCATCGTAGTCATCTCTTTCTCTTGAACGGTATAGCAACACGTAATTGGATGTCCATCTTGCATCAAAACACCACCAAAAGCAAAATCGGAAGCATCAGTGTGTACCTCATATGCCTTGGTGTGATCGGGAAGGGCCAACATCCATCACTCCTTACTTCAAGGCTCCCAATGCTCCTTGACACTTGGCATCCCAAGCCCAAACTCTATTCTTCTTCAATAGATCGTGAGGGGAGAAGCGAGGTTGGAATATCCTTTAATGAACTTGTGGTAGTTGTTGGCAAGGCCAAGAAAGGAGCATAACTCGGACACCTTTCTTGATGCTTCCCAATCTTGGATGACTTGCATCTTAGACTTGTCCATCCTAAGCTTGCCCTTTTCCACAATGTGCCCTAAGAACATGACTTCATATTGTGCAAAAGCACATTTCTCCCTCTTCACGTATAGCTCATTTTCCCTTAAACTAGAAAAACTTATCGTAAATGCATTATGTGCTCTTCCAATGTTTTGTTATATACCACAATATCATCTAAGTACACCACAATAAATTTGTCCAAGAACACTTGATTCATGAGGGCGCAAAATGTGACAGGTGCATTTGTAAGTCCAAAGGGCGTGATAAAAAATTCGAAGGTTGGAGTGGAAGGTGGAGTTCCCAGACAAGGAGTTGGATAGGAAGAAATAGGACAAAGCAAGAAGCTAGTTTACTTTGCTATCGACCCTGCCTACCCATTTCCATCCCTAATGCAAGCAGTTTTCTAATAGTATTATAGGTCTAACCGTTAATGCCTTGGTTTGGATACCAAACTCCCATGCTTTGAGAGTTTGACTCTCAGTAGTTCACTATGGTTAACCAGATCGATTAGGTAAGGTCCGATGGAAGTTCTTCCTATTGTTTTTACGGAACTTCCCCCCTGTATCATCAAACTGTCACCCATCAATACAACCCCAACATTATTGGATTTCAAATTCAAAGCAATCACTATAATACCTTCTTCAAATTCTACTAATTCCCCTGCTATTACTTCATCAAGACCATAAATTCGAGCAATTCCATGGCCTACTTAAAGCACGGTATCCGTATTTACAATCTTTACTTCCCTATTATATTGCTCAATATGTTCACAGATAAATAGAAAAAATTATAAATAGAATAAATAGTTATAATAAATAGAATAAATAGTTATAATAATACACAATTAGAATTAGAATAATAAATAATATATAAATTACAATAATATTTATTTTATATATTATCCATTAATAATTCTATCTATCTAGAATTGTATCTACTAAAAAAAAGTCTATATATCTAATATATGAATAAAAGAGACTATACCTTATAACATAAGTAGTTTTTGGTACATCTCCCTTTGCGATTCTCACTTGATAATATCTTGATCTTAAATCAAGCTTGGAAAACCATCGTGCCTTTCTAAGTTGATCAAATAAGTCGGTAATTTGGATGGGATACTTGTTCTTTACAGTGATTTTGTTATAGCGCCCTATAGTCAATGCATAAACAGAGTGAGCCATCGTGCTTCATTTGGAAAAGCACGAGTGCACCTTATGGAGCCTTCGATAGTAGGATATAACCAGCATCCAACAACTCTTTGAGTTTTCCCCTCAATTCCTCAAGCTCAGAAGGGGCCATTCAGTAGGGTACCGCGGCGGGTGGACTTGCACCTTGCACCAATTTGATGTTATGATCTACCTCTCACTTTGGTGGGAGCCTCTTTGGCAACTCCACGGGCATCACATCCTTATACTCCTCAAGGACATGGGCAATCTCCTTAGATAGTCCACTTGATGAAGCTTGCTCCTCTCTTTAATTGCCATTAAGAATGTGGGTTGTGCCTTTTTTCACACCCTTGGCGAGTTGCATGGTCGAAAGTTGCTTGACTTATAGACTTGCTTCTCCTGAGAAAGGCACTATGCACGCATTACCCTCCTCCAAGATGCATCTAGTATTAGAAAAGGGAATCAGCATGACCTTGACACTATCCATGAACTTCATGCCAAGCACAATTAGATAATCGTCCATAGGAACAATTAAAAAGTCAACAATGCTAGACCACTCACCTAGGCAAACTTTAAGGCCATGAGCAACTCTAAAGGTTGACTTTGGCTCGGAGTTTACTGTTTTAAGCCATCCTTGCTCCTTGTTGTATTTAAAGCCCAATTTATTAGCTTCCTTTACTTCGAGGAAGTTGTGAGTGGGTGGACTTGCACTTTGTACCAATTCGATTTTATGAGCTACCTCTCACTTTGGTGGGAGCCTCTTTGGCAACTTCACGGGCATCAAATCCTTATACTCCTCAAGGACATGGGCAATCTCCTTATATAGTCCATTTGATGAAGCTTGCTCCTTTCTTTAATTGCCACTAAGAATGTGGGTTGTGCCTCTTTCACACCCTTGGCGAGTTGCATGGCTGAAAGTTGCTTGGCTTGTAGACTTGCTTCTCGTGACAAAGGCACCATGCACGCATTACCCTCCTCCAAGATGCACCTAGTGTTGGCAAAGAGAATTAGTACGACCTTGACATCATCCATGAACTCCATGCCAAGCACAATTAGATAATTGTCCCTAGGAACAATTAAAAAGTCAACAATGCTAGACTACTCACCTAGGCAAACCTTAATGCCACGAGCAACTCTAAAGGTCGACTTTGGCTCAAAATTTACTACTTTAAGCCATCCTTTAGATAATCGTCCATAGGAATAATTGAAAAATCATCAATGCTAGATCACTTACATAGGCAAACCTTAATGCCATGAGCAACTCTAAAGGTCAACTTTGGCTCGGAGTTTACTGCATTAAGTCATCTTTGCTCCTTGTTGTATTTGAAGCCCAATTTATTAGCTTCCTTTACTTCAAAGAAGTTATGAGTAGCTTTAGTGTCAACTAAAGCTTTCAAGGTTTGGTCGCCCGTTTTAACTTCCACGAACAATCGTTCCTTCCTTTCGAACTTGGGCACCTCAACTTTGGTCTTACTGACGCTTAGTATTTGCAAGGATCCTATCTCGGTTTCTTCAAGTTGCCGTTGCTCCTCCCTTTCTTCAAATAAGCTGGAGAACTTACTCTTCTTTGGGCATTCCTTTGCCTTATGTGGTCCCTCACAAAAGAAGCATTTTATCAATGCTTTCCTGCCTTTATCTTCCTTATAGTCGCTTTCTTTGCACTTGCTATACTTGTGGGAGCTCTCTTTGCTTTGATGGTTATCTCCCCCACTTTTTCCTTTGCCACTCTTGTCTTTGTGAGACTTGAGTTTCTCAGGCTTCATTAATTAAATAAGTGATTTGGCAATAGAAATGGCAGTGGTAAGGTTTTGTAGACTATGCCTTTGGATCTCTAACTTAACATAATTTTGTAAACTATTAATAAAAGCAAAGAGTGCTTCCTTACCTGGATAGTCGGGGATCTTTAAGTGTACTTTGGAAAACTCCTTCACATAGTCTTGAATGCTCCCCTTTTATGTGAGACGTTGTAGTTTGGCTCTCACCTCTAACTCAACATTCTCGGGATATAATTATCTTTTGAGTTCCTTCTTTAACTCATCCCAGGTGTCTATGGTGTATGTACCCCTCTTGATATCACTATGCCTTCTCCTCCACCATACCCTTGCGGTATCTCCAAGGTAGAGAGTGGCGTTGTCAATCTTCTTAGCATTTTTCATGACACCAAGTGCCTTAAAGTATTGCTCTAAGCTCCAAAAGAAGTTATCAATCTCCTTTTTGTTCGTCAAACCGCCATACGCCTTTGGCTTTGGAACATCCACCTTTGAAGGAGTAATAACTACCGTGGGTGTGACATTGCTTCCCCTTTGAGCAATCGCCCTCTTGTAAAGGACTAACTTATCTCGCAACTCGGAGACATCCTTTGCAAACTCTTCTTTGAGGCAAAGAATCTCAGATTGATGGGTCTCCTCCAAGGCCTTTACTTGGTCTTGACATTTGTAAGCGGCAATGTTCAAGGCACCTTGCATCTCCTCTTGGAACTCTTCTTTCCCTTTCTTAGGTTCCTTGAAGCATTGGTCAACCTCCACAAACTTCTCTTGTCCTTCGACTACCATGAGCTCCACCTTCGCAATCTTCCATTAATGTCCACCAAGACATCTCTCGACCTTGATCTCTCCGTATCGGTCTTCTTCTCCTCTCCAACGTTGGCAGTCCCACTTGTTCCCAATATCTTTACTAGGCAACGATGAGCGCAAACTTGGCTTTGATACCAACTGTCACAGACTTAGTCTGTTACCAACGAACCGCGGGGCACTTAGTTGTATGCTAAGAAGCACAGACACGGACACGGACACGGACACGTGACACGACACGGACACGGACATGGGGACACACCAATTGCTGAAATTTAGTGGACACGGACACGACACACACACACACACACACACACACATATTAAGAAAAAATCCAAAATTCATAATATGATATATATTGATTGATGTGTTTCAAGACTTCCAACATCTTGATAGTTCATACATATTTGGTATTTTATAAGCCCCTCTCAAAAAACATGGAGCATATATTCCATTAAGTTGTGTCCGAGCGGTCTCCAAATGTGTCCGAGCTGTGTCAGAGTTTTAAAAAATTATTTTTTAATTTTGACATGTACGGACACGTGTCAGGCATGTGTCCACCGCGTGTCAATGATTGTCCGACACAGACACGTGTCCGACGTGTCTGACACACGGACACGGCTCGATTTTACCGTGTCCGTGCTACATAGGTTGTATGTCTCGCAACTAAGTCAACCTCTCCCTAGAATGCTAGAAACATAGCTAGCACAAGTTAGTAAAGATGCAAGATAAAACAAGAACAAGAATGAGGAAACTTAGAGAATACTTTGATTGCTTAAGAAAGCTTTACAAGGCAATTACTAAGAACTTCTATGCATGTTACAAATGAACTCCCCTTAGCTATTTATAATCTTCTATCTCTTCAATGGATGGCTATGATTCATTTGAACTAAAGGCTCACAATCATTATCTAGAATTCTCTATACTACTCTACATACTTCATGTATATTATGTAGATATCTACAATATTCTACAAGCTTCTATAATGTTCCATAAGCTTTCACAAGGTTCCATAGCCTTCTACCATGTTTTAGAAGCTTTCAGGGTATTCTATAAGCTTTTAGAAGCTTTCATAATCTTCAACCATGTTTTTGAAGCTTCTGGGGTATTTTATAAGCTTTTAACATATTTCAGAAGCTTGCAGAATCTTTCTGAAGATTCCAACATGCTCTAGAAGACCCTTTTGGACCCAAACCTCATCTTGTGGGCTTTAAAACATACGGAACGTGAAAATATGCATGCATGATTAACTTAACGTTAGAATATTGTGTTGAATCAATAACAATCGAAGTCACAATAAATTTACAGAATAAACCCTAATGGGAAATTTAGAACATTATAAACGTAATAAGCATCTAGAAAGTTAGTTTACATATCAAGTCATACAAAATAACAAAGGAGAAAGAAAGAAAAACTCTATTATGAGCTTCATTTGGAAAACTGGAAATCTAGACGTCTCTCTCGATCTTCCTTGTTTCATCCACTTTTGCAAGATCATGAATGCATTTTTAAGGCTTCGTAAGGTTCTTAAATATTTTATGAGGGTTTTGGGGAGTAACTAGGGTTTTTGCCCTTTGATCGATTTCAAAAATATCCCCAAACCCTAAAATAGATTAAAAAAGTTACGTTGGGAAGCTTCTGTCACAATCGTGACTCTGTGAAATTGCTCTCCGTCACGATCATGACAATGGACTTTGGGTATTTCTCTATCACGACCGTGACATGAGAGTCATAATCGTGACCTTGTCTAAGCAGCTACATGCACATTCAAATCTCTTGTTCTTTACCTATCTGGTTTCTAACACTACCAAACACATAAAAACCTCAAGAAATATATAATTAAAATTGAAAACAACTCAAACACTTAGAATATAAACAAACACTCACATTAATATAATTATAAGTCTATACATGCAACAATCATCTAATAAATACCTATAAACATATTAAAACTCCTATCAAAACATAGTATAAGCTACACTTATCAACATCCTCACATTTAAAGCTTTTGCTAGCCCTCAAACAAAAACAAAACAACATAAATGACATCTAACTTTATGAAATTAAACCACACATAAACATATGCATTCAATGAATGACACAATGACATCTAACTTTTTGAAATCAATTTACCCGTAACCATCAATCATTCAAGTTGTGCCAACATACTAACATATGCATTTTATGGCTAGGCACTTTGAATTGATTATAAATATTAATCAAAACATTAATATCATATTCATTCACCTATAACACTTGTACATATATATTTATGTTAAAGTAGTGCTCTAAAGGTAATCACCTTTAGCACTTTTGTACAAACTTTATTTTGATTAATAAAGCGAAAGACATTTTTTATTAATTTGATATTTCTTTATATATGAATTGATATTGATCTTAAATCAAATTAATGAAGTCCATAATATAAAACATAACATGAAGAAAATCATGATGAGATCATGATAATGAGATTCCTATCATGTGTAATTATGTTGGTATCTAAATAATTAATAAGACAGGACATTATTAATCTAGACAGACTAGCACATGTTATACTTATTGATTTAATCAAGCCGTGAATCTCACAAACTATAAGCATGAGATGTTTAGAATTAACATGTGGATGCTTATTAAGAGTAGTAAGCACATTGGATGACCCACTATAAGATTATCATATGGTTGATCTATCGAATATCAATGATTATTCTCATCATAGCAACAGTGCAAATATCTTTAGAATTGAGGTAATAAAGGATATCTTGGATATTAATACTGTGCTTTGACATCATTCCTTGTTACCTCAAGATGAGGTTGCTCTTAGGGTGGTGATTGGGCATAGCTATTAGTATTTAAAGGTAATTATGTAGCTAATAAAGTATTCACCGCTCCTGATAGAAGGATATGATCCCCACGACCTTTTGTCGGGGTCATTACTCGGGAGTCTCTAGCCAAAGTAGTTATGTGTCATGAAGAATGTCTTTAATGACACATAAGAGTAATTAGATCCTAGGACAAGAACTAATATCACTTGGACCAGATGTGACGTGATTAGTCTAGTAGGAGTTGACACATAGCCTATACTCCGAACCAAGTGGGGTACAGTATAGTGAAAGGATGAATTGCACAGTAATTGTCTATAAAACGGTTCATAAGTTGGATAATTAACTATCGAAGAGTTCGTGTGTTA
Source organism: Erythroxylum longipes (assembly GCA_027563885.1). Taxonomy (NCBI): domain Eukaryota; kingdom Viridiplantae; phylum Streptophyta; class Magnoliopsida; order Malpighiales; family Erythroxylaceae; genus Erythroxylum; species Erythroxylum longipes. The sequence continues at coordinate 23,020,902 of JAOQMS010000003.1, forward strand.
ATCCACTTATATTCTGGAGAATTGACATCATGAAACCCTTCATCATTTAATTGAATTAAGAGTTAATTCAAGTACCTAAAATAACTGGGAACCTAAGGGTTACGCACATAAAAGATTAGATGAAAAACATAGTGTGTATGGCCAAATTTAAGCAGACCACGATCATGACTCACAGGCTATGATGGTGATCGAAGGCGAGCCAGGCCACGATCGTGACATCGGGCACGAATGGGTACATATGTGAAGAACTCACTTATGTACACAAGGTTCTATGACTTCTTATACACACAAGTGAGAGCATAAGGGCTCTAAAAGAGTTCTAGAGTGAGGGAGAGGTGTCTTGAGTCTTATCCTTACAATTCATGCAATTACTGCATGAATCAAAGTGCATGCAACAAGATTCATGATCTATCTTCTATCATCTTGAGAATTTACTAGAACTCATCTAGTATTATGCTCAAATCACCCTTATACATTATTTTTTTATCTTCTTTATGTGTTCTTGGGTAATCAAGGAAGAGTTTGGTGTTTGCAACAACCCAAAAAAGGATAACAAACAAGAAAGGAGGAGAAAAATAAGGTAAAAGTTTTTATATTTCTTGTTCTTTTACATATCCATGCATGCATGTTTGATTATATGGTTTTGGATTGTTAAGATGTCGGAATCTTGATTCTGACACTTCCGCTGCATTTGCATTCATGTGATGCATGCAACCATAGCTAACCCAATAGTGGTATCAGAGCAAGGTTTATGCATGTAATAAATGATGTATTGAATATGTACAAAGTGTTTGTTGAGTTGTGATTAACATGTTTATTGATTTGGAATAATTTATGTAAATTGTAGAAAAATTGTTTTTCTGATTTTGTTTCGGCTAAATGTTTATAAGATGTTATATTATGTTTTTGTCAAAGGAAATTGCAATTGACTGTCATTTGCTATTTTATTTCGAATTAATATCCACACTATTCATATGTTGATTTCTGGGAATTTCTGAAAAATTGAATGCATGTGTTGATTTTGAAAATTTTGTATTAATTTTGGAATTTTTTTCTGATTTTCTTTCATAGAAATGTTTATAAGGTGTTATTTTATGTTTTTCTAAAAGGAAAATGCAATTGAATGTCATTTGCTATTTTATTACGAATTTAGCTTCATCCTTATGCATGTATAAAGTTCTGAAAATTCTGGAAATGTGATGAACATGTAAATTCTATATTAATTTTTATAAAAATTGTTTTTATAAATTTTATAAATGCACATGCAAGATGAGATGTTGCCACGTGTATGAAATGCATGACACTTGTTGTTCAAGTGATTATCTTATGCATGTATGATGTAATGTTTGACTGGTGTTAGAATTAACATGACAAGTGTCATACACATGTGATGTTTGGCTTATTCCAGTTTTTTAATAATAAATCCTACGAATTAGTTTCTAGAATTTTTTTTATTATACACATTTATAAGACTCTGGAAAATTTCCAGAATTAATTGAATTTGATTCAATTAATAAATAAAGTCAAAGTCAACATTGGTCAACTTATTTAAAGTTGATGGAGTTGACTTACTTAATGACTTATAATATATGTATTTTGATTACGAGACCTAAATAAGGTTCTTATGTCATAAGAAACGTATTATTTTGATGACAATAACATGCTTAATGCATGTGCTTGAAATTAGGGTTCTGGAAATTATAGGTGCTTGTGGTTGAATTGTAGGTGCTTGTTGTTTTTAGAGGAGGCTAATGGTTGTTCTTAACTGGTTTATGTAAATTTTTACAAAGATTTTTAATATATGTACTGTTGTTGTATCTTCATCGATCTTTGTCCATTGATCTTTTGTGCTACATCTTAGTTTTCACTGTTTTCTTTCTTTAGCTAAATCTTTTAGAAATCTTGGTCAGATATATAATTTAATAATCCAAGAAATTTTTAAACTTTTGTAATGTTTTTTAATATATCTGGAAATTGTTGTAGTTTCTCAAGAACTTTTAATCCCACTGAAAGAAAATATCTAATTCATGAAAAGGAAACACTTGTATGTATAAAAACACTACAAAAATGGAAACTAGATTTATTACCTGTCAAATTTTTCATTCAGACAAATTAAAAATATTTATATAGATTTACTAAATACAATATTAAAACTAATTATAATCAAAACCATTAACTTCTTTTTCATGTCCTCCATAAAAACATTATCAATAGAATCTATTACCATTTGGATTAAAACAAGCACCACTTGGATTACCATTTATGGATAATAATTTAAAAGGACTAAAAGACTTCACACTAGCTTATATTGATGATATAATTATCTTTTCTAATAAAGATAAAGATGATCATTTACAAAATGTTAAATTAGTTCTCACCCGTTGTAAAATAACATGATTAATTCTCAGTAAAAAGAAAATTTAAATTAGCACAACAAATTATTGAATATTTAGGAATAGAATTTCATAATGGTTTTACAATTACAACCCAATATTCCTGAGAAACTATGACAATTTTCGAATATATTGATATGTGTTTAATTGTTAATACATTTATTCATTTACACTTAGCGATTAATGATACGAAAATGCTTAAGATACTCACTTTAAATTCATATATGATTTTAGGTAAAATTTGGAAGCAAATAAATTAGAGTGAGTCGAAAGCACTACATTTAGGTCATTTCTCGAAGAATAATTTTCACTTTTCTTCATGGAGCAAGAAGAAGAAAATTAAAAGATAAGAAAAAATCAAAATACAAAGAAGAAGAATTAAAAGTGCTTACTGGAAAAATGAAGAAATAATATGAGTGCAAAGCGCATGTAGTAGCTGGGAGTTGAAGGACAAAATGACATGCATGTAGATGGAAGAGGCCAAAATCAACATAGTAACAACTTAGGTCTTTAAAGAAAGGTTAATAGTAGGGTGGTCCATCATCTTTGTTAGTCACATCACCAAATAGTATTGAGGAAGCTAGTGTGAAGAGAGCTGCGAGAGAAGGGAGGTGCAAAGAACAAGGGGGGTCTTCGGTAGGGTTATTTGAGTATACTGAACCATTTTTTTTAGAGAGATCCATGGAAGGCTAGGTTTTTGATGCTAGTTCGGAAGCGACATCGATGTCGACGACCCAGGTTAAGCATTTTTTATTGTTTTATTGTTTCTTTCTTTTATTAGGAATTGATTATGGTATCTTGTGTTAATTGATTTGAGTTTTGTGTATGGATAATCAGATTTTCGTTATTTTTTGGTTTTTTGTGTTTGAACCCATTGGGTATTATGAAAGGATGATTTTAATGCGTTAATTGAATCGTTTATTTGTAAACCCATTGCTAGAATTTCGATTTAATCCGTAATTGTTATATTGAAATTCACGTGTAGCAACTAATGATTTGCAATCATTAAGGATAACATGACCTAGGTTAAATGACGCAGGTATGTGATTATTGCCCTACTTAATTGGTTTTCCTAATTCGTAACGTTACTGCCTAATTAAATCTAGAGATCGTATCCTAGGTTATTCGGTAGTTCGGTTTAGTTAACGATCGTATCTTGATTAAACAAAACCTAAGGAAAAACTTGGGTTAATTATTAACCCACGATTAATAGTTGCCAGAAGAGATTTGATAACAACAAATTAATGAAATATGCTTCATTAGGGTGTAGGTTGAGATTGAATCAAAGAACCGAATCCCTACTGAATTCCCCACTTTTATCATTTTTTATATGTTTTCTTTAATTTGTTTTTATTAGTCTAGTTTTATTTTATTTTCTTATTTCAAAAATCAAAACCCCCTGTTAAACCTAATCACCAGTTAATCTCATTTCATAAACTTTATACACACTCTTTGTGGGATCGACCTAAACTCACTACTGCTATAGTAGTAGGTCTAGTTATTTTATTTTGAATAGCGTTATGATGAGCGATCAATTTTGGCCCCGTTGTCTGGGAGTACGGTGTTTTGGATTTTGTTTGTGATTGTAATTGGTGTTTTGTATATATTTGTTCGTAATTGATTTCTTTTAGTTATTTTGTGTTCCTTTCATTTTTTTGTTTCGTCTTTGAAAAAAAGTAAAAAAAATTTCATGGATGGAAGTAATTTTTCTTTAATTTTTACTCTCAATCCTATAACCAAGGTTGGACTGATAAATCGAACTTTAGTTAAAGATGTGATAACTATCAGAATTACTTATATGATAGTTTACAGGGCACATAGCAAATCCTGTGTGGACTGGAAGCTTCTTGTCAAAAATCAAGTATATCGCTGGAAGAATTAATGAATGTTGTGATTGCTAACAATCTTCAATTTCAACAGAGTATGCAGCAGCTTCAAGAGAGTATACAACAACTTCAATAGACTACCCAACAGTTCCAGTAAGAAATAAGGCATAAAACATCTAGAAACTAGAACATGGCAAACCAAATGGGTTAGATGGCAGCGAGGATTGACTACCTAGAATCACAAATAGAAGAGGAGCAGTTATATCAACCTGAGGTATACCCAATAGATGTTAGTGCGGAAACCTTACATAATGATGAGAAGCTTGAGAATTTTGAGGTCAATCCTCAAGGATTTGCTTGTGTCGAAGAAGTTAAGGAGGAACTTGAAGTATAAAAAGATACATCTTTTATCTCAGAGGTAAAAACTGAGTTCATAATTATTATTGAGACTAATCCTTCACCTTTACCTAGCAGGTTGGAAGAATTAAACAAAGAAGGAAAAGGCAAAGAGTCATTCAAATTATTTCAAAAGAGTGAGGACTCAATAGACATGAAGAATCTAAAGATAGGGAAGACGCTGGAGGTGGACGATTATCAACCAAGGCCCTATCCAAAAGAACCTCACGTGGAGGAGCCACATGTGACACCTGAAAATCACAATTTTGTCATGTGAGGAGGAAACATGGAGTTGAGCCAGTGACCCTAAACAAAGGCGCTTCTTGAGAGGCAACCCAAGGAAAGTAAATTTCTTTTCTTTACATTTTCACATTTCTTTTTATATGCATATGTGTTCTTTGTTGGTTTGTTTCTTGCTTGTTTTAAATTTTCAATCAAAATAAGAGAGAATAAAACAACAAAACAAACATTTTCTCTTTTCTGTTGATTCTAGGATTATATATTCATGATTAGAGTGTGAATTGACTTAGAGAATTTCGTAGCAACTTTAGCATGTATTTTTACTCTTATGATTGGTGAATGTGCATTATCTTTAGAAGAGTAGTGACTAGTGGTAGACAAAGTCGGTGAGATTTTGAGACTCATTTGATTGACACATTCATATCAGTCTTATTTTCTTCTGATAATGTGTGACCTTCATGACATGTATCTCCTAATTTTGCCTTGAATTTATATTCGAGAACATATTTTTATCACATATATTAACATGGATATGATTAGGCATTCTTTGCTTTTCCAAATTACATTAGCCAAATAGCCTATCCATTATATGAATTTCCTTTTTAATATGCCCTTTTTGAGCTATATACCTTTCTTTTTATATAAACCACATTTTATGCTTTTAAATTTAACCAAATGTCTTATCCAAGTTATAAAATTAGTGGAGCATTTGTGATTGGTGAGTTTTTGGATGTACAAAAGTGTAAGTGTGGGGTGTACATATGTGTGGGTTGGTTAATGTTGGGATGTTTTCTTATGTCTTATCATTGAAATTCCCATGTTAATGTAGTTTTTTTAATGTAAAAAAAAGAAAGGAAAAGAAAAGAGAAAAGCACAAGAAAAGAAAAGAAAATAAAATGAAAAAGAATGAAAGAAAGAAAAAGAAAAAGAATGAAAATTTTGTTTTAAAAAAATAAATTTATCAAGGAGCTGCATATGAGTTTGCAAAGTTATTCATGATTAATGCATCTTCTTAGAGTTGTAATGAATGTGTTATTTGAGTATGTTAAATATCAGGTAGATGTTGGCTTGGAAGGTTCACTCTTATAGTTTCAATGTATTGTTGGCATAAATTGTATCAGTGATTCCTTCGAATTGGTATATGCTTTATTTGGTTTGTGTGTGAGAGCTAAATGGGATTGTGAGATATAAATGTTGCATTCATTATAGCTGACGGTACCTAATTTTTGATGAGTGTTGATTTGTTTCACTAGCTGAATGACTTTCATACTACTTGACTAAAATATATCTTACCTTACCTTTGCCCACATTGCAACCTTGAAAAGTCCTTTTGATCCATGATTTTGCATATGAACATTAGTGGTGGAGAAATGAAATGATATGCAAAGTTGTGGAATGATATGATCATGAATGGTGTTGAGTGTACCTATGGATGTATTTTAGTTAAGCACATTTTCCGAGTCTATCATTAGATTGCTCAATTTTTGAAGATGATGAATGTTGATTGATTATGAGCAAAAGCTTGGAATGCTGAATTCTTGCTATGATTTTTGAAAGTCATTCATATTTGGTTATTATTATATAGTATTGGAAAATATGGGAATTGAGTAAATGTTTCGGGGCTTTGAGCTTAATTTGAATGTTTTGCCCGAAGACGGTCAAAAGCTAATTGTATGAGAAATTGATATGTGTTTAATTGTTGATACATTTAACCATTTACACTTAGAAATTAATGATATGAAAATGCTTAAAATACTCACTTTAATTCATGTATGATTTTAGGTGCAATTAGGAAGTAAAAAAATTAAAGTAAGTCGAAAGCACTACATTTGGGCCATTTTTCGAAGATTAATTTTCACTTGTCTTCATGGAGCAAGAAGAAGAAAATTAAAAGACAATAAAAAAATCAAAATACAAAGAAGAAGAATCAAAAGTGCTTGCTGGAAAAATAAAGAAATAACAAGAGAGCAAAAAGTATGTAGCCATTGGAGTTGAAGGACAAAACGTCATGCATGCAGATGAAAGAGACCAAAAACAACAGCAGGTGGAGTAAAATGACATAGCAGCAGACTAGGACGGTAAGATAGAAACGGCAGTGCAACAGACTGGAATATTTGCGTTCAACACAGGCAACATCGCAGATTATGTGTGTTTGGCGCACGCATTTTACTTAAAACGCGTAGTAATAGCTTAGGTATTTAAAGAAAGGAGAATAGTAGGGTGGTCCATCATCTTTATTCGTCACATCACCAAATAGTACTGAGGAAGCTAGAGTGAAGAGAGCTGCGAGAGAAGGGAGGTGCAAAGAACAAGGGGGTCTTCGGTAGGGTTATTTGAGTGGGCTGAATCATTTTTTTTGGAGAGATCCATAGAAGGCTAAGTTTTCGATTTCAATTTGGAGACGACATCGACACCGACGACCCAAATTAAGCATTTTTATTGTTTTTCTCTCTCTCTCATTAGGAATTGATTATGTTTTCTTGTGTTAATTGATTTGTATATGGATAATCGAATTTTCGTTATTGTTTGGTTATTTATGTATGAACCCATTAGGTATTGTGAAAGGATGATTTTAATGTGTTCATTGGATTGTTTATTTGCAAACCTATTGCTAAAATTTCAATATAATCTGTAATTGCTATGTTGAAATTCATGTGTAGCGACTGATGATTCGTAATCGTTAGGGATAGCATTACCTAGGTTAAATGACATATCGTATGTGATTATTGCCTTGATTAACAGTTTTCCTAATTCATAATGCTACTGCCCAATTAAATTTAGAGATCGTATCCTAGGTTATTCGGTGGTTAAGTTTAATTAACGGTCGTATCTTGATTAAACAAAACCTAAGGGAAAACTCGGGTTAATTATTAACCTACGATTACTATTTGCTAGGAAAGGTTTGAGAACAGCAAATCAATGAAATATGCTTAATTAGGATGTAGGCCGAGATTGAACCAAAGAACCGAGTCCCTACCGAATTTCCCACTTTTATCATTTTTCACATGTTTTCTTTAATTTGTTTTTATTAGTCTTGTTTCATTTTATTTTCTTATTTCAAAATCCAAAACCCCCTGTTAAACCTAAACACAGTTAATTAATTTTATAAAATTTACACACTCTCTGTGGGATCGACCTAGACTTACCACTGCTATAGTAATAGGCCTATTTGTTTTATTTTGACTAGCGTTATGACGCACGGTCATATATTAAAGAACATTATAGAAGTTCTAAAATTTCTTAGATTATTAAATTATATATCGAACCAAGGATTTCTAAAAGATTTAGCTAAAGAAAGAAAACAATTACAACTAAGATGCAACACAAAAGCTCAGTGGACATAAACCGATGAAGATACAATGGTACTTATATTAAAATAACTTTGTAAAAATTTACCAGCATTATATAATTATAATATGAAGGATACATTGCTTGTATAAATTGATGCAAGTATAGATACATAGGTTGGTTGCCTTTTGTCAAAACCACCTCACTAAAAGAAATATCTTTTATGCAAATATATCAATATGACTTTTAATCCCACTGAAAGAAAATATCCAATTAATGAAAAAGAAACACTTGCATGTATAAAAATACTACGAATATGGAAAGTGGATTTATTACCTATCGAATTTCTTATTCAGACATATTCAAAATGTTTATCTGGATTTACTAAATACAATATTGAAACTAATTATAATCAAGGCCAATTAATTCGATGGAAATTAGAACTAAATCAATATAATTTTCAAATTAATTATATCAAATCCTCTACTAACAGTCTTGCAGATACTTCAACCAGAGAATGGAAACAACTATCCTTAGCTTGAAGGAATCACTCGCTAAGAAGGAAGCAGACTTATTAGAATTGCAGCAACAAGTAGGAATAGTGACAAAAGATATCAACCAGTTAAGAACAACCATTAGCCTGATCACAAAACAACAAGCACCTACAGTTGAACGAACCACACCACAACAACTTTCTCAATCAACTATTCCACCTATTACGTCTACGTTAAACAAACAAGACATCCCACCACAAATAATCACTCCTATGTCTCAAAAGAAAGAAGACATATTCGACTTAAATACCTATGTCATATTCAATGGACCTATGGTAGGAATCAATGACGAATGGCATAAAGCTGCCATTCATATTACTAGAAAACCCTCAATCATTCATTGCAGCTATTCAACCAGGACTGAACCTGAAAAAGCTCTCAAAGAATTCACAGAACCATCATTATGACCTGAATATAAACAAGTCATAAAAAAACCAGTTTCAGAAACAAAGATGAAAACACTTGGACATCCAGTCAGTATGGATAAAATTAATGCTATACCTACAAAAGAATTAAAAGAGGAAATGAAAAAAGATTACTCCTGAAATGTTCTATGATTGTTTTTAGGCTCTCAACAATTGGATAGAGGATCAAAAAATATTCCAATATTATCCTTATAACCGTGGAAGATATGGACCAAAAGCAATTATCTTTCTCGAAGCTGAAGCACCCACCACCTATCTCTTTTTTTTAGAGTGGGTTAGTAGATAATATTTACCTAACCAATTTAAGTATCCTCTCAGACTTTCCAACTGGATTCACCCAAGCGGTCAAAAATTATAAAGAACATTTTTCTAAAGATCGAGAAATATTCATCAAAGTATTCAGCAGTTATCCCATATTCAAAGGACTAGGCATTCAGCTATCTCGAGTAGCTTATGTTCAAATTGGAATAAGCAATGAGATGTATCCACCAATCGACGAACCACCATACTATCAATTTGATTGGGAAACTATTAATCAATTAAATCTCCGCTGCATAGTAGGACTTTATCAACAAAGTCAAAAAATTAATCAAGATTCGTTGATAAATCTCAATTATCGAGGACAAAATTTATACAAGATCACAATTTCACCGGAATCTCTCTAACTCATCAAACAATTTGAACCATCATTAGCTTATGTTCAAATTGGAATAAGCAATGAGATGTATCCACCAATCGACGAACCACCATACTATCAATTTGATTGG
>JAOQMS010000003.1:23062685-23086956 GCA_027563885.1 Erythroxylum longipes
TTGTGCTTTATTTTTCTAATTATCTTTATTGAGTTGTGAGTATCTTATGCATACATTAGGGACAATGTATGATTTAGGTGTGGGGAAGCGAATGTTCATATTTGTTGAACTTTGTGACTTTGCTTGAACTCATGATATTCCTCATGATAGCTTCATAATATTTTGATTATTGTTCATGAATAATTCTAAAGATAAGGTGCATTTTCGATTTAAGATCTAAAGCATGAGAGACACAAGCATGATTAATGTTTTCATTAAAAAAAATTTCAAGTATCTCATTGGTTTTGTTGAATGAAAAGTGTGCAAGACTTGATGCAATTTTGACACCTACGTGAGCTTTGAGCCTAAGAGCATTAATCACATATGTGCTCATATATCTTTTTGTTGTGTTTCATCGAACTTAGCTTATCTATGCTTGAACTTGCTTTTGAATACGTGTTGAGACCACATTTTTATGAATTTGTGTATAAAGATAATGACGGCATTTAGGATAACCATTTTTTGACCTAAACAAGCCTACCGTAATTTTTATCCCTAGAAAAATAATTTGTGCCTTAACCTTTCTTCTTGCATAATAACCTTGTTACAAACTGAATTTACCCTTTTTGTTGTTGATATGCTTAATAATTTTGAACCCTTAAATTGAAAGAATTGTATCCAGTTTATTTGCATAGGATTTTAACTATTTCCATGAAAACTTAATTAAATGATTCAAGTTGCATTGTTATGATTTTTTATAGAATGGAAGAGAAGTATAAAAAACAAAAACAAAAACAAAACAAAAAATCCTCTTTGATATTTTTGTTTCAAAAAAGAGAAAAAGACCAAAAAAAACCAAAAAAACAAAAGAAAAGAACAGAAAAAGTGATTGAAAGAGATGTCATTTGAACCAAGTGAATTTTGATTTAAGTTGAAACTTGTATGGATAAGTTTGTATGATTCCCTTCAATTTATTTAGCCAAAAAGTTCCTTTTGTAATACTTTACCTAATTCACATTACAATCCTTATTAAGTCCCTTTGATTTATACATTAGGTTCTTTTTGTCTAATGGTGGAGATATATTCTTGAGCAAGCTTATGGAAATAACTTACTATGTTTTGATTTGAGAGCTTAATGAACCCTGGACACTTTGAGCGTATAGAGTGAAATCCTTGTGAGAGTGTCAAGTCTTATTCATTTGATTTTGATAGAATTGATGAGATGCTATGTTTTAACAATGTGTTCTATAAGTGCTTATTCTCTCAATTGTTATTTTATCTTAACCCTTAAATGTGGATTAGCTTTTGGATATTTTTGGATGACATGGAAGGAGATGAGAGGTTGTGAAGATGATAAATGTATTGAATTGATGTATGCTTAAGGACAAGCATGAGTTTGGTGTAGGGCAATTTAATAAGATCTTATCTTGACATATTATTTGATATTATCTCCTTTGTTTTAAATTTATTTTAGTTCTTAAATGTTAAAATTAATGTTTGTTTTGTTTTAGGAGATACAAAGTAGAGATTGCATCAAATTGGACTTTATTGATGATATTCACAAATTTTGGATAAAGTGAAGAGATTAATGCAGTGAATATAGTTGATCACTTGAAAAGTTGGAGCTTACCCGGGAAACTTCTTCTTATCCCTATCATGTAGGAGTTTGAATTTAAATTCGTTTTAGATAGATAGCCTTACAAGCTATAGTTAGATTAGGATTAGATTAGAAAACCCTATAAAAGGAAAGTTTCTCACAACAGAAAAAGGGTTCTCTCCTCTTACTTTTTTTGCAATTCTCCGTCTTTCTTCTATTTTTATTATTGGAGCAAAATCAATCTTTCTGATTCAAGAAAATTCAATACTCTAATTGTGACCTTATAAGGTTTTGTGTTTCAAACTTTTATTCACGTTTAATTCAAGTATTTCTTGTTTTGAGTTTTCATATTTCATTAATGATTGATATTTGATTAATCTAACAATTTAATTTAATATTAATTATTTTATCGCTATCCAGGAGTCCAGTGATCCGTAATTGTCATGAAAGATTGGTACAAGTAGCAAATAGGTTATTTATGGATTTCCATATTTATCTTATGATAAACAAGAAAACCAAATTGAATAGTTGTAGCTATTTTGATTATTTAATTTAGGGCTTAGTCTTTTTTCACAGAGCTTATTGCTATCATTTATTTGATATGGAATGCTATCACCCTCATTCAATAGATGATAAGTTTTGGTTTGGATGATGGGTTTGAACCAATTAATTTGGGAAAATTTAAGACTTATTACGACTATCCTAATATGTTTTGGATTAACTGCTTGAATCATGAAAATATTCTTTTTAGATCAATGATCAATGTTACAATTAGATGAGATCTTTCCCTTGAATCGAAGTTTGGTAATCTTGACTTTCTCAATTTTAAATTCATTTGATTTAATTTTTTCATCTTATTTTCAGTTAATCAGTTATTTAATCAAACCCCAATTTACTTTTATTACTTGAAATTAAGAAGCTAATGTTTAGTTCTCTAGGAATTCGACCTAGTTCTAAAACTATTACAAAAAGTTTGAAGAATCATAATTATTTTGGGGGCTTTGACAACCTGACCACTCATGGTGATTAAAGCTAGTTTTGTAACAACTGTAGATAAGTTGGATTTTGAATTGGAGATATTAGATTAGAGAAACCAACTAGTTATGAGTTGGCACTTCAGACCATAATGACGAGCCTAGGTTAAACCTGTACTTTTAAATTGATTGTTGTCTTACATATGTAGGACCATGCATGATATGCATTTGCACTAACATAATTCTTAGGTTCGTTTGTTATGTCAAGTGCAAATGAATATTGGATATAGAAGTAAGATAATTAAGATGTTTATGGATTGAATCTAATACAATCATATCGTTAAAGATAACATTTCTTTATTAAACCCTCCTCTTTATGCTCACTTTGAAAATTATATAATTAGTTTACTAAATTTTAGCAATTAAGTCAATGGCATTGCTCTTGCCATATTCCTTTAAATAAGATTAGCTACTTTTGGACTCCTAATTAATCACAAATTATAAAAAGAAAACAAATGCATACATTACTTGAAGAAAAGAGAGGAGACTAGACTTACTCATCTAAAAAGTTTACATCATAAAATCAATAAACCAAACAATTTTGAGTGAAAATCTAGTTAAGAAAGTCTTTATCAAAATAGATATATCTATATGCCAATTCAACATATATTTAACATTAATATATGTTATAATAATAAATAAATTGAATGCAGAAGAAATTAATACACCTCCTACCATTAATGTTTTGCTTGAAAAGTTTGCATTTTTGGAGTTTTTCTAAATTCTCAGTTCCAAATTGATGGTGTATTTTTAGAAGGGTAAGAGGAGCTTAGGGACTCAAAACTTTGCAAGTGAAAAAATATAACAATGTGCTCTCATCAAACACATTGACAATTACCACAAAATCATAAAATTAATATCCACTAACTACATAACATTGGACTATTAATTGGTATTAAAACTATTTAGAATAGGGAAATATCTCATATTCTTCCATACATTTAACTTGTTATTAAATCCTATTCCGATCCAAATATAGTATATTAATCATAGTGGTAAGTCCTTTAATAGCTGAGTCCTGTAATATGAGAAAATATTAGAGTTTCACAAAAATAACATTTTCCATACAATGAAAACTATATAATAGAACTCAATCTCATTCTAACAACATGATTCTTGAACTTAATTGGTGGCATGTCTTTTGTTAAAGGATCAGCTATCATTAATTTAGTGCTAAAGTATTCATTGATCACTTTCTTTTCCTTAACATGCTATCTTACAGATAAAAACTTATTGTCGATATGTATACTTTGAGAATCACTCTTATTATTTTTAGCTAGAAAAACAACAATTGAATTGTCACAGTACATTCTCAATTGCCTAGAAATGGAATCTATGAGTCTAAGCCTACATGCGAAACTCTTTAGTCATACACCATATGATGTAGCCTCAAAATAAGAAACAAACTCAGCCTCTATGGTTGAAATAGCAGTTAAAGACTATTTGACACTCCTCCAAGATATGGGTCCATGGGCAAACATGAAGATATAACCTAATGTTGATTTTCGTAAATCAAAACACCCAGAAAAATTTGAATATGAATACCCTATTATCTCTAGATTGTCAACTTATCTATACATAAACATGTAATCTTTGGTCCTTGAAGGTACCTTAATACTTTCTTTGCAGCTCTTCCGTGGTTTAATCATGGGTTATCATAATATCTGTCTAACATTCTAACAACAAATGCAATGTCAGATCTTACATAAACCCAAGCATATAACAGGCTTTTGACTACAAAAGCATACAGAATGTTTCATTTGTTCCCTTTCAAAACCATTTTTTAGGCATTGGTCCAAATTGAACCTATTGCCTTTCACAATGGAATCTACACTTAGTGAACAATCTTTCATCTGAAATCTCTCTAAAACTTTATTAATATAGGTTTTTTAAGACAACCCCAAAATACCATAGAATTTGTCTCATTGGATCTTAATGCCAATGACATGAGACACATCACCCAAATCTTTCATTTCAAAATTCCTAAAGAGAAATTGTTTTATGTCATGTAACAAACTCCTATCATTAGTTACAAGTTATATGTCATCTACATATAATACAAGAAAACAAATTTTACTCTCACTAATCTTTTGGTACTAACCTTTTCATGTCATCTTACTAACCTTTTGTTTAATGAGTCTTTCTTTGTTTTAAATACCCATTTACACCTCGTGGGTTTTGCTCCTTTAGGCAACTTAACAAGATCCTAAATATCGTTATTCTTCATGGATTCATTTCTTCCTTTATAGCATTATACTATAAATTTGATTCATTACAACTCATAGCTTGTGAAAAGGTTTCGGGATCATTCTCGACTCCTATATTGTGGTCTGATTCTTGTAAATATATAACAAAATCACTAGTAATGGTTGATTTCTTTGTTCTAGTAGATCACCTTAATATTTCACCAACATCTTCCTGTGAAGCCTGCTGCTTAACTGGTTGTTAATTGTTTTAAGGTAATTCCTGAATAACTGGATCTACTGAATTATCAACAACATGTGGAATTTCTTGATTATTATTTATGTTGACGGTAGGCTATTGAATTTCAACAGTTGGTTGTACAACATCTATTTGAACTTGAGGAGCGTTATAAATGACACTCACCTTATTATTTAAGGTGGAAGGCTGAGTATACAATCGATCATTCGCACTAATCAAGTTATTCCCAAAAATTTTGCATTTCTTGGTTCTATAATTCTAGTGTGATGTGATGGACAATAAAACATATATCCTTTATACCTTTCAGCATATCTAATGAAATACTCGTTTATGGATTATAAATTATTATTTCATACAGACATCACTAAACACGTATATGTTGCAAACTCAATTTCTAACCTTTAAATAACTTAAATGATGTCCTTTGAACAGCCTTGATTGGTACCCGATTTAATATGTACAATATCCTCTTAAGTGCCTCAGCCCATAAGGACTTAGGAAGCTGTTAACATGCTCCGTACCATGTCTAATAATATTTAGTTTCTTCTTTCTGCTATACCATTCTGGTCTGGAAATTCAAGCATAGTTTATTGGGCTACTATCTCATTTTTTGAAGATACCTTACAAATATACCAGGTACTTATCCACCTTTAATATATCTATATAATATTTTCCACCTCTATCAGACCTCATGATCTTAATTTGTTTACCATATTGTTTCTCTACATCAGCTTTGAATATTTTGAAAGCATCTAGTGCTTCATTCTTGTTATGAAGCAATTAGAGATACATATGCTGTGAATAATTATCTATAAATAAGATGAAGTATTTCTGACCATATGAGCCCATATATGGATTATAAATATCTATATGCATGATCTCTAATATTTTTAAACTTCTCTTGGCACCTTTCTTTGATTTGTTGGTCCGCTTTCTCTTTATGCAATATATACAAGTTTCAAAATCAGTAAAATCCAATGAACTAGGCACTCCAGCATTTACTAATCTTTTAATCATTTTTATGGAGATCTGTCCTATTCTCTGATGCCACAATATATAGGAATTTTCATTTATAACACATTGTTATGTTTCAACATGAACATGTATTACATTATAACAAGTATTCTCTTGTAAATTACAATAGAAAAGACCATCAAATAATGTACAATTCTTATTAATTCAATTTTATAATTTAACTTTAAAAATCCATCTAAAAAATAAAAGGGATATCCAAAAGGAACAAGACTTGAAACTGAAATCAATTTCCTAGAGAAATTAAAAATATAAAATGTCTTATCTAATTTTAAAACAAAACTAGCATATAAAATTAAATTGTAATTCCCAACAGCCTATACATATGAACGCATCTTATTTTCGAATAAGATATACTACTCAATTCCCACTGACTTCCTTGGGTTTTGCAAATTGTGCAACTCATTTGTAATTTGGATTGTACAACCAAAATTAATCTATCATGTGTCGTAACAAACTTCAGTCATATTAGAATCAAAGCAAAATAGTTATATTAAATTACCTTTCTTTTTAAGTCATTCCTCAAGTTTGACACAATCCTTCTTCACGTATCCTTTTACATTATAAAAGAAGCACTTAGATTCCTTCTTAATGTCAGCTTAGGCAGACATTTGTCCTTTTCCCCTTGAGCTGACTTGATTTTTCTTCTTTCCTTGAATAACTAAATATGCACTCTCCTAACTCCCTCCCTATTTCATCAACAATCTCCATTCCTCTTAAATACACATGGTCATTAATTCATTTATTAACCATTGATCCTTCTGTGTATTATAAGAGATTTTACTGGGTTCGTATGGTGGTGAAATGGTGTTCAAAATGTAATGAACGATGAAAGAATCAGACATCTCAACCTCGAGTTTTTTAACTGAGTTGCAATGTTCCTTATCTTTATGTTGTTCTCATCCACACCTCAAACACCGATGAGCCTTATAGGTGAAAATTTTATAATTAGAGTGCTAGCAATTGGTTCTTCTGAAGTTTCAAATTATTCATCAATAGCTTCTAGCAAGGCGCAGACATTGTCATGCTATTCTACAGAATCATGAATGCTAGCAAAAATTTTGGTTTTTGTGAACATCACACTTAGTCAATTAGATTACTCCTAACGTTCATAAAGAGCAATTTCAGCTATAGTGTTGGTCTCAGTTACCTTAGGTTGTTCTTCTTTCTATATAGCATATTCAATACCCATCCATCCAGAAGACGAAAAATTATCTCCTTTCAAATCTTATAGTTTTCACCCCTTAATTTGAAAATTTTATAACTTGTATCAGAAAAACTAACAGTTTAAATAGCTGCATAATTTAAACATATATGCTACTTATATGTGTTACCAATATAAAACATATCTTAAAAGACATAAATCAAATGGCATAAAAATTACCTATAGGCTAAATTTTTAATTCAAACATATTTATGTTAAACTTTATGATAAAACTATCTCATTATATTCCAATTCCTAGTATCTGTGGGAAAATTAGAAAAAATTTGATATTTCATCTTAATTAATCATTCAAATATAATAAAAATTCTTGTAGGATAAAATTTATTATACCAAAATAATTAACTACAATTAAATGTCTCATCACTTTATGTGATTAAGTACATAAACATTTAATTTTATATAATTAGGGTTGTTGTGGCTAAGCCCTAATAATTAATCACTAAAATATTTTATCCAAAATTTTATTCACAATGCAAAGATATAGACATAATAATTATGTGGAAAAAAAATGATAACATGATTCTTATAAAAGTTTTTCCTGAAAGTTTTATACAATTATAATTTCAATACACAACTTATTTGGTTATCTCCTTTAATTTAGTTGGCAGAGGGTCATCATGCGCCCATGTAGGCTTGGATTTGCTTTGCAAATTCATAACCTGATTCACAGAGAAATTTTCCCAAACTTTTTATACAAATATAAGTTCAACGTAGAACTTATGAAGTTATCACCTTAAGCTTAGTTGGCAGAGGTTCATCATGTGCCTCACATGAACGCGAGTTTGAGCCTTTACAGTTGCATCATAATTTTTTTAATAAACAAACAACATCGTTTGGTAGAAGGGTTTTCTTCAACCTTTAACAGTGTCATAACAACGTGGTTCATGACCCACCAAATACCAAACAAAATCATATTAAAAACACCACAAAAATTGATTATGTAAGTGTAAAAACACCTCTAAAACACTTAAATTAAAGATCTGTACCTTTAATGAAAAAATTCCAAAAACAACTTTAAAATGCAAAATTTTGAATATGAAAATTTTTTCAGAATTCGAAATTTTCCAAAAACTAAACGAAGACAAAGGTTATTATCGCTCTGATACTAAATATAAACCAATTCAACATATATTTAACGGTAATATATGTTATAATAATAAATAAATTGAATGCAGAAGAAATCAATGTACCTTCTACCATTAATTTTTGCTTGAAAAGTATGTGTTTTTATGAAGTTCTTCTAAGCTATCAGTTTCAAATTGATAATGTATTTTCAGAGAGATAAAAGGATTTTAGGGACCCAAAACTTTGTGAGTGAAAAAATATATTAATATGCTGTCATCATTAAATACATTGATAGTTACCACAAAATCAGAAAATTAATATCCACTAACTACATAATGTTGGACCATTTATGGGTATTAAAACTACCTATAATATGGAAAATATCTCATAATATCAACTTTGGAAGTTTTAAAATCTCCTTAAGGGAAAAAGCTGTCACTCATCAAACATAAAAAAGATGAAGTTTAGATTTGCATACGAGGATTGGATCTGGCTCCAAATAAGAGGGAAAGTTTTACTTATTAGGACTATATATTTCTGAATTCTGAAATTGATATATTAGAGCAGGGAAAACAACAATGCAGTAGTTGGGACAACATGGTTTTCAAACTTTACCTCTTGAACTTGATATTTTGAGAACTCGTGGGCAAACTTAAGGAACATGCATGATACGTATGGAGCAATATGATATTTATAACATCATTTACGTCTATTTTTGTCGCATGTACCTTCCCTTTTTTTGGAGCTACATAACTCAAAAGTTTATCAATATCTACGTAAGATCCGAGACATTATATAAATTTTCATTATTTATGAGAATGAAAGGAATTAAATATTACATTAAAAAAAACACTCTATTATTTACTTCTACATGTCTATCGAAAAGAAGTTAATAAATAAGATTGAAATTAGATTCTAACTTATTAATTATACTAGAAGTTAGATTCAAACTTAGGCTATATCTCAAATTTGTTAACATCTTAAATTTGTTGATCTACTAAAAGAGTAGGGATAATAAATTATGAAATTTCAAATCTTTCTACATTTGTTTTATTTTAGTTTATAATGGTTAAAATTTTTAATAAGTGTTTAATTTTTTAGAAAATACGACAATTCAATTTAAAATGTTATTTTTGTTAATATTTTATCGGTGCAATTGAGATAACAGTATAAAAATTAATATTTAGAATAATCATATAACGTTTTTGCATATTTGTTGAATGTAAATCAAACATAATCAACTACATGAAGGATAACTTTTAAATGTTAATATTTATGTTTATTCGACAATAATATTAATAAAATATTAATAGAAATAATTTTTAAATTTTTAAAAATAGATGCTCAAATAAAATAATTTTAAAATTGACATTTTTAATTTATTATTCTAAATTATACTCCAGAACAATAGATATAACTTTATACTTGGTAAATCTAGAAATGGAGATGAGAACAAACACATGAGAATTGAGATGTAATTCACATGACCAACATGATTCACATGAGTCCCATCATCTCATCATATTGCGAGTATCATATAATGCAAAAATCTAGCCAAACAATGTTAAGCGCAATTGAAATTGAAGATAGAGGCCAAGCAATGCAACAATCAGTGGCTGTGTAAGTGGATGAGAACTACCACACCCCACCCCACTAACACTGACACATTTTGACAGTTAAAACTGCTGCCGACCGTACAACTGGATCGATGTCGGTGAGCCGTCAGTTGTCAGATACTCAGATGTCACGCATTTGGAAATAGATATTTTATTTTTGTTCCGCTTACCTTATTTTTCCTTGTTCCTACTGATCCCATCTATTCATAATAATAAATTAGACGGCTGAGATTTACAGAAACAGAGGAACAGATCAACGGGACGGAAGATCTGTTCCCTACGTATCTTAGACGTGGCCTCTTAAGTCTTAACTCACTCTTCTATCGGATTTTTCAAACAAATTGCAGAGAGCGTTGTGTTCAACTTGAATACGGCGCCGTATAAATGGCACAATCATTCTATGTTGGACACATGTTTGATTAAATAGGAAATCGGCCGCCGTATGTAACCGTTGGCGGCTACTCCACGCGCACGGATAAGTCCACATAAACCCGCGGCGTCATTATGGGGTGTGGCTTATAATTGTCTACAGACACAACATCACGTAGACATAGTATCCAAAATTTGCACTAATACTAAATTGGTGGCTCTTTCCTATATTGTTATAAATCTCGATTTTAATATATAATGGAATAAATACACTTGAACTTCTATAATTTGACTTTTTATATATTATAAAAATTCTTATTTTTGTTTTATAATATTTTTTTAATTGAATTAAAAATTAACAGAAATATGAGAAAAATGTGTATAATAATTAAAAATATTGTAAATAATTAATACTAATTTTTGAATATAATAATTAAAATAAAAATTAAATCACATAAAAATTTAGAATCATTAATCTTAATATAATCACTTAGTTCATCCTAATAGAGTTGTATTATGTATTAGAGATCATTATCGATTGATTAGATTAAATTAACTATAATTTTAAATGTTTTGTAATATATAATTAATGAATTATATATTATATATCGGAAAGAGAACATCTAATCAATAATCATATAGCTTGAGAACCTATACATGCCTATCTGTATTGAAAGATCCACAATTATTAGTTACCAAGACAGTCTCTCTTGTGGAAACAAAAAAGCAGCTCATATGTTTCACGTGCCTAATAAATTTCGGCTGTAGATAGTGCCTAGTTAGCTACATTCCTTGCTGCCGACTAGACCCTTAGCCCCATTTTAGGTAATGTCTCCAGCCCAAAACGAAGGAATAAAGACAAGGGAGGCCTACGGCTGCAAAATTTGGTTTAAAATGTCCTTTGAACCGCGAGAGAGACGGCGCTTGGAGAAACGATTGTAAACATCAATCGTCAGATGCCTGCAGATTGTGGTGATGAGCCCACTACGATACGGAGCACATGTTTAAAGTGAGAGTTTTAAGTTCCTTCTTATCTTTCACGCATCCATTATTTTTTATACTGTGTTATAGTGTGGTTTATCTACCTAGCTAGCTCCTCTATGTTCTGTGTTCACCACTCAATGTTTAAAAAGTGCATCAAATTGTCATTTCTTAACACGAATCGATAGATTTGATTGAATTTCCTTGGTCAACTATAAAAACATATATAAT
Organism: Erythroxylum longipes; assembly: GCA_027563885.1. Taxonomy (NCBI): domain Eukaryota; kingdom Viridiplantae; phylum Streptophyta; class Magnoliopsida; order Malpighiales; family Erythroxylaceae; genus Erythroxylum; species Erythroxylum longipes. Next base: position 23,074,257 of record JAOQMS010000003.1, read on the forward strand.
CATTCAGCATTACAAGTGACTACCATGGTTATATGGTGCGACGAGCTAGCTAGCGAGCATTATTTTCCTTCCTTTAATCAATTCCTTTAAGGATACTTCATATACATCTTCTTAGTAGTTTGACTTTGTTATTTTTTTTGTTCAGATAATTCGAGTAATTATTGTATAGATGGGAAATCGATCTGCTTCTTATGTTGCTCATTTTTTCTCAGTTGAACTATGTGAAGAGTCTTGACGGAGTTCGACGGTTAATTGGACCAGATTCACGCGTCGGAGATAAGTTGACAAAGTAGAAACTTATGGATTTGATTATGGAGTATGATGAATGGGTGATTTACATAGTAACTTAAATGGCGTCACATAAGTTACGGGTTAAAGAGAAGCTAGTCTAATATGGATAGATTTATTAAAAAAGGGCAAAAGTTGAAAATTCACAAGTGGAGTAATTTTACGCTAAAAAGATAAAGTGAGTTATATACAAAAATAAGCTTAAAATTATTTGGATTGGATTTAAGTGAGTCCATATACAATCAAAATTACTGTACTTGTAAATTTCTAAGCATTAGGGCTGAATTTTGATTAAAAAAATAAGACTTTTAGGAGATTTTTAATTATTAAAAGGGAAAATTTTTGAAAGATTTTAATATAATAAAATTAAAAAACTGCTCAAAAGAGGAGAGAGAGATAAAAAAGTTGAAAAGGACGAGGAAAATTTATATAAAAAGAGAAAAAAAAGTGAAGAAAAATAATTCAAAAAGAGAACAGGAAGTGATGATGAGAAATAAAATGATGTAATTTCTAAAAGTAGAAAAATAATTTTTTAAAACCAAAATTAGTAGAGAGAATTTTAAACTATTGAGAGTAAATTTAAAAAATTGAAAAAAAGCATATAGTCCTGAAATTATTATAATAGAAAAGATTTAAATAGAATATTATACTGTTCTATTTCCTTAAAAATTATTTAGTTAATTATACCAATCCTAATCGTAACACTATTTTTCTAAATAAATCCTTACAATATGAATTTCATTAAAAGGATCACTTATTTTATACTACACTTACATCAATAATAATAATAATAACAACACCTAATAAAAATTTAATTGATAAGCAAAACTTGAAAAGGTCTAATAATACGTAACTTTATCTTTAATTAGCAGACAGAAAATACTAGAATTACAATATTATTAAATTACACTCTTATGTTGTAGTTTTATAGAATAGATACATTAAGATATTAGAAAAATAATTCATTTAACTAATTATCAATATACAGGAGCCTTTTTCACAAACTTATTACTATAAGAAACTTTTTAGAACTTTCGCTTAAAGAGGTATTATTGTTTTAAATAGCTTATTAATTATTTTATTTATATATTATTTAAACACATAATTACGCAAAGTACAAGCCAATTCCCTCCCACGACCACAAGGGTAGGAAGTTTGGGGTTATGGAAGAGTACCGAAATCAGACCAAGTCTTCCAAGTTCCAACGACTCTTTGATTTAACACGTTTATTAATTGGTGGTCACAATCCGCCGTAACATATTCCTTTCGAAGTCAGTTTCTTCCTAGCGAGCTCTCGTTTCTTTCCCTAAGCTTGTGAACCACGTGCTACATATAATATCTATTTTCTTTTTTTTTTTCTCAATGCCAGAGTACTATTTAAGTTTGAATAAATAATATCATATTTATATTATATGTAAAATTATAATCTATTGGTTTTTGGTAACATTTTCTCTTTTATTTTAAACTTACTTCCAAATTTGTAAATTATAGGTAATTTTAATAATTATAATCTAAATTGTGACTGCTAAATGGGAGAGTTTGTAACACTTTTAATATTAATAGGAGTATTTTAAATAATTTTTAAAATTATAAATGATTTAAATATTTAACATTTTATTTTTAAACATAATAATAATTATTATTTAAATTTTAAAATTATTTAACATTTATTTTTTTTTCAATTTAGTCATTTAAAATTTTGTCTTAATATAATACTAATCGTTATGGACATAATTACAATCAATTGCAAACAATTCATTAACTGGGGCCTTAAACCCAAAACTCTTGATTTTAAAGCTTTTATACGTTGTTATTATATTTACAAGTCAAAGACTCGCATCCATGCGTGTGTATAAATAGAGTTGGCCTTCCCTTGTTTCGTTATCATACAATTGTGGAAGTCTCACCAGGGTGAACGCGAAACGTTGAAGCCATGCTACTCTTCTTCATTTTGTTTGTCCCTCTAGGGTTTTTTCTCTTCCTTTTATTCTTTTCACTTTTCCATGAATTCAACAAATCTCACCTGAAGATGCTTTCTTATTGCGGCCCTCCTTCTTATCCTTTCATTGGCTGTTTAATCTCTTTCTACAAGAATCGTCGCCGTCTTCTTGACTGGTACACCGGTCTTTTATCGGCGTCTCCATCCCAGACCATTATCATTCAGAGGCTAGGAGGTCACCGGACTGTAGTCACGGCCAATCCAGCCAATGTAGAGCATGTTTTGAAGACCAACTTCAGCAACTTCCCTAAAGGAAAACCCTTCACTGAAATCCTCGGAGACCTTCTGGGTTCCGGGATATTCAACGTTGACGGCGATTTATGGTGCGTCCAACGTAAACTTGCCAGCCACGAGTTTAGCACCAAGTCTCTGAGAGAATTTGTAGTGAAGATTCTGCAAGAAAAAGTGGAAAATCGCTTGATACCGTTGCTGGAAAACGCTGTTAAGAATCAAAAAGTATTGGATTTGCAAGATCTGTTGAAGAGATTTGCGTTTGATATTGTGTCCGAGGTTTCTCTTGGCGTAGAGTCTTCTTCTTTGGATCTTTCGAAACCCGTTCCTCCTCTTCTTCAAGCATTTGACACTGCATCAATGATAAGCGCCATGCGAGGAATGGCACCTGTTTACGCGGTGTGGAAGACAAAGCGAGCTTTAAACTTAGGGGTCGAAAAGAACCTCAAAGAAGCAATCAAGCTTGTTCATGATTCTGTCTTCGAGATTGTTAAAAACAAGAAAAGGGTTCTCGAAAAAGATCGAGATAGAAAGCTCGATGGCGATCTTTTGTCGAGATTGTTATCTGCCGGTCATGATCAAGAAGTTGTGAGAGATATGGTGATAAGTTTCATCATGGCCGGTAGAGACACGACATCGGCCGCTATGACGTGGCTCTTCTGGTTGCTCTCAAAGAACAGAAACGTGGAGGAGATGCTTGTAAATGAAGTAACATATCTGCTCAACAATGGTGAAAAGGAGCTAGATTTTGAAGTACTGAAAGACATGAATTACTTGAAAGCAAGTTTATGCGAGTCCATGAGACTGTACCCGCCGGTTGCATGGGACTCAAAACATGCTGTCGTTGACGATGTCTTGCCGGACGGTACTCTTGTCGGGAAAGGAGACAGGGTAACGTATTTCCCGTATGGAATGGGAAGAATGGAAAATTTGTGGGGTAAGGACTGCTTCGAGTTCAAACCAGACCGTTGGTTCGAAGAACCATGGGTGACCCCAGGTAGGTCGATGAAGTCGGTTAGCCCTTATAAGTTTCCAGTCTTTCAGGCTGGTCCAAGGGTGTGCCTTGGCAAGGATATGGCTTTTATACAGATGAAGTATGTAGTTGCAGCCATTTTGCAGCGGTTTGAGATCAATTCGGTTAATGAGGAAGAACCGGTTTTTGTCCCTCTACTAACGGCTCATATGGCTGGTGGGTTCAAGGTTATGGTGACTAGAAGGAAAGGCCACGGTGGTAGCCAGTGAGAAAATGTGGACGTAATTGTCAGTGCCATTGTAGATTTGTGATGTAGCCAATCCAATTTGGTATAATTTATGTAAGGCTTATCGTTTGAAAAGACAAAACGATCACTATGTTAATTAAATTTTATTTTAGTTTAGTCCAAATCCAATAATGACTTTGTGGTATTTTTATGTACACCTTATGTTCAATGAAAGCTGCAGTTCATGCACAATTCACGTTAGTAGGTTTAGAGTTCTAGAAAAAGATTAGCTGGCCTCTGATTTTCTTTTAGGTTATGTTTGGTTTAACTTAAAGTTTTTAATGGAATAGAATGAAATGAATTGGTTTATAATGGAATAGAACATAAATGAATGTAATATTATAAAATTGTTATTTAAAAGGGATGAAAGGATTCGTAATGTAATATAGTAAAAGGTTATTTGAAAGGGATGAAAGGGTTTGTAATGTTATATAGTATAAAGTGTTTATCATTTTACATTTTATCCTAAACTCTTAAAATCGAAAGTTTTTTATTTTTATTGTTTAAGATGAAATGGAATATAATACGAAACTCTCCTCTTCTATTTCATTCTATTTTATTATAAAACTTCATCTCAAACGATGGAATAATATTACATTAGATTCTATTATAAGACCCTAAAATAAACATAACCTAAGTAATTAGCATGGAATAGATTCGGTAAAAATTTTGTTGACACGCAGAATTTAAAGAGATCTAATAATACACAATCTTATCCATAACTAATAAAGAGATTGTTTTCAAAATTACAATATAAACGAGCAATTTGATAATAACTATAAGGCTACCCTAAAAAAAAGATTAAATTGAAGTTGTACAGAGTATAGACACAACATCTTAATCCAATTATTCGTTCTTTTTGTTTTCTTTTCAAAGCTCTGAGTACAGAGACATCTGTCCTTTGAGATAGGGATTTATACAACTTTTTAAGACTGCAAATGAACAAATTCAGCTTGCACGATAACGTTGAAAACATACGGTGGAGATGATTGCCTTTGCTGGCCACTTTTTGACATCCCAACTTGGCTTCACGCGGTTGATGAAAAAAGAGAACTCAAGTTACAAATTTCCTTGAAACCCCAAAAGGAAAATTTCCCCGACATCAGACATGAATGTTCTTGGCAATATTGTTCCGTCTGACTAATCATCGGGAAAGAAAAAGAAGCATCGATGGTCGATATTCAACGCGTACGTGGTCCCCCGAATTTAATTTCGAGGGAGTAACTCTTGATACCTACCACTTCTTCCCTGCCAAATAAAGTCAAAATGAAGATACTTAGGGTTGTTAGAAGGATTTAATTGGTTCTAACTCTTAATTTAAAGCTTTTTTTTTTAGAAAGTCTCGAGTTTAAGTTACCTCAAAAGAGATGAGAAGAGAGATTTTCTTTGTTGATGATCTTCTACGCTTTTAGGTATGCTCTTTGATCAAATTAATTGTGAACGTCTCACTTTCAGTGACAGTGTAAGAATTGGAACTACTGGAAAGCTAGAGCTGATGGAAATCTGATGTTGAATAGGGTTAGCGATCAATCAGTAGTCAACTAATCAATATATAATTATTTCTTGTGCGCAGTAAAATACAGGCTATATAAAAATTTGAAAGATTTTAGAGTTTTAGATTTACATCCTCTGGAACTCTTGAGGTGAGATCTTAAGAACCTAAAATCAGGATGATAAACGTGAAATACCTAACGTATATTAAAAAAAATGAACATACTTATTGGACGTATCTCAGAATTTCATTGCACGTGATCAAGTTTCCCAGAAACCAATAAGAGCCAGGTTGGTATACTGACCTACTTGGCTCGTTAAGAGCAATATTTGTTTATTGAGCAAAGTTCGTCAGAGACCAGATACAATTTTACCAAGTCTTGTATCAAAGAGGGAAAATTAAAAGATGGTCATATCTCTATCTCGCTCTCTCTCTCTCTCTATATATATATATGTACACGAAGAAGATAAATTAGTGAATAATCAAATCTGGGAAATGCCTATTTTAATGAAAGGCATAGTCCTTTATTTAGCAAATAAGGGAAAAAATGAAGTCATGTATGGTATGACGCTATAAGTAAGATTTAGTGACCACTCTTAACTTTGGTTACATGAGTTCTAAATTTTAGAAAGACTCCATGGGCATACTTAAGATCTGGAGTTTCCTATCCACAATTAGTTGTTAAGTACCAAGTTGACATAATGACATAAAAGTTAGAAGTTGACAAAATGATCAATACGGCCTCTAGTTACCGCACTCCACGAGTACACAAAAGGGATGACAAAAGCATTAGACAATCCTAACTATTAACATGAAATGATGTTAGTTCGGTTCGTAAAAATGAAATTTGTCTTGGGGGTACAAGCAATATCTGCTTTGGGATGGGAGGTGTAGTTATCCAAAGTTCAAATTAAAGTTGCTACCAAATTTCGATATTAGTGCTGGTAAAACCAATTAATATTACTGTTTTAGATAATTTTTAATTTTTGTATAATTAAAATTAAAATTATATTATTATTTACTTAAAATTTATTCTACTCTTAACCATATATTTATAATATGAAATTCTCAAAATATTATGTTTTTCAATAACTTAAAATTCTTATTTTGCCAATTTAATTTAGGTTCGGTTCTTAAAATATTGCTCGAAGGTAAAGCCCACAAACTTTTCTTGTAGTTTATTCCTTTAAAAAGCATATTTAATTATTTTTAATTATTATAAAAACTTAATAAAACTTTTACATCTACTTTGGCCGGAAAGTATTAATTATTTATATTAAAAATAACTAGATAAAATCAACAAAATATTATTTCAAATTTATAATATCAAAATATATTCTTAAATAAATTAAATAAGTAAAATTATAAGAAGGAATTGTAATTTTTAGCTGCAAGTGAAGGAGTAGCTATATATTGACATACAAGTAACGACTAAAGACATATGCTATACTGCAAATTACATGGACAAATTCATACACATAAGAAGGTAAATTATATAATAATAATAATAATAATAATAATATTATTATTATTATTATTAGGCACAAAAGGTGATATAATGCTGAAGGCTATATTTAGTTGAAGGTTTATTTATTAGAATAAAATGAAATGTAATATTATTTAATCGTTTGGGAGGAGAGTTTGTAATAGAATTTAATTAAATAAAATGAAAGATGAGGGCTTTATATTATATCTTATCCTATCTTAAACAGTACGAGAAACTTCTAATTTGAGAGGTTTATGATGAAAACATTTCATGATGTTATATCATAATTTTTTCTAAATAATATTTTATTATAATACATTATTAGTTTTTCATCTCTCAAATATTAATTTTTAAATAATACATTTATTTACATACTATTTTATTACAAACTATTTTATTTTATTATATTACTTTAAATTCTTTTGTCCAATTAAATAGAGCGATGGCCACAAGTGTAGCCTAACTCCTACCACTTCTAGGAAAAGGAAACCCACGTGGCATTTGATGAATACAAACATCGGAAAGCTGTGATTGTGGATAAGGCTAGATATTGCTGGCTGATCATTGGCTGATGCTCATATGGTAATTTTCCGACGTGTGTGGGTCACCGCAGGCAGAGGTTTTGTTGCTTAGGTTAGGGCAACAGCTTTTGGTGGGTCGTAATTGAGACAGTGGGAACCTGGAGCACGCCTGAAGAACTGGGGTGAAGATTGAAGAATTAGGGTAAGTTTGACAGTGACATGACATGTTATATTCCAATGCAATTCGAGGTCATAACTAGATGTGTAACTATTTACTCGTCCAGTTGGGTTGTAGTTGAGTTGAGTTGAGTTGAGAAGGAGAAGCCTGACTGACTGTCAGCTTGGAGTTCGGTACCTGACATGGGTGTATCGTTTGAATTATATTTGTATCATATACTGATATACATAACAGTAATAGGCTTCGCTTGATTAAATTAAATTATATTTATCAAATTCGAATTAACTTCAGTTAAAAATTTCTTTAGTCTGAACTGAATGTTAGAGACATGCTTGTGATTTGATTTCTTTAATAAAGCTATGTTCATTTAAAGTCAAAGAAAAGGAACGTGTTTAGTAAGTAACGATGAATTTCATTTATCATTTTTTTAATTAAACTTTACATTTTTAATTGATAAAAACAATATCTTTTGATTATATTTTAAAATTTTTAATTTTATTCAATATTTAAAAAAATTTATACTGTATAATATTAGTTGAATCTGTTAAGCGGCCGTTTTACCATAAAAGCTTAAGCTATTGTATGAGGCCAATTTAATTGATTTTATATATTCACTAACACACCTCCTCAAGTGAAAGCCCTTTGGGCTTAAAACTTATACATGCTTACTCTATCTTGTGTTAAATAATAGGTAGGTGGTAGGATTTGAACTCACGATCACTTGGTTACAAAGGCTCTGATACTATGTTAAATGACCGTTTCACTACAAAAGCTTAAGCTATTGTGTAACGCCAACTTAATTGATTTTATATATCTACTAACACTAATCGGGATAATAAATCTCAAATCAAAAAGAAACAGCATCTAACAATAACATATAAGGTTGAGAATGAGCGATATTCCATAAGGCTTAAGTCTTTTTGGTCGACGTCATTCTTAACCCAACTTAAATTTCAAGAGAAACTTTTAACTTTATATATATATATATATATATATATATATATTAAAGGGAAGCAAACGACAAACGTTACACGCTAAATCTGGAGAAACAAATTCCCGATAGATCCTGTAAAAGGATCAAGTGGCACCAAACGGGTGTTGTGTTAAAATGATGGACACCAATGTCAAAATTACCGGCATATTTGGCTAACTAGTCAGCGCATCTGTTGCTCTCTCGGTAGATGTGCCGATGAGCAACAGTCCAGTTTCTAGTGAACAGCTCATGGATACCCCGAACGATTGAGTTGGGCGTCCTGAAACGGCTGTCTGTAGAGGACAGAAGATCGAACACTGCCTTGGAATCGACCTCGATTCCAAGATAACCCAAATTCTATGCCAGTATGAGCCCAATAAATACCCCTCAAAATTCTGCATTCAGTGGAGAGCATCATCCAATATGATGTGAGAACCTTCCTTGCCAGTAGCCTACACTATTTCGGAGAACGTCCCTTGCAGTGGCCGTTAAAGAAGATCGTTGATAAGCACCATCAATGTTAAGCTTGATCCAATTAAGGGGTGGTGATTGCCAGCTGAAGAATTGCTCTTGCCGAGGTTGGTAACAATGAGAAACTGTTAATTGATGACACTTGGTTGATTTTGGTAAAATACCTGCATAAGATAAAATAAGAGAAATAAGTGACGAAGGCCAGGTAAAGAGGGTGTCATTGAACCTTTTAAGATACGAAAACAGAATGCCTCTGGATCTTTTAATTTTGTTAAATGTACTTTGTTAATTGCGTATTATTAAAGATTGTTCTTTTTCGCAAGAAGGCGCGTCAACATACTTGTTCTAGATAAAGGGAAACCGGAATTCTGAACATCTACTGCACGTAATCAAATTTCAGAAATCTCTCTCCGAGTACGAGGAACATTACATGACAGCGTGTAATAAAAGTAAAAGTTGACTACTAAAAGAAGTTGAAGATATCAACTGTTCAATTTCAAAAGATTTAAAACACCGACATAATAAATATCAGGCCAAAAACGTGCATTTTGAATTTTAATACTTACAACTAATGTTTTAAAAATTGAACAAAAATTTAAGCTAATAAAATAAAAAATTAAGATTAAAAAAGTTCGATTGATAGTAGACTATCATAAAATTGACCAAAATTTTAGATAAAATTAAAAAATTTAAAATATGATTCAAAGATATTTTCTTTTTTCATCGAATAATTTAAAGTTTAATTAAAATATTGTTAAATAAAAATTAATTGCTTTATTTTAGTTTATAAAAATTTATTAATTAATAAAAATTAACTAATTAAATAATAAATTGAGCATTTTTTAACAACAAGAGTTATTAAAGTAAATTGAACCGATAAGTTGAAAATTGAATCGAAACGTTAGACAATTTAAAGTTTTTACAGTTAAATTGGTCAAATTAGTTGAGTTTTTTAATTATTGCTTACAACATAATATAACTTAAATCTTAACATTTCGTAATATTTAAATTGAACCTCAAAATTTTCAAAGTATGTAGAAAAGACTTTGAATGAACAAAAATTTAACAAAATTTACCATCCGCCAAATAAATACTATGTCAATTCTGACACTACATTTTTTTTATAGTTTAAAATAAAAATAGGTTTTATTGTCACTTAATTATCCTTTTTAAATTAATGAGAAACTAGTTCTTTTTGTTTATATATCCCATAGCAATAAGATCCACATTCATACATTTTAGGCAAAGAATCTTATTTACAATGTGATAATGGATTTACTTTTTATTAGAAAATAAAAATAATATTATGTCAATATTGATGTGACATTTTATTTTCTATTAAATTTTCTATTTTTGAATATTTTAAAAATATTAAAGTTTCCGGTCAGCCCAGTCCCTCATTTATTTTTTAAGTAAAAAACTTCCAAAACGACGTCATTTTGGCATATGGTCGGTCCGAGCAGACCATGGTCAACCCTGGCTTGAGACCTAGTCAACTTAGACCAAAAGTGAGCCAGACCAGACGGGTCAAGCAGATTTTGTCATCCCTAAATGTGCAATTTTAATCTTAATTTTTGGAGATGGGCTAAATAATTAGAGGTCAGAACTTGAGTACAAAACTTGTAGTTGTTTCTTTGGATTGAAATCAGGCAAATGCCCTTCTTTGTAGTTGTTTCTTCGGATTGAAATCAGGCAAATGCCCTTCACTATAAGAAAAGCCCAAAATTTTAAATATGGGTGCATCTGTGGAAAGTTTGGACCCATAGTAGCAGTAGTGTAAACCCTAGCACTATCAATGTGTTCTCTGGATTTTTAGTTGCTGTAAAGAGAAATAGCAACAACATTATTGTTTGAAGTAACGATAGAAGCTTGAAAGCTATGGTGGGTTTTGTATGAAATTTTCCTTTATAATTATCTTCATGTTTCTAGAAAAGATTGTAATCTTTACATTTGTTTTGTCCCGATTCTTAGTTGGAAGCTTTTTGATTGATTTTTTAGGTGAAGTATTCGAGAGCGCCAAACATACTCCATACTGTCAATTAGAATATGAACTTGAGAAGGAGCAACATAAGAATGATGAAATTGATATTATAATGAGAGTAGTAATATCAAGTCAACTGATTTGATGCATCCGAATTATTAGGAGAATTTGAACAAAGTCCACTCATTAGTTCCAAGAGATTAATATCTAAAAGTGGCATGGAGTTTGAGTTGGAAGAATAAGCTTATCAGTATTATTTAATATATGCCAAATATGTCGACTTTGGAACAAAAAGGAGTAAAAGTCACAAAGATAAATCTGGTAAATTGATTAGCAGGGTTTTCTGTTGTAGTACTGAAGGTAAAAGGATGTCTGACAAAAGAGATGTGTACGTAAAAGTTCCACATGCAGAAACAAAATTTAATCGTGAGGCAAGAATGAAAGTTAATAGTGTAAAAACTGGAAAGTTTAAAGTGATTCAATTTGTTGAGGATCACAATCACTATTTTTCAATTCCTAATAAAACACTTTTGCATAGAAGTCACAGAAAGGTATCATTTGTTGCAGCTATGCAAATTCAAATTGCTAATGATGTGAGTTCAAAAGCATCTCATGATCTTATGGCGAGACAAGAAGGTGGGAGAGATAATCTTTGCTTAATTTTAGAATATTACAAGAATTATTTAATATCCAAGAGAATAAGAGATATGAAAAAGGGAGATACAGGTGGCATGTTAGAATGTTTGTATAAAATGCAATTTGAAGATCCTAATTTCTTTATGCAATTAAAATGGATGAAGATGATTTGATAACTAATATATTTTAGTCAGATTCAAAGATGATGAATGATTACTTAAATTTTGGTGATGTTTACTTTGATACTACTAACAGGAAAAATAGTAAGGGTCATCTACATGCTTTGTTTATAGATGTAAACTATTATAAGCAAACTAGACATGCCTTTAACAAAGGTATCGAACAACTACTCAAATGTAAGAGCAGTCTCATTGTATAATAGTGCAATACCAAAAACTATAGTTTGCTTGTGATAGTTTACACCTACAAACAAAGTAGCCATTTTTTTTGTAAGTTGTATCAAAACGATCATTAGCATCAAATTCTAAATAATCATTCCTCATCTTTGCGTCTGATCAAAATGTATTAGTTATTAAATCATCTTCATCCACTTGAATTGCATAAAAAAATTAGGATCTTCAAATTGCATTTTATGCAAATATTCTAACATATCACCTGTATTCTCCTTTTTCATTTCTCTTGTTCTCTTGGATCTTAAATAATTATTGTAATTTTCCAAACAAAGCCAAGATTATCTCTCCCACCTGCTTCTCTCACCATAAGATCATGAAATGCTTTTGGTAGAATTTCCACATCATTAGCCATTTGAATTTGCATTGTTGCAATAGAGGATATCTTTCTATGACTTCTAAGCAAATGTGTTTTATTAGGACTTCAAAGATAGTGATTGTGATCCTCAACAAATTGAATTACTTGAAATTTGCCAGTTTTTAAACTATTAACTTTCGTTCTTCCCTCACAATCAAATCTTGTTTCTGCACATGGAGCTCTTACCTACACATCTCTTTTGTCAGACATCTTTTTACCTTCAGTACTACAACAAAAAAGCTTACTAATTAATTTACCTAATTTATCTTTGTAACTTTTTGTCGGACCCCGTTTTCGGAGCCCAATTATCCGAAATATCAAAGACATAAACGTATCATCCTATAAGGTTGTTTCCATAGGATCTCTCTAGCTCAAAACCAATTCCGGCAGCGGAATCACAAATTGACTTCTTTAGAA